>JAMPIT010000897.1:3937500-4522500 GCA_026261815.1 Monarcha castaneiventris obscurior
ATACAGATGATCTTTTCTCTCTTCTCTTTTTCCCTTACAAAAATCTACCATCTTCATTGTGATGAGAACAGATAGTAATGCCCACTGAAAATACTTAATGACCAGCTCCTCTTAATCAAGAATGATCCCTCAAAACAACAGATGTTTAACTGGTATGTTTTCCATTTGAAAACGCAGTCTTAAAAACTCAAAAGCAACTAGGAAGCCTGGCTCTGTTAGATTGCTATCCTTGAGGAAGAAGGTGAGTTAAATGCAACCTGGCATAGATCTGGTTAGGCTAGTGAGCTTGGCATTGTGCCAGTAACCATCCCCTTTCTGTCATCACTCAGAAGTCAGAACTATTATATGGTTATCATAGAAAAACTTTAGCACCCCATATATTTGGGTTTTTTTGCTTTATATACTGTGGAATTCAGTAAAGCCAAATACTCTTTCACATTAAAATGCATAAAACTCCTGCTAGATAAAGCGCCAGCCCTACTGGTGAAATGGACACAGCTCTAGAAACACCCCCAAGTACTGTAAAAGAGAGCACTGGCTTCACTAAGTAAGCACCAGGAAAAGTGTAAGCTAAAAATGTAGAAATGAAGAGTATGTGCTCTGGAAGGCATTAGAAAGGAATGAGCACAGTCATCAGCAGGGAGCCAAAAGTGCCCTGATTTGCATGCTGTGGTACTCTCTGATCTGTAAATAAGAGCAATTAAATCAGAATACTGCTACTGTCTGAATATTGTTTTACAGTGGCCCATAAGAACATGGGTTTCAGACTGTTTGTGCAGCTGCCGAGGTCTCTGCTTACCCTGCAGAATACTTCTTTATCTAGGGGATTTCTGCTCAGGCATGAGAAATACACACAGTTGACTCTGAGGCCACCAAAATATCAGAAACTCTGATATTTTTTATTTCAGCAGAAATGTCTCTTAGATATGCAGGCCATGGACACATCACCTCTACTGGGATCCAGTGGTTCTCTAGAAACAACCTCACTAATCTCAAACATAGTACACAGGTAGAAAAACAAAAGATTTGCTATTTTGACAGGAGAGAAAGAAAATAAAACCAGGATTCACTGACATTGTCTTAAATAAATAGACAAATCACAACCCCTCCAAGAATATTGTGACCAGATGATTCAAATCTTTTGCATACACAAAACCAGTAGCTACATGTGACACTAACAGAAATTACCTTTTAAAAGTGTTGCCCTGCATGACCAATGACTTTTTCCCTGAAGCGGAACTTGCTTCTAACCCTTCCTTAAAGTTTGGTAGAAAATGGACCCTTTTTCTCTTTTCATTTGCACACAGCTCCCCAGTCATTTCTCTACTCTCCTGCCTCTCAGCCCAAGAAAACTGCTGCAAAACCTTTCTCATAATCCTTCTTAAGGGCTGGTCGTACCTAAATAAACATCTCTTTACAGGACTTCCCTTATTTTCCTAGAGGGATAGTTTTTATTTGACTCTTTCTTTAGCCATTTGTACCAACCCTGCTATTCTGCAGATTCAGATGCTGATTTTCTGCTACACTTTTGGCTATTGCAGCATCTCCCTGGTCCGTGTTCATTACTTTTCTTAGAACACTATATTCCAATTATATTTCAGTCAAGTACAGTGACAGAAGAAATAGATCAATTTCTCCTGAAATGTTTCCATGCACTTTCAAAATGCAGATTATCACAGATCTTGAAAAGTCTATATTTGTTTTAAGCTTCATCTGGAATAATCACGCATTACATCTTTGCACTACACTCTCATGCATACATATGAATGAAATAAATAGACACAAAAAAAAAAAATAAACTCCTTATGTTTTATTTACTCCGCGCTTCCTTTAATGTGGGAAATGCTTTTCCACATCAGTATTAGAAGAAGCTGTCTTTTGAGTGCAAACTCTTCCACTGCACCAGAATTTGTATCATTCCCTCCTCCTGAAGACGCAAAGGTTCACTAAAAATACACCCTGTAAAAGCAACATTTGGGGTCTTCTTTCACGCTGTTTTTTCTTTAGCAAATCTCTGCTCCTCCCTTTCACTGATCACAAGCACCCTTTATGTTTATTCCTTCTCAGTTTCTTCTCCAAAGGCCTCGTGCTGTTTCCACAGATCTTTTCCTCTGATTGCATTTCCATGTACCCGTACCACAGTTAGGACTAATGCTCTTAATGAATCTCACTCTTTTGTTTCCTGGTTTCTACTTTCAGACCACTCAGCTTCAGGGGAAGGCAGACAGGCCAGCTTTTCTTTTACTGTGGATCATTTTATCATTATCAGCAACACTTTTCTCTATTTCCCTCTGTCTCCAGCACACATCGCTTGATGAGCTCTGTTACTGAATCACCATGAAACAAATTGACATGTTCCACTATAATTTGCAGGGAAAGATGGCTTACACAGAAAATAACTGGTTTTAAAAATCATAATTCAGTTTACAAAGTAGTTATTAACAGCAGGCTCCTTTCACCCTTCCCTTTATTTTCAGGTTGCCACTTTCCATCACATGTGGTTATACCTCTACTGAAAACACCCACAATCAACAACAACAATAAAGACCAGTTCTCAGAGTCTCCAGGTAGCTGAGGACTATTATTAGACGTGTGATTAAAGAGATTAAGTTTGTTGAAGCCTATTTTTAAGACCAGGAATTTTGCTTTGAAAAAATGAACCTTTAAAAATTCTTCTCAACTGCCATGAGCTCATTCCTTCATATCTGCATGGAGTAGGACAGGGTGCATTTCTATAAACACACAGTCCAGGATTGGTGTTCTTTTTAAAATAAAAGAGTAAAATAAATTGAAAGAGTGTCTCAGCAAGTCCTCAAAATGACATAATTTTATATCCAAGATAGTCCACGTTTTGGTATGCTTTCTGAAGCAGATGGTAGATCTTGGAAAAAAATGAAGAATAAGGATTCAGCCACAGCAAAATGTTCTTGAAAATGAATGCAGATTATAATGTAAAAAAATTATAAAAGATGGAAAAACTGATGTATCAGTCTTATCTATTTTAAAGTGAACTTGAGAGCTATACAAACATAAGGCTACAATTTCATGGTCACAAAGAAGGTGTCATTTCAAAGAGCTGTAGAGGCTCTTCTCATTCTTCAATGAATGGGAATCACCCCTTGTTTAAATATTATGGCACTGCTAATATTTACTAAGAACTGTAATTCCTGGAATGCAAGTTCCAAAGAAGTCTCTTTGAGTTTGAAATCTGCTGGAAACTGAGATCCTAGAAGCTTCCTTAGACATCAGCCTGAAGAAAGTAGAGTTCAGTGTTACTCTGGAACTGTTAAGAAAAGTTCAGATTTCTCCACCCAAAGCAGTTTCCAATATCTTATTCCACATTTCCTCTAGTGACCCACAGAAAGCCTTGCAAATTCTAACTAAATTCCTGGTGATCCATAATTGAAAAGCACCATTAATACAGAGATTCTGAGTACCTCGAAAAAATAAATGAGCTTGACCCTGCATCCTAGAAATGGAATGAATGATATTCAACCAGAAAATGAATGATATTCAGCTATTTTCTGTACAATAAGCAATAAACAGGATTACCACTGAACCTTGGGAGATCATTTAGTGGCAGCTATAGAAAGGAAAATGGGGTGGGGCTACAAGCTGACTACAATGAGGGTGCACCATGCACCTTGCAGGTGTGAAGTCCTCCTATTCTAATAAAAAATTCTTAAGTCCTTGTACAGAACCTGCAATAGCTCTCTGCAGATGAGAAAAACAATACTCCAAATTCAAAAAAGTAATAATATCTTTGTGAAGTGTATCATAAAAAGGAGACCGTCAAAATCTCTGAATATGTGATTCTTATACTGCATATGGCAATTACTGCAGTGTCCTAAAATGTCTTATTTTCTAGAAGGTACAGAGAAGGTCATTCAGTTTTTCTCATTGTCTCAAGAGAATAATATCTGCAATAAGAATATCTGCACAGGTTTCAAGGTAAAGACTGTAATAACTTAACAAACAAAAAGGTAGCATTTTATCTGATTTGAAAAATCTTCAAAGACGTTTTGACTTGTTTGAGAAATGCTTTTATACAAAGCATATGATGTGTTTCCTGGTTTATGATCATAGACTTCCTAACAAATATCCTTATTTTTTACCTGGTTTAGATTATCCCAGAACAATAGCACATACTTAACATCCAGCATTTACAGTATATTAACTAACTCTCAAAACTTTATTCTAACCACTACGTTTTTAAAACCGAGCTACAAAATTGTGTCAAGTCTGCAGTTGGAAAAGCTGACTGTTTTTAAGTCAAAACTGAGAACAAAATTAAATGGCAGCATATTTTATAAAATAATACCTTGGTTAAGGTTTAACGACTTGTCTTAACTGTATAAAACTTTTGGTGCATTGTTTTAAACATTTTGGATTATGCAGGACAACATCGTATAATTACCTTGAACAATTTCCTAATGGCACCATCAGGCAAAAAAAAGGGCTTTTGTTCCCAGAAAAAAAAAAGGTACATTTTTTCTTCCTTGCAATGGAAGAGGATGTGTACTGAATCATACTGACACATTCTTGGCCCAACATGAAGCTGATGTGATACTAAACTAACCTCAAATAGTAATTAGGTATGGTTTCATTTCATGTAAGAAGCTGATTTAGTTTTAAAGGCTTTGCTTGGTAGGTAAACACATATAAGGCATTTTATTAAGTCAAAGGGTATAAGAGTAGCAAAGCAGCAAAGTGAGTGCTATAATTGGACTTGAACATACATAATTTAAGCCAATGTCAGACCATCTACGTTTTAGAGAAAATTTAATTAGTGATTTTCTGTTTTGTACTATTCCAGTTACCAACCAAGCAGGATTTGTGCACTATTTTTGAGAGACAAGTGTTCAGTCTTTCACTATTTCTACTTGGAACACTTTAATGACTCAGCTAGACCTCCAAAACCCCTGCCTGAACCCGCTAAAAATGTCTGCTGTTTTTCAACAGATTTCTTTAAAGTGAATGTTCATTCAAAATGAAATTAATTTGTTCACTTTTTCCATGACGATGTTCCCAGCTTCCTGCTTCTGCATTCACCTTTTTTGAACTCTCTGTTGAGTGTCAACCCTGTTGGTTTCTCTCTCCTCAAAGATACAGCCTTCAAAGTTTTTTTCCATTTCCAAGCTTCCGATTCCTGTCTCTCTGCTTCTTTTCTTGGTCTCTCTTTTCAGGGATGAGGTTTGTGTTCCCCATATTATTATTTCTGCAGTGCAGCACAGACATCGCCAATCTTGATTTAAACAAGGTAATTCCCATAAGCCAGTCTTGCCATAACAGCACAGAGCTCCACTTAGGCTATTTTCTTCCTCTTCTCCCCACTTCTTGTTTACATATTTGCCATTCACTGGGATTTTGATTTTAAAAAAGTTTCTGGTTAAAGCACAATCTTGTTCAAGCTCTGGCACAACCAGCTGACACCACCAATCCTCTTACTCAGTTTTTTTAAACCCTTAGGGCTCCCTTCTACAGGCTCTCCACAAACCAGGTGATTAAGAGGAGAAGCAAAATAAAATAAACAATATATAAATAATAAAGATACTGCTGGTTTGTTTTTTTCTACCAACTTATTTTTCCCTCAATTATAATTACTACCTGTGTGAAACCGTAGGCTTGTACAAGGCACTGTTTGCATTACGAGGGGGAAGCATTTAGTTCAGAGTAGTATAATTCAGGCATCAAAACAAAATTCCTGCTATGTTTTATGCATAGTTGCTTTCTGCAACATGACTGTGCCAAAGAAAGTTAGACATTTTTTGCTGTCAGCTTAAACCCACATTTAAGGTAATTTGAAACAAAGCCTCAGGCTTCAGTCTTGCAGCTTGAGACCAATTCCATCTGTATTAATGAGCTTTATAATTGTCCTATATAACGTAGCTTTCAAATCTGTAAACCTTTTAAAATTATTTAAATCTCATTTTAAACTTACAGAAATACTTCATGGATTCTGCTTCCTCTTACCAGAGAAGACTTCAAGCCAAAAGTGTTTAAACTGTATATCTTACACATCAAAATGGTTTTAAAAATCAAGTATTTGCATTCAAGAATTAACTTTTTTTATTATGCAGTTTTACTCCTCAGCAAAATAACCGTAGATGCAAACATGACACAGTTTTATCTATCACTTTCCTAAACTTACAACCACGCTCAACCAGGTCACTTCAGCTCAGACATTTCAGACATGTTAATCAGAATGCACATGTAAACCAGGAGCAATTACACACAATGATTGCTTTAGCTGGCCTCAAAATCCAAGCCCTTTATGGCTCATCCTACCTGTAAAATGCAGAAGCAAAATGGTTGATCAAGATGCTTGTGTCTGAGAGATCATTTTATTTTACAAAAAGATATGCTTGAATTAAAGCATTTTCCCCAAATTCACTACGCTCATTATTTTAAAATAAGTGTTGTGATCTCCACATGCAAATTAGAGTGACTTTAAGGAAGCTTGATCCCATATTAAAGAAGCCAGTAGCTCAGATCCATATTTCCTTCTCTATTTCTGCAGACTACTTTAACAACTCTAACACCTTACCAAAATTCACTGAAAAGAAAAAAAAGTCTGCAAAAAACCAAAGTTCCTACAGACTTAAGCATTTTTTGAATCACTACTTGACATTTTATACTTCCTAGCAAAACCAGGAAAGTGCCAAGATCTGTTCCTAGCTGTACCGGTGAAAACTGGGAGAAAATCAACTGATTTCAGAATATCCACGGATTTACCTTGGCTATGGAGTCCTTCCTCTGAATTTTTGTTACAGTGTTTATTCCCAGTGGATTCTAGTAATCCACAGGACATAAGGTGGTGATAAAAACCATTCAAAGTGTGTACAACCACGTGAGTGGTCAGCTCCTCTCTCTGAAATTACTCACACATATGCAAACATGGCAGTGTTCACCAGATTTCCCACTTTGAGAAGTTAAAGAGAATCTCAGCTTATTCTGTTGTGATGAATTCTAACATAGGCTTTGTGTTTTATCTACACCTGCTTATGCCTTTGGTTTTGTCTGTTCTGATGTGTTCACACTGTACTCAGTGTTAGATTTTTATTTTTGTCTTTTATCTTTTTATTAATCAAAAGTGGTTGACCGGTACAAGACAATAGCAAAAAAAACCCAACCAAACAAAAAAAACCCAAACCAAAACAAAACAAAAAAACAATACAGGCACAAGTGCATTTTGGAATTATCACCAAGAATGTGGTATCCTCCCCAAACACTTCAAAGTCATATCCAGTTTTGCTTGCTATGTACAGCTGAAACTGTCTGGCACTGATAAAAAGAAAGGATTACCGTAAGAGGTTATAAACCTTTACACCTAAATGTGTTCATATCCTTCAAATTCCCTTCTCACAACTACTTCCTAAAACTCAGAGTTCAAGCATACTGAATTGAAAGTTGAGAAACATACAAGTAAGTTTTAACTAAATCAACAGGTCTAATGATAACTACCCGAGATCAAAAATCAGCCTCAAAGTGAAGCAGGTTTCCTTTCATTTCTGTAAGCCTGAAGCCTTTATTCTCCAACTTCTTGCACCGACATTTTTGGGAGTAAATGTTAGCAGTACATTTTGCAGATGCAAAAGGCTTTGAGAAATGCCCACCACTGAGGGAATCACGTTGTGAGCAGAGATCTCAAGGGAATATTTTTGATAGACTATACTGGAAGAGCATTATTTCTTTGACCATGGCATTAAAGTTGTATATTATTGCACTCCACTTGGATGCTGCAATGCTGTTCTAAAGCCAATGGCAGAGTCACTAGATTAAAACATGCTTCTTTTTCTATTCTAAACTTCTTGAAATCTTTCATGGAACACATTGTATCTAAGAAGGAAAGTGAAACAAAAGTCCTACTAAAAGGCTATTTTTTTAGATTCTTATATTTACAGTGAGCAAGGGATTTTTCATGTTGTTCATTTTATCTCTATTTTTTTTCTTTTTTCAGGAAAGCATCAGACAGTGAGTCACACCCCTAGGTTTATACCTGTCCTTAAATTGAGGGAATACATAAGAAGGACCCTGCTTTGCTACCATCACAGTTCACTCCAGTTTTCTTCCCCAAGAACAGTAGCCCTGCCCCACCAAGAGGCGTGGGAAGACATTGTGCTGTCTGCCCCACGAACATTGCTATTGCTCTGCTAAATGAAGCACAATTCATCCTTCACCCACTCAGAGGTAGCCAACATTCCACAGCTTTTCCTTTAGCAGTGTCCTCCAAGTAGGAAGGATTGAGATTTTAGCACTCCTTTTTCTATTCTATGTCTTTTCCCAGCTTGGAGATGCTGGCTTTTCTCTTGGCATTCAAGATTTCCAAATAATGCAAACATCAAAATCCAGTTCACAAAGCAAAGAAAGCATCCTCAATTCCCCCCACCACCCGCCTTTCCCGTGTCACAGCCTTGCCAAGCAGCCAATAAAATCCCAATACTCTGCTGGTATCCATGGGTGTGTGAAGGCATTATTTCATCTACCCTTTGCTGTTAATGCTTTGACTACATTCACATGCAAGGCACTTGTGCTGGGAGCTATTTACACTTGTTCAGCACCAAAACCCCCACCTCTGGCTGGGGCTCACTGGCTGTGGCTCAGGTCTGGCCTGTGTGGGCCAGGGAGAAATGTTTTCCTGCTTGTAGAAACACAGGCTAAGAAATGCCTAAATATATGATGGAAGTAGGAGGCAGGAGTGAAAGAGAGAGAGAGGAAGAGCAAGAGTGAGAGAGAGTCTTACTGAGGACAGATCTTCCTGGAGTAGCAAACCTGGTTTCTCAGAATAGGAAAAATATCTGATTGCTGTTTCTCTCATATTCTGCAAAAACAGAACTTATTTACAAAACAAACACACTGAAATTGTACCAAAAGTGTTACCAGTTCCTCCACCTACACAAAGTGTTCTTGCAGGGTCTTTGACTAGTTGGTCAGGTTAGTGGAGTCATGGTAGCAAATTCAGCTCCTGTTGGTATTACAGTTTACTTTCAACAGTATAAGATAGCAATCTACAAATAAATTAATCAATCTTTTCCTCAATAGCACAAAACAGCTTTTCTGAGCTTATAAAAACAAGGCTACCCATATATAGGCATTGTTCACTAAAGTCAAGCCTATATCATTGTATTTACAAGTCAGCACAAATCTGCCCAGACCCTCAGTGCTTTCCTGTGCAGAAAGCTCAGCAGTTTGGCAGATCGCAGGCACAGATTCAATATCGTACTTTAGGGAATAAAATCTGCTATTCTTCAAAGTAAAAGTGCTATATTAAATGTAAGCAAATCAGGTATGACCTGTAGAGGGTGCCATGGCAAGCTGTGTGTGAAAAGAGAAAATAATGATCAGCTGAGTTCTTAAACACTGAGTGAAAACATACATTTCACTTGAAAGGTATGATTAAATTCATAGAGAGGTTTGGGGTGGGTTTTCTGGGGTTTTTTTTTCCAACTGCTTTGGTCTCTTTCTTTACTAAGTCTAGATATACAGGCAGGAGAGGGAAAAAAAAAAAGAAAAAAGAGCAAGTTATAAATAAAGAACTGACGTTAGGAGAGCTGATAAAATATGAATACCATTCCAAGGAGCTTAATGTGTCATAGCTGCATAATAGAAAAGGGAGTGAAGTGCGTATGTGCCCCTGCTGCTTAACAGTAGGTTTGAAAGAGGCTGCAAAGGCAGCACAAGTGGAAAATTCCCTCATTGGCTGCTTTCCAAGGCATCTATTCAGCTTATGAAAGATATGATGTTTTATTTGATATCAAGTGTATGGATTGGGTTTTTTTGTGGTCTTTCTACACAGAAACAATTGGAGAAGAGAGCAGGACACTGGAACCCAGTATCTTCTGCCTTTCCCCCTGCCTCCTCCTACCCTGTCCTTTATTATTTGTAAACCTCTCATCAAATCTTCAAAAAGCTTTGTCCATACAACATAGCCAGTTGTATATTTGATGGGCAGCTTTAAAACACAGCTCTGTGATGATCTTCCTTGGTCTCAGAGGTGAGCAGTAGCCTGGTAACCAGGGGCTGCTAAATACTGATACTTTGATTCAGTGCAGCTCTGCTAAGCCTGCCATCTTCCATCTCCAGGGGAATCACTGTATTAAATTTACATTAAAGACGGCTGTGTGACTGACCCAAGGGTCATATTAGCATTTTTACTCCAGTAAGCTGGTCAGCAGAACATTTCTGTACCATGGAAATTATTCCGGTACTCTATTGTTAGGAATTAAACATTTATGAGAAATTTTGTACGAGCATATTAGCAAGAATGAGCTGGTAAAAAGTACAGTAAGGGCAGAGCAGTAACAATATGTAGATCTGAGAGAGAAAATCAAATTGGATTCTTTTCATCTCAGAATGAAAGTGGACACCGGGAAACTCCAGCAGGAACGTGACTGAAAGGAATCCTCTATTTACTGGAAGACCCACTACAAAGGTAATGGTGACAAATGTGCTTAAACCCCCCTGTTCTGCTGTACTCACTGGGCTCTGTTCTTATGCAAACCCTTTCATTAGATTCAAAGTTTGTCAGTGTAAAGCAGCTAAATATTATGAGGCAGAATCTCCATTTTCAGATGAGCACGACATGCAGAGCTACATGGATTTTACACCCTTGAGATTCAAGGGTCAGTCACAAAACAGGCAAGGGACTAATTGACATTTATTCTGTACTTGAAAGGAAACAAACAACCGTATGTTTAAAAGGATCAGCTGGGAAAAGACAGTAGAAAACAGAAATATAGATAACTCACAGCTGTATAAGTGCAGGAGGAATGAAAAGGATCCAGCACAATTTGGCATTCAGAACTGAATAATAATGACCCTCGCAGCCCATTAATATCTATTTATCAGTACCCTGGATAATTCCATATAGATGAGAATGACCAAAAAATCACACTTAACAATCTAATAAGCACTGATAAGCACTTTCCTTTGCAGTGAACATTAAATTGAAGACCAGTCCAGATAGAATCCTATTAATTTAAAGGAATTTTGGCTATTCTATGCCTCCCCCTGCCTGCAATTTTTGTACTTTTTATCTCTAAAACTACCTCCTAGGATAAAAGCTTTCACTGGCAAGGTGACATCAACATGCTAAGATAATTTGAAGCATCTCTTTTCTCCATTTCTAGAAAAAAAGGGTTGACTGGGTGGCTTCCAAGCTGGGAACCTGGCTCTGTAGACACTAGCTCCTGGCTTGTACTTCTGCATCAACTGCCCATATGTAAAATGGGGAAGGAATCACTCTTGGATACTTCAGAGTTTTAAGAGAACACCTCAGACAAAGAATGTGAGATGATGCAATGTTTAAAAGGGGATTATCAGGCTTTTGTCAGATATTTCTGGTTGGATCTAGAAGGAAAAGGATGACTTCTAACAACAGGAGAGGCAGAAGAAAGTGAGTGCTCCCAGACACAAAGCAAGGGGAATGAAATACAGCTATTCCCATCAGATATGCTGTACCAGTTCCTGGAATATCTTCTCAATTTTACAATCCCACAGACAAAAATCTATTGGTTAAATAATGTGCTAAAAAAAAAACGCAGAAGGTTCATATGTGTCTAGACAAAAGAAAAAGTTTAGGAGGAACTTTCTAATCTCTAATCAAGCCAAAAACCTCTTTAAAACACATTCCCTGATTTTAGCAGTAATGTGCCAACTTCCAGACTAAAGTGATAAATTTGACGTGTGTGACTGACTTGAACTAAAGCCCTGTGTTCCAGAAGCAGCACAAAGACTGCACAATGAGCCTCTTTAGTGAGCTTTGAAAAAACATTTTTTAGGTACAAAAAAAAAAAAAAAAGAAAATCTGTTTAGCTTGCCATGTATTCATTTTCTCCTAGACGTTGGGTTTTCAGGGTTGATTTTTGTTTGCTTGGTTTTTTGGTGTGGGGTTTTTTTTTGGGGGGGGGGGGAGGGGGGATGTTTCTTTGGGCTTATTCTTTGCTGTTTTCTCTTCCAGGCTTGTCTCACAATAGTCATACTTTGTTTTTCTAGGGGTGGTAATTTTTTTTCTCATTCTCTCTGTTTAGCATCATCATTTGTAGCAACAAATGGTTGCTTACAGTCAGACTCCTGACCATCCAAAATCTGATTCAGACAGGAATGTATAAAGACTGAAAGTCTTTCAAAAGCATTTAACACACACAGCTATTACAAATGCATGCACAGTCTTCCTGGAATGACATGACACTTCAGTTGGAGCCAGGACAATGGAATATGCAAGGTAAGACAATGTCATGTTCACAGCACTAGAAAATTGCTATTGAGTACTAAAAGTGCTCTCAAACCCAGCCGTCATGATACCGTGCCAGACTCAGGGGAATTCAGCCTGTTTGCCTTCTGGGGGTGGCTGGGAACTGTCCCAAGCCCTGGCACAAAGCAGGAGGCACTAAAAAGCTGCTTTAACTCACACCTGAGTGCCCACCATTCTGCCAGCCTGTTCCAGCAGCAGGGACTGGCAGGGCTCGGAAGCGCTTTGGCTGCAGACCTTTCCTTCTCCAAACACCTCCCACAGCAAGGATAGACAGCAGAATAAAACCTTGATTCTTTGCCACAGGAAGTCCCTTTCGACTGAAGAACCCTCCTGGGACTGCATCCATGGCATTTTGATTGCTTTTGGCAACTGCAGGAGGTGGAAGGACATGGTTGAAACATGCCAACAGCAAGCGAATTCACAGCCTTCTACTCGGGGCTGCCATTCCGCAGAAAAGCAAGGCTTAAAGCAACACTTCTAAAGCGCACAAGAAATTTAATTAATTTTAAATATTTATTTTAAAGTTTTACAGTCTCTCTGAGCAAAAGTTTTGAATGTCTTTTCAAAGAGTCGGATTTGAAAATAGGGCAGTGTCTTGGGGTGATTATGGGGTGACTCTATGATGCGTATCCCCTATGACAGCTCTATGCCAAAATCAGGCACAGGTGGAATTTATCTTTTATCATTAACTACATGATGATTTCAAAGGTATCATAAACACCACCCATTTTCTTTTGGCTATTCGCAAAGGGGTTAAGTTAGCAATAATATTTGAAAGACCAATTAGCACTTCAGAAGTTAAGGCTAGGCTTTAAGATGGGCTGTTTTCAAATGAACCACTATGACTAATTAGTGCAGTTTTCCTTTCTTCCATGAGAATGAAGGTTTTCAGAGTACAAATATTCAGCTGGGTTGCAAAGTAAACAGTAACTTGAGGAAAAAGTGCCTCCCCCATTCACTCACAAGACACAATCAGCAAATCTCCATCCTCTGCTTGAAGGGTGTTGGAACCTGTACCTCCTACCACCAAAGGAAAGACTCAGACTACCAGGCCATGTAAAATTTCAAAAGTGGCACTTGATAAACTTTATACTATCAACTGTTCCACTTTCCATGAGGAGTGTAGTATGGAGAGAAAGAGTGGATAAACAAGAGCAGGAACAACCACATCCTGGTGATCTCAGTAGTCACCAAGGGAGGAGTTGACCCAGCAAGAGCTTGTTTCAATGAATGCATAATGCTAAGTACATAGTGGAGTGCAGGCAGAAACCCACTTCATACTTCTCCCAGGGAGACCCCCCAAGTCATTAGGCTGTGGTTGTATTTTTTCCACTCCAGCCCAATGAATTATTAAGCACTTAAAGTTGAAGCAGAGTGAAAACCTTCAAGCTGATGTGACTCATGGATCTGGCACTACAGAGCAGCAGACAGCTACAGCAGTCAGCTGCAAAATTGGAGGAGATGCTCTAACTTTGGGGGAAATTAATAAAAGGTTTCATGATCATTCCTAACTTTTTCACCAGTGTCTCATTGGGTGCTTTTCTCTACTCTTTCTCATACCAGAAGAAAATCAGCCTAGAGACAGATGCTCTCCTGCAGTACAGTTTGGTAATTTTGCTTCTGAAAGGAGCAGGGCTTCAGCCATATCCGCCAGTCCAGCACCTCTTGCTGGTTAACTCAAGCTTTTAAAACACTAACTCTTCATGCACCCAGCTCTGCATTACACAGAGGCCCTTGACACTCAGGACAGCCCAGCTGAGTACATCAGCCAACATAGCACTTCAAAGCTGCAGTGTTGGTTGAGCACTGCCACCCACACCCACCAAGATGAACAAAGTAGATTTAAAAGCAATGAAGGAGGTGGCTGCTCTCGGCCTCTCTATATAACAACATCAGTAGTGATTCCTCTCCTCCTTTTCACTATGTGTTTCAAAGATCACACTGGGTAATCTGAAAGGCTTGTGGCAAGGCATGGAATCACGCTGCCTTCCCGCCTTTGTTAGTCGAGCCATAAAAGCACTCAGAAAAGAAATTGTTTATATTTTTGTGCAGGATACAGACTACAAGTCTGACTTCAGTATCATTCTCCAAGGTTTCACTTAAGATCTTTTGAACTTTCAGCAGGTGCTTTGTATAATCTCATATTCCTAATGATTTTAGGCAGCAACAAACAGCCAACTGTGCCTGACTCAGCAGTCTCTCACTTTCTATATGTATCACCCAGATAAAAAATGCAGCATTTCCCTGCTGGCTGTTCCTTTGAAATTTGCCTTGTGTCTTCAAATAAACACAGAGATCAGGGCATTCATAAGGGACTGGGGGAAAAAACAAGATCTTTTACTTGTTAGCTGTCACATTTATGCCTCTCAAATATCTGCCTGCAAACAAAAAAATTAAAGCTTACTAAGCCAAACCAGAAATTGTTCAAAGAAACACAGGTCACAGTTCTACAGTCAGGTAGTTTTTGTGAACTGGAAGAGTGTTGGTAAAAGGTTGCAGCAGCACTATTTATCTACTGGAAGAGGGGTTGTGACTAATCATAACTGACTTCCAACTTTACTGGTCAGGGCAAAACAGGTCCAAAATGCAGCAAAAAAACATCTAAAATTCATAGGACATTGGCCTACACAAAATATGCGTTTGATGAATTGAGTGATGGAGTTTCACTCTGAAAAGCCAAATCTTTACCTCACAGATAAGTTTTCTAGGATGTCTACTTTGCACTTGAATCTTCTGAAGCACATAAAACAGATCATAGTACAATATATCATGGGAGTACTGCTCTTAACCTCTCCAAAGCAACAAAGAAGAAGCTCCAAAGGCTGGTTGATGCCATAAGAAACTCAAAAAGGCTGTAAATTAATTCTTTTGGTTTTGTTGTTGTTTATTTCCCTAGAGAAAGAGAACTGAAGAATTGAATGAGAATCTTGTGTTAAAGGAATTACAGAAAGCATGAGCTAAACCCAAGATGAATCTTTTTAACCACAGGCAGTAGAGGCAATTAGCCCCAGAGAGGCAATTAGCTTTAGCATAATTTCACAGGAAAATGAGAAGAAAAAAATCAGTAGAGCCTGGAACTTATAGTTAACCTTCCCTCCATCCTTTAAAACAGAAAAGCTGGACAGGAAAAGACTCACCTTTGCTTTCTGTTGGAGCAACAATTGATTCTTCAGAAAATTTAGAATTATTTTTGTTTACCTATTTTAAACAAGACCCTCTGGTTTCCTGCTTCATGATGTCTTCAGATCTTTCCTCTTCGTTGTTCTGATTTTGGAAGCACCTCACACAGTCTCTGCATATCACAGACCAGTTATGTCAGAGATTCTACAGCTCTGTGGTAATTCCAGTCATTCATCTCTGTAGTTCCCAGCTACCTTCACCTTCAAGAGCGGATCATAACATCTTGTCAGCTCAGAAAAAAATAGAAAACATAATAAATTTAAAATAAAGTCTTTCAAACAGCAAAAATGCGTGGAGCACAAAAAGCCTTTTGGCCCAAAGAAACGTGCAAAGTGAGGACTAAAATGGCAATGCACATTTGGAGTAGGCTCCTCAATACAGGGGAAATGAATACATCAGAAAATTAGAGCAAAGAAATAGGGTAAATACAAGTAGAAATGTTTATTAACAAAGCCATTTTCTTTTTTGAACAGGAAGAGACTCCTAGAGACCTGTGTGAGACCCAGGAAAAACAGGACATGTTGAGTCAGAGAGTGCCCAGGGCACTGAGCTGCTCCCTTCCCAAAGTCGTTTCTGGCCAGCTTTGTGCATGAGCCCTCAGCTATGGAATCCAAGATCAATCATAATCTTCTGTGGTGGTTTGGATAAAAGATTGCTTTCAGGTGCATTTTATACCTTTTATTTCCCTGCTCTATGCCTTCCTTTTGCAACAGCCCTTTCAGCTTTGTAGCCAGGAGCTTATCTCTTGTTTTAACCATACCTGTGGTTTCCAGCAGACTGATGTCAGTCTGACAGTCTCAAGATACAAGGCTTTTATGAAAATGACAAAATCCTAATAAACTAATGGTGCTGACAAACCCTTTGGACAATCTTCAGTGAAAGCTGAATTGGGCAATTCCAGAAGCCAGGTTGGACCTCCTGCTAGCTTGAAGAAGTCCCTTGCAGAGTGGAACTGCAAGTTATTTAAAACCAATTTACAGATTTCATTCAGTACCCTTTGACAAAGCTCAGACACTGTGTGGGGGGAGGGGGGAGGTATTAGTATACTTACTGAGTTTCAGGCCTTTTTCCTGGGTGTTCATTAATATTTTCAATGTCTTGAGATTTTCAGTTCTTCAGAGCTTCAGTGGAAGACAAAGTGCTACAGCAGTGGCGTGCCAAGTGATATCTGGGGTGTTTGGAATCGGACAGCTGCAGGCTTCAAGACCAGCAGTAATTATGGCATAATGGGTGGGATTCTGGAGCTTGGATTAGCAGTTGTACAACAGATTAAAGTCAGACATAACTTGCAAGGTTTCCAACAAGACATCTGCAGTACTTCAGTCTTACAATTTATCTGCTCCTGTTCAACCACCTTTAGCTCTGTGACAGTATTAACCTTAACATTGAGACACTTTGAATCTTAACATTCAGAAATTGCATCTGGGAAAGGAATACCTCCTGCATTGCTTAAGTATTGTTAGAAGAGAGTGCATTGTGTCCTTGCACTTCCCAGTTTGATGTCATCAGTGTTAGGAATTTTTAAGAGGCTCTCAACTTCAGCCTGTGTGCCCCTGCCAGCCCATGATCCTCCAACTCTCTCTGAGCCATAAACCACAGATGCTTCACACCCCCTGAATGCAAATGACTCATTTTCTAGTGGTTCTGATGGATACTAAAACATCTCCTTGATGTCTTGCCCCTTCCTTTTGGATGGGATTTTATGCTTTTTTAAAAACAAAATAAAACACACTCAAGCTTCAAGCTCCCAGAAGAGGCTCATAAATCTGCCATGGAAACTATTACCTGATAGATAGTTTAGAACAATATTTTACTACAACTATCCTACCTATTGATTTTCCTTCTAGTTTATCCTTGTGAACAGAAATGTTAATGATTTCTGTTCAGTAGATTTTACCTATTTTTCTATTTATGAACACACAGTTCCTCCACTTCATTACTTACAGGACTCTTGAGAATGTTTCTCCTGTAAGTAGATCATCTACTTGCTATGAACTGTAAATTCAGAGTGTATAATCACTAAGTACTCTGTGAAGCTGAGTGGGGTTATTTCTTTCCTGAATGATCCATTCAGAAACACATGCATTTAAAACAGTGAAACCAACTTTGAAACAAATTTTAAAAACAAAAGAAAAAAAAAGAAAATAAAAATAAGTACTATTTAGTGAAAACCTTCAGAATCCAGCAATTTACCACATGTATGTGTGACAACCACGTGGAAAAAGGTAACCGTGAAAAGGTGGACAGTGCAATGTTGCTGGGTTTTTATTCTGAGCTTAGAATTAATGTCATCACTCTTCCTAGTGCTGTTGTAAAGTAATGTAACTGCCTAAAGATTCATTCATGGTTTTCTGACACTTCTTCTTAGGGAAAGCATCCATTGAAAATGTCAACAAAAAATACCTAAACATGAAGGGCTATAAACTCCAAGATCAAAGTGAGCAATCCCACAAACGTCTCAAGTACAAGCAGTCAGAACAAAGCATTTGCGTACATCTTTTTCGAGGGTGATTTTCACTGCCAATTAATGTAATCTGACAAAACTAGAGGCACAGACAGTTCATAAGACGTTCTTACAACACAGTATGTAGAAACTGCTGTGCCCCTTCCTATCTTACATACAAAACAGCAGCAATATGCTTGAGTCACTGAGGAAAACAGACAGATTTTTGCTCATGGAACCCATGTTAATGCACTGACGTGAAGGATTTACTGCTTATGGAGAAAGCTGATACATTTCTAAGGCTCTTAGGCCTGGCTAATTTTGTAAGATCAAATTTTCTGAGATATGAGCCATGGAGCAACTCTTTGTTTGTGTTGGTCACAATGTTTTCCATCTGATGATTATTTTCAATTAAATGAATGAAACAACCAGCACATGTCATTACAAGGCCTGAAAAACACAAGCTCTGAAATGATCAAGATCCCTTCTAAATGATCAGTGGGGGAAGTTCAGCTGCATTCAGTGCAGCCTGAAGTCCCAACTGCATAACCAGGAGCAGATCCTCAGCTAGTGCAGGGCATCACAGGATCGCTGAAGATACTTTACTCCAGCCAAGAATCTGCTGCCAGCAGTTTTGTAAAACTGCCCACACTTCTCTGTGCATCACTTGAGCAGTGGTGGATGTACTCCTTATGTCCCAGCCTCTACTTGGAGCAGGGATGACACAAAACCAGTCATCTCCAGAGTACAGAGGTGAAAGGCCCTGCAGTGCTCACAGGTGAGAGAGGACTGGCCGGGCTGAGAACCCCCACGGCCCTTTGCTTAGAAAAGTTCTCTTGCAAAATGCAAAAAGGACACGTGCTAATTCTTTGATTGCTGGTGCCAGAAGGCACAGAACACAGGAAATCCAGTATCAAATGCATCAGCTTATCTCGTCTGCTATCACTGAGAGCAGGAAAAAAAACTGACCAGCAGTGTCCAGGAGAAAATAATGTATTTTCAATTAGTTCTTGCATTCAAACTCAAGAGCACCTCCTGAAATGCTCTCTACAAATCTGCCCATTCCAAAGTAAACACAGTAAGTTAACTCTACCCGAATCTGTCTGTGATAGGAGAAGAAAAACTACATTATTCATATTTGAGGTCAAGGAAAGATTTCTCCAAGGATGCTGGAGAAATTAGACACCAACTATTCTTACTCTTGTTGTGCACACCCATTTCTTTCACTTCTTGCGCTGGGAGGCAATCAATAAAGCAAACAATATATATTGCTAGAAAAAGAACAGAGGAAAAAAAACAGAGATCATTCTGTCTCTGCATATATACCCAGAGAATGCCAGTATTTTGAATAATTCAGGCAGTTCTGGCCCCTCTTTCCAGAAGTCTATAGCAGAACTGGGAGATTTTCATTAAAAGAGAAACAAGAATGGAGTAAACACAGGACAACTTTAGCATAAGGGATGAACAAATAGGCTATGGTCGACAGCCTGAAACAGAGATGTCTAAGGGGAGTTCTGATGGTGATCTATAAAATAATTTGTGTTACAAAAGAAAAAAAAAAGGAACCAGCAGTTCCCCATCCTACCCACTGCAGACCATCAGCAAAGCTCACAGGCAGCAGTTTTAAATTCCGTATTAAACAATATCTGCTAGAATTTTACCTCCTTCCAGTATCCTTCTGCAATATTTGGAGGAAAATCCCTTGAAAAACAGCTTTCTACATAAGAGAATGTAAATGCACGTGCATGGTAGTACATTCCAAGTGTAATTTCCACATGCAAGTTTTAACTAATTCTGTCACCCTCTGCAGGGTTGCTGTTAAGCATTGTAAACCAGTGAGGCATTTTAAATGTTAAGAATGGTCCTTCCCAAATGGACCAGTCCTCTTCCCACCGAGGAAATGAGGAGTATCATGGCAGGGCCAGCTTTATTCTGGCACAAAGCCTCCATGAGAACAGCACTGACTCCTCTTGGTGCTGCAAGCAGTGATGGGAGTGAGCCAGCAGCACCACAGTAAACAGCAGCAGATAATCCCAACGTCTGTACCCTTGGGAAAGCTGCTACAGCAGCTGAGGACTCCTGGCTGGGTCCTCTGCTTGTGTGGTTTGCAGTAGTTTGACTTACTCACTGAAGTGACTCTGATTCACACCCTTTCTTGGGTGTCCCATCACTGCTTATTCAAGGGCAAAAAAAATGCAGTGCTTTGGAGAAGAGAATAATTAGTATAAAATATAAACACTCTCTTTTGATACCAGTTTTTAAAATCTTTTTTCACCTGAAATTCCCATAGTTAAGATTCCCATTATTATGATTTGCTGTTTCAAGAAAAGAAAAGCATTGCTATTGTATAAGCAATTAGAACGGTATGAACTGGAAACTTAGGCAGCTTTATGCTGAAAATATTTTCTCCCAGGTGTGTACATTTACTATGAGTTTTATTTCCATAGCAGAAATATTAGTTAATTAAAAAAAAGAATACTTGCAGATACTATAACAAAAGTTGGAAACTGGTTGAGCAATCAAATTGGAAACTGGTTGAGCAATCAAATTGTCTCAAGACGAGAAAAATGTCTTTGAAGAAAATATTATATTTACCTACCAATGTTTAAAAAGCCATAATTTTAAAAGCAGAAGCAAGAAGAAAAGTTAAAATAACATGATATTTTTCATTAGTTGGTCTAAAAATTCTTCTTGGCACTCTGCTAAACACAAAGGGCATTTTGCTTTATCAGTAAGTAATGATATTTATTTTTACCTTTTCTGTCAAAATGAGCACCTTTAGATGGCTTGACAATATCCACTATCTACATATTCTTCTATTTGCCATAAATGACCCAGAGGACTGCTTTTCTACCAGAACTGCACCTTCCCTCAAGTTAACTGAGGAAGAACAAAGTAAATCAGCTATGACATGCAGCAGCTTCTTATTACAGAACCACACTGAGGCCTGGGGTTACCTTAAAAGTTTACAACAAATAATGTTCTTATACTGAGCTGGTTTTTAATATGTAGGTACCTCCTGAGAAGCTTGTTCATATCCACATCTGGACAGGAACATTTGCTGGTGCCCAATGTGCAGGATTTTTACAATCTCCCTTCTGCGCTCTAAACACGGTGATGGTAAGGATTGGGTTTTGCTCCATAGAACTTACATTGTACACATGTACTTGGCAAGGGGGGTTTTTTATTTGAACATAAAAGGAACAGTGCTATATCAGTAGAAAAATTACAGCTATTATGTACTTCGATGCCAAAATCCTTTCAGTGAAGAATTGGCTCATGAAGAAACCAGTTATTTAAGCAAAGCTGCTCTTGCTCTGTTCGCATCTGTTTCGAGAGGAATCTCAAGAATTCTTCCAGCTTGTGTCACTTACTGGAAATACCACATTGGAGCAGTCACTTCTCTCCTGCCTACGCTTCCAAAACCTCCCCATGGTGATGTGTGGAGAGGCAGAGAGGGATGGTGGAGCCAGTCCATCTCTCTGATGCCAACTAGACATCTGCAGCTCAGTTCTTCTGACTGCTTTCCACAGCCTGAGCGGGAGAGAGTGCCCAGGGCAGAGGGAAAAAAAAGCTATTCCAATATGTGAAAACTTATTCTAAATGTTATTAACACTTCTGCAGTTACTTGTGTTCATTTTCTCCTTGTTTAAAAAACACAGTATGAAAATCTCCCATTCCTGCAGATGGTAGAAATACACAGAAAACAAAAAAAGAGAGGCTCATTTATTGATAACACTCCTCCCTTCAGCACTGAGTACAAAGAGGCCTTGCACTTTGTGGCTCCAGAGCCAGGAGTGAGAGTGCTGGATCCCCAGGTGTGTTTTCATTTGAGAGCACGATTGCTTTATCTTGCAACAACAAAGATTGCTATCAGTGCTAACAAAGCAATATGTATAATCCTTCTCCTTAAAACTCAATATTTCATGAAGAAAACCACTTTCTTCAGATTTACAGTAAAGCAAAATGGTATAAAGAAGGCTGTAGAAAAGAGGGGTAGGAAAAAATCACTCATCCCTGTTCAAAGAGACCTTAAGTTCACAAGACTGGAAGACCGTGCATCCTGAGCTGTAATCATAAGGGAGGAAAGATCCTTGAGGAAGAAATGAACTTAATCTTCATTAAAAAAGAAAAAAACACTTTAAGTACCTTTGTGTATTTATAACAAGCACACAACAAGAGTCTCATTGGGACATTACTTGGCATAATTTAGCTCTCTTGTGTCTTGGTCTACTGAAAGATATAACCCTGTTTAGATCCCAGTTGAACCAAGTGGGTTTAGTCACAAAGTTTGCCACCACTTTCACTGTTGTTGTTCTCCCAGATTTAAAATTAAGCCTCAAATGTTGATGTTTTTTATGAAGTGTAGTGAAATTTCAGTTTACATTTTCACCAGTCACAATAAATGTAGATTGACTGAACAATATTAGTACTAGCTTAAAAAGAATACATTTTCAAAGCTACTAAAAGTCACTTCTCAAAAGCATGAGTGAAGTATTTTCATACACACCTGAATGGTTGAAGATTAAAGATCTCTATAGGCCAAAGAGAAAATAAAAGGATAAAAAAAATACAAAAATCAGTTTTTAAATACATGTAAAAACGAAACATTAATTTTTCTGTCTTTGAACATTCAAAAATCAAAGATATCTTATTTAAGAAACAAAAAGAAAAAAGTTGCCCTTTACTAAGGGAAAAGAAACATTCCACTTTGAGGTTAGATTAAACATTGATCAAATCTGAAAGCATTCTTTTTTTTTCTTTTTTTCATAGCTAGAAAGCTCTGTCAATGTTTTTTTCCCCTTAAGTATATTACCCACCAGATTCTCCCTTCACCTTCTTTTCTAGTAGAGCTAGTAAAATAATAGAAAAAGCAAGTATTTTTCTGGGACTTCTTGCACAGTCACTGCTTAAATCTGTTTTAAAATCTATCTACTCTTTGGTGCATTATTATTTGCACTTGCATTATTTTTAATGTTTGAAAAATCAGGCTTTCATGAAATGTTACATAAGTTGTATTTTCAGCACAGTACCAAGCTAGCAGTACAATATTTTGGCACAGCTGATCTTGACAAATTAATTCAATTAATTAGCTTGATGAATCAGCTGGACCTACAATTTCTATCTCTAATCAGTCAGTTAACCTGCGAGACAGACAAAATAATTTGAGAGTTCTTAACTCTGAGCTGACGTCACATCTCTAATGGCAGCCAAACGAGGCTGTATTAAGCAGAGGTGTTAAACTCATTAATAGTGAAATATTGCTGGGGAAGTGAGGATGCAGAATCTTCTTTTAGTTCTCAGCACCATGCAAGGCTAAATATGAGATACTTTGCAGTGTGATTTAAAAGGGACAGACTCAGAGTTCACAGTAAACCAGGCTGGCAGAGTGCAGCAGACCCTCACGAGACTGCCAGGGAAGAGGCTGCTCCAGGGCCTTCCAGGGCTTGAGTCAAAAGGATTGATATTACCTGAGCTCCTCCTTTCTTATATGATATATGTGAAGGAGAAGGTGGATGTGAGAAGGACTGGTTATGCCGTACTCCTCAAATATGGCATTTTATTTCCTTCCTAAAATGGGAAAGAGGGAAATGTGGTATCAATGAGCAGCAAAACAAGTGACTCAAACAAAGCAAATTTAGTTGGAGAAAAAAACTAAACCCCCCCAGCAAGCAAGATATTTTACTGCCTAACCATTTTTCCTAGATTTGGTCTGTGGTTCATGTGAACATCTGCCTATTCCAGGCTAATCCACTCCCAACACTGGATGTTTGGGAATGGGGAAGAACTGGACTGCCAGGCACAAACATGAGGTAACTGGACACAAGGATGACAAGTGTCAAGGACTGCCCACAAACATGCTTAGCCTAACAAAAGTACTCACTAGAAGTTTCTTTCTCCTTTTCAGCTGCCAGATAATGATAATAATTGTGGAGGTACAAAAATAAACTCGAGATGCTTTTCATCCATCAGGAGATCATAATTCACAGGCTTTGGGCAAAAAATAAACAAATGGTGGTAGGACAAATACTGTCAGATCTGTCACTTCTTCCAGAGAGAGAGGAATCATCCAGTGTGGGGAAAAAAATAAGGCTGTCAGAGATGGGTCTGTGCAGCAGGAAATTCTGCTGCACAGGTTTGTCAGCAGCCCTGATAGTCCTGTTTCCTGAACAAATCACAGGGCAATATTAACAGCAACCCAAGAGGTAGCACTCAACAGTGTCATTCCACCAGATGCAAGATCTTCTGCCAAGATAAAGTTTCAGAGAAGTGATATATACAAAATAAAGGACAGTTGTGATAACACCCACAGTGTATAAATAGACTTCCCTTTCCTTCTTGATATGAAGGGGACAAATCTTCATCTCACAGGAACTGACATGGCTCTACTGCCTGATCTAAAGCCACACCAGCAGAGCAGAAATTCAGGCAAACAATCTTCCAACAGAAGCATCTAACCATCACATGGGCCTCCGTGAGGCTCAAATCTCCGTTCTGGCCCTAGCAGTATCTTTTGCACACAACTAAGCAGTGACTTGGATGGAAAAACACTTTATCCTAACACCCTGTTTATTTGACAACATGTTCTGTCTTAGTCCAGGTCATGAGATTTCTGTGTATGAAAGACCAGATGGTACTTCTAGAAATTGCTCTCTATAAGAATTTTCCTCCTCCAGAGAGAGGAAGAGAGATTACATCACCTCTCCTGCATCCCAAACCCCAGAACAGCTTGATTGGTTTAGCTTCTGTTTCCTGATTGGACAGACAACATGCAATATAAGATTTTAGTTGCAAATACCTCTAGGAAGCAATTAAAGCACAATAATTCATACATTTATCCAGAGAACAGAAAAGCTGACAAACAGACTCTCAGCTTTATGGGTATAACACTAGTAAGAAATCACAGGAAAAAAAGGTTGCCCTCATTGTGAGGACAGCCCATAGATCTGCCAGCTGAAGCTCTGCCTTGGTATCCAGAAATATGAATAAATTCTGCTGGTCAGTACCACAGACAAACCCAAGTATGTCAACAATGTTTAATTGTGGTTCACAGAGTGCAAGTAAACAAACAAACTCCTCTTTTAGAAGATCTAAAAAAATCTTAGAGCTTAGCTCCGAAGATAACCAATTTTGCAAATACTATCTGGTGAGCCCTTTAGGTCCTGAATTGAAAAACAACATGTAATTAAGGACTTGCCTCGAAACACTATGGCCACATAGAGAGATTAAAGAAACCACTAGCATGCTCAAAAATAAGAATGCAAAACCTGAACTCACCCACCAAACTGACTGAAACTACCACTGTGAGAACACAGCTGGGGCAGGAAGAAAATTACATGAGGTTATCTCACATCTGCCATATGGTTCAGGTCCACTAGCCAGGCACGGCTTCCTTGCACAGCCAGACACAGACTCACAGAAGCTGGCTGGACATGACAGAAAACTGAGGAGCTGCTTCCCTAGCACCCAGCAGGCATGGATTCAGAGCTTTACAGAGCCATCAGCTGGAACCATATGTGACTGTCCTACTACTTCCAATTTCTGTAGGAAGTGAGCCTTAGAGAGCCAGGAAGGGAAAGACTTTCATACAGTCTCAGCTATTAGAGCTGCACCAGCACAGAAAATTACTGCCTACCCTCTGAAGCTGCCTGCTTGGTTGTGAACACTCCATGTTCATACCAAATGGTGTAATTCACCTTTCTTGGGGTCCTTTACCTCTCCCAGCTAACATAAGCACCAATGGCTGAGCTACTTGAAAGCAACTACAATATTTAGGAGCCTAAACCCATTGTTTTTGTTGTGCGCCAAATACACAGCAAAATATCACAGCTAATCTCACAAAACAGGAATTCCTTTGATGTTTCCAATCACATGTAATGTGCAATAATATTTCAGTAAACCTCAAATGATTTTTTAAAATGTGAAATTCCATAGATGTCAGTGAAGTTTCACAAAGATGGATTCCAGCCACTCCATGGAGATGAAAAAAACAAGGCAGTAATATAAAGGCCATCAAAATCTGAAGGTATCCTGCCAGTGAACTAGCTGAATAAGGGTGAAAAAACTTCACCAGAAACCTTAGGCTAGCCTCATTATTAGGCAGCTTCATTTTGATCTGTAGAACAAAACACTATTCTAGTGCATAGAAAAAAGAAAATGACGCAGTGCTTTTCTGCAATTTATGAGTTTATAAAAGAGCTCCATTCCTGGACTTGGTTGACTCCAAGGGCACAGCACTGATTTGCTTATAGTATGAGGAGAGTGTGCCTCAGGTAAATCCTTCTCTCCTATCATACAAAGGCTTGCATGTAGATCTTTTACAGACTCAATAGATAAGAACACACTTCTGGAACTGGAGGCAAGTCAAAAGGAATTTCATTCCCACAGCAATCCACACAAGTTGTTAGAAGAGACAGATGTTAGCTCAAAAAATTTTGTTCTACAGGGATTGGCAGACATGAGTTTGAACTAATAACTGGTTAGCACCAGAGGAAAAGAACACACACACACAAACAAAAAAAAAAAAAAAGAAAGAAAAAAGCAGCTTCTTGACTGTAATTTTGTTGCCTTCCCAAAACTTGGGAAAAGGCTTTTGAGATACTGCTTACCATTTCACAGGACCTGAAATAGTATGTATGCACTGAAACATCACAAGATGATAAAAAAGGAACTATTCCACTTATCTTAATAGAAAAGGTTTTTATTGTAACAAAACGAAGGGACCTGCATTCAACATAATCAATTTTGAATTTGGAAGTTAAGGGAAGAACCACCACCAAGAGGGAAGAAGATTCACGGGGCATTAAAGATGTAACGCCTATTAATTAAAACCTTGCCTGAGTAACCAGTGCAGTATTAAGACCTCATTAGCTTCATTCAGGTAGACAATCAACATGACAGGACCATAGGAATCGCTTCCCTTTTTGGCATTTTAAAGTGCAAGGCAAGCACAGTTTAATAAAAGTGCAATTGTCACTGGCCAAAGAGTTTAGCTTAAACCTCTCTTTACATCTGAAGCCTAACACTGCATGCAGCCTCCTAAATTCAGTATTTCAAGATATATACCCATCCATCAGGATTAGAGCCATTTTTTTTCCCTGCTTGAACAGGAAGCTTCCATCCCTGTAGCAGCAGATCAGCCTTTCTACCCCATAAGCATCCTAAGAAAACTGGCTAATCTGCCAGTAGCTGGACACATTATTTCCTCTTTTTCTTCATACACTATCAGATGGTTAATGTGGAAAAAAGTCTTTTTTTTCTCAAGTGTTAATGTTTTGATACTATGAGGAACTTAGGGGCCTTGGGGCTGTTTCAATTCCATTTTCTTTTCTGATGGTATTTAAAGTGATGATTGATTAAATATCACATCTTTTTACAGGTGTCAGCGAGGTAGAGTGTCAGGGAAAGGCAAGAACAGTGTCGGGGAAAAAAGCTACTCAGAAAATGCACAAAGAAGTACCAGGCCAAGGTGCTTTATACTGCAAAAAAAAAAGTGAAACTGTACCAACTAGAGCAAAATCCTACAATTTCTTTTGATTCAGTGGCACATATATGCATTTCATTTTGCTATTTATAAATAGCTTTCATAATTGCAGACCTTGACATACCTACCAAAGGTCAAACAATTACTAAAAGTTCATAAACTTAGACATTGCCTCCTTTTTCTATACTTAATGCCTCCTTCTTTTATACTTAACTTTCCTCCATTAGCTGCTTTATGGCCCAAAATATCGAAGAAGAGACAGAAAGAGTACACAAAAAGAAGACAGAAGGAACATAAAATCCAGAAACTGTGATGAGCAGCATTTCTAACCAGTAGCTCAATTTCTATTCACAAACCTATCTAAAGTGTTGAGCTGAAGGGTATTCAGATTTAAAAGTTTGAATGGCAGGCTGATGGCACATAGTGGTATTAGGAAGAAAAATGTTGCATAATTTCATTGCACCAAACCTCAAACTGACTAAAAAAAAAAATATCCTGTGATGATACTAAAATATTGCAAATGAACGTCATTGGTGCTTTTTTTAACCAAAATATCAGCTAATAATTTTCCCTTTCCCAAACTGCAAAAATAGGAAGACCAATATCCAAGAAGCACATTTTTCTCCTTTCAATCATGAACAAGAAAGAAAAAGTCATTCACACCAGATCTGACCTGGAGCCAGCTCGTGCTGTACTGGGAGTCCTCAAACACACCATATAAAATTCCTTGCTTTTGAAGGAGAAACAAGCCAAAATTTGGAACAAAGAAAGCCCATTTTGCAACATTCAAGACTACAGACTTTGTAAGGCAGTCATGAGATAACAAGAAACTATGGGAAGTGAGCCCAGAGGCACTGAATTTGGCAGGAGTTAAGACAATGACAAAAAACTTTGTCATATTACATGTACTTAGAGTATTGTTGCTCAGTCTGGAAAATACATGTGGATATTTTGGAGTATTCACAGCTGAAGTAATATCAATGATTTTTTTATAATTCATAAATGTTCCTGGGAATTTAAACCAAATATTCACCCATTTTCCCCACTAATTGTGCAGAAGACAGTTTCTTTTTTAAGGTAATACTTCTAGAAGTTAGGAGTTTACTAAATAGCATTTGATAGATTTTCAGCTACACAGAATAAGGGTACATCAAAAGACAGCTTTGGGCATGGAAATTCTAAGCCTAGATTTTTCATAGTAGATAATAATGTTCTTTTTTTCTGGCTGCTGTATTTCAATATATGACAGTACCTGACAGCCATAATGGTAATTGGTATCTGTGTCTTAGAATGGCCAGTTAATCTGATAAGTGCTTTTGAAAGTTTCCTGGCTCGTTAATACTCTGACATCAAAACATTTTAGAGGTTAAACTACTTCTGCTTAAACTTAGATGAAATGATAGCTCTTATCCAAACACATAAATATAAACCTAACCAAAGGGATAATTAAATGCCACTGCTAATTAAATAAACACTAATGGCTTCCCACTGTCCTGGCTCTTTCAGGAGTGCTATTAATACAGGAGGACCTACCCCTCTAAGGGAGGAAAGAGACACTTTTGGTAAAATTCTTTCCTTTTGCTTCTTGTCAAGAACAGATATGAAGTTACAAATAGCAGAGTGATACGGAAAAATACAAGTCTCAATAGAAACAGCCTAAGGAGCCTGTGTGAGTCACACCCTGCCCATGGCTTCTGCCACATCTAACTGGAGACCACGGAAGAAAACAGCAGATCCTGATGAAACTGAGTCACCTGGAGTGAAAATCTGATGGGAAATTATCACCTGCAGGTGACTCAGTGTGAGAGACTGGAAAGGTTGATTTCTCGAGATATTTTGGGGTGCATGAGTGGGGCGGAAAGACGAGTTTGGGCCTTGCCCAGGAGAAGCAATGCCCTGCCCCACACCCCCTATCCCCATAGCCTGTATCCCAGGCCAGCAGTGGTGCCAATCCCTGGCACAGTGGAGAAAATGCTCCACACCTGTCTCTGGAGCCCCTAACCCAGCTCCTGAGTGGCCAGATGACCAGAAAATTCACCTGGGGGAAGGGCCTAGGAAGGCCAAGGGGTATTTAATGCCAACTACGAGACTATCAGATGTTCTTGGCCCTACCTCCTGGAGTTTCTATCAGCTGGACACTGCTGGAACCCAGGAGTTGGTACTTATAGGTGTCTTTTTCCATATATTTTCTGTGTTTCTTCTTCTTCTAATTCCCTCTTCTAGGAATTTTTGAGTAACTTAAAATAAAAGGGGCTTAGAGTTTCCAAAGTTGAATGGCCCAAGTTAATGCTTTGAGAAGTGTTTTGTGTTGACTGAATGCTGCTCTAAACCTTTTGCCAAAGTTCACTGGTTTTCTAAAGCTACCAATAAAGTCTTTTTTGTTGTTTGTACCTCTTGAGAATATCCTGTAGGTATTTCTCCTGTGCGTCCAACTCAGAGTACATGAACAACCAAAAGCCTTGTCAAGCAAGTTTTTGGGGCCTTGCATTCAGCCACAGAGAGATGAGGCAGGAGTTACACAGTTCCCCAACTTTCTCTGCCCACTCAGAGTGCCCCAGGGTGGCCATCATCAGCAGGGACCAGGACAATACAGTTGTGGTACTGGTACAAGCAGCCCACTTTTCTGTGCAAGAAGCATAAATCAGATTTTAAATCTACACTGGCTAACATGGCAAGGAAAGAGGGAAAGGCTAGGACAGCGCAAATACAGAAAAATGTGCCCATATTTTGAGTACCACAACAAGACAGCTACTAGCAAATGTTGCATAGTGCTTTGCTTTAAAGTAGAAAACACTTCATTTTAATTAAAATCTATGTAATGTTGCCATCACCAAAGCAGATGCTACAGAGAGAATATCACACAGACGTGGGGAACGAGTGATACAAGAGCCCAAACCTACCAAAATGAAGGGAGCCCAGTTAAGCTGTCACTTGAGGTTTTCTGGCCTAAGGTGGCATGACTGAATCCCTACTCAAATAAGTAGGGTTTGATCCCTCCAGCTGCCTCTCACTTTGGATCTCAGTATCTTGGGTCCCTTATCATCAATAAAACTCACAAGTTAATCTAAGTACAAAATATAAGAATGTTGTACACAACAGTCCTTAGGATTACTGAATAAAATGAGAAGGTGTATTTTCTGTTTATTGTGGGGCAAAAATATGATGTAAATTCGATTTAACATTCAACAAGAAGGGAGGAATAGATAAGCAAAAAAAAAAAAACTAGAGCATTCATATTTATAAAAACCTTAATGTAATTTAGGAGCATTAATAAGCCCTTCTGCTTCCTTTAGCACTGGCAGCATGACATTGTTCTTTAAATGAGGAGCTCACTGCAAGAGTCATAACTGCAACTAAATCCAAGGAGATGGTCAGCTACCAGGAAAACACGGCACACATTTGCAGTGTTAAAAAAATATATATTACCAGAAGTTTTTTGATATCATCTTATTGTCAGACAGTTGCTCTAAATTTGAAACATGAATACCCATGCATAGCCCATACAGAAAAGGCTTTACTCAGGAATCCAGAGTAAGTAAACTCTCTAAGAAAGAAAACAATTTTTTCTCTTTCTTTGATGCATTATATACATCACCTGACATCAGTTATCATAATTTGTTTCTTGCCTACTTGAAATCCATCATCTCTCATTGTTCATCTTGATTTGTTCATGTCCACTTAACAATCCCCATTCAACTTTGTTCAGCTTTGTTTGTGTATCGAGCACTGGACCGTCATTATCTGACATTACTCATCTTCATTTGCTTGGTAATGCTTCCCTGATATTCTTCTTCAAGGACTCATCATTGAATTTCCCAATTTTTTCAATATGCCAATATCCCTATCTACCTATAAGCACTGCAATGAACGTTTTTTTTTCTTTTGTTCTTCAATTTAGAAACTGTTTTTCAGTTCCAGTAAGTCTCATGGAAAGCCCTTTCCCCCTGCTTCACAATGATGAGTACCCAACATTTCCCAATTTTTCGTCATGAGGGATATATCTATATTAATTTATTTACAGTCATAAATATGTATATATATACACGAACATATAAATATATATAACACCATAATTTCCAGGATAAACAAGTATCACTTCAATAAATAATGCATTCTCTTGACCTCCCGCCTTCAGAGTAAAAAAGACGTCAACTAGCAGTGTTGTATTTAGAAGTACAACATATTTAGCCTTTCTTATGCTGAAGAGGAATATATTTCATAATTCATTATGCCCTTCTGCCTTAGTATTTTGTGAATAAAAAAACCTAAATAAATAGTTAATAAATGCATCTGCAAATATGGCATCTCTCTTACTCTTGAATTTTCTTCGAGTGCTTCACATTTTTAACATTAACCTTAGAAAATACTCAGTATTTGATCTGAAAATAACAAATAAGTTTCTCACACATTTGTAATTCCTCAGTCAAGGTGATCTGAATCTACTCAGTAAATAAAATAACCTTTTCATACATTTAGAGTGTAGGTCTTAGATCCAAATATTTAGTGCACATCCAAAAATGAATGGAAGAGTTCTCAATACTCTCTTCAATTATTTCTATGAATTGTCTGCAAATTAATTTGCTTGCTAGCATGTCTGCAGAAGGTGACAATAGAAGACAAATAAATAATTTATCCAGTGTGAATGAAGGTATTATAACTGTTTCATGAACTGCTACAAACAGCACAATTCTGCCTTGCCTCAAGGCATCTGTTACAGCTGGCATCATTTAGTCTGGCCAAAGAACAGGTCAAGGGCTCCAGAAGTTGCACCTCAAGGTTTCTTGTGATTATAGGTGACTCATTGTACTGCAATGAAGGAAAACTGCAGAAGAGGGCACCATTAGGAATTTAACCTCATCTCACACGCAGGGGGTTGAACTCCTAAGAATGAGATCAACTACAAAACCCACTATATTTTCAGAAAAATGACACCAACCTTTAAGCAAAGATGGGCTAAATACAGGCCTCCCCCTTTGCATGACCTGCTGTTCCCTCCTCCTTGCACACAGATTTCGTGCTTGCTTTTTCCAAAGCTTCAGCTTGCTCTGCTGCTCGATGGGTTCAAGCATCCCACCTCACTTCCCTGTTTCCCCTACACAATTTCCACATTTCCCTTCCCACATCCCATTGCAGCATGGGCCATATAAAACTCATCTTTCACAGACTATTTTGGCAGCTCTGCCTTTTATATCTCCCCTCTAGGGTATCTGTATTTCTGGTCTAATGTACAGTAAGTGTGTTGTAAAGCAAGTAAAATGGTTTTTCTACTTGTGGAAGGTAAACCCTGATGAAACACGACTTCAAACCCTTTTCTTTACTGTGCATTTTCTGTTTTTGTCCCAAATTCTTTAAAGTTGATGGGTTTGTGGCACATACAGACCAGCACAAACCTATGGAAGGTAAACCAGATACAGCTGGGGATATTGCAGCCTAAATGACACCACATTTTCAAATTTCTCATTTCAATTCAACTCAGTCTCTTTCCTTCCAATTATGCCAACAACACATACAAACTGGCCCCATAATAGCTATTAATTCATCATGGAATTAATGTTAAAAACTGTATTTTGTATAAAGCTTTTAAAAAATTATATCACTAGGATATAATTTTGTGACCCTCTCGTGCCCTCAGCTGTCTCCAGTACAACACTCCCAACATTAGTGAAAGCAATGAGTGAACGTGCATTTATATTCCCCTAGGGAAGGCTGGTTTTAAATAAGAGTAGTCCTCTACCTCCTAAAAAATCAAGTTTCTTAGGCTAGCTCAAGACAGCTTAAGGATGCACAAGAGTCCCCTGGAACAGCCTTAAATAAGTATATGTCTATTAGCATATATAATCTTATTCTATCCAAAGGATTTCATAAAGATTCATAGATTTCAAGACCTTGAAAAGAAGGTGTGGTTTGTTTGGTTTTTTTTTTAAATGTGGCTAAATGTCATAGCCAGTTCTGAGCAGATTAAGTAGCCACTTTTAGTTCTGATCAGAAATAAGGGGAAGGTGGAGAGTATTTTTACGCCAGAAGTTAATTTTTCTGTCTTTTTTTTCCCTTAGTTGAATACATGGATAGATAATATGCATTACGTTCAGCCTTATCCTTCTATCTTCATTCAATTTTCTAAAATTAGCTATCCTCATCTTACTGAAATTCATGCATTTCTTCCAGACAGGGCTTCATTATAGGTGTTTCAAGACAGTTATCAAAGAGTATAAATCTCACTACAGCATTTGAAAGGTGGTAAAGAGCTTTAGGAAATAAATAACAAAAACCTTCTACTGGCAAGGTCCGTTACCATGTGAAATAATCTTTCCTGCTAGGCAGCAGAAACCTCATTATTTGAGATGTTCAAAAGAAGCCTAGCCCAAGCACTAGAAAATACAGTATATTAAATAATCCTTCATTATGAAGAAAGGATTTGACAAGATGACCTTGAGGGATCCTCGCCTTGCCTGGTTTGTAACATGTAACGGTTTAGGAGATAAAAAAGCAATTAAAACAGGCTGAGGTAATGTATGAAGTATTCAGATTGTGTGTGAGGCTACAGCATTTATATAAATAAATATATATGTACCAGGAATTAGTCACAAAGCTCCCTGGGGAGCTTAGGTAAGCCTATGGCTAGAGCACCAGACACGCCTAATATAACATCAAGAACTGCTAGATACTTAAAAAGGGTTCTCAAATACTTAGCTTCCTCTATACCCACATCCTAAAATATGGGTGGATGCTATGTTTTCATTTCTGGATATTTTGAAGGTGTTGGAAACATGAACAAAATGGATAATTTCATATGTATCTGTAAATTATCCTATGGGGACTCATAGGGAACACGCACAGTTTGCTAATTTGTGCAGGACAGGATGGGTGTTTAGTGCATGCAAAAAGGGTCTGAGTTTTGGTTTTCAAATTAATTTCTCAGTAATTAGACAGTATCTCTGCCTCATGTGAATTGAATCAAAGAGCTCATGGATCACAAGTGTCTCAGTGGATGAGACAACACTGTCTAAGAGGGATTTCTTTTTCTTTTTTCTATTTTTTTTTTTTTTTGTTTTAAATCAGTCTTATTTCAAGCAATAAATTTTGCATTTCGATTAAAACACCTCTGTGCTGAGGTTTGTTTTACATTTTCAGTTAGGTACCATATATATACAAATAACTTCCACAACAACAGAAAAGCCCAATCATATCCAAATGCATAGGAAAGGCCTTCCTCAAATCCAGCACAAAAATCCCGTCCTGGATTGTTCCCATTTCTTCTGGTGCTTGAGCCTTTATTTTTTCAAAATGCTGTCTCTGAGGAAGTGACATAGCATGGAGAGTTTCCAAAAAGCTGAGCTTCAAATGGAAGCTAACAGAGCTGCAGGTGCTGTGCACCTCCACCCACTGGGAACTTGTTAATCCAAGCTCAACTCCTTTCTAGCTCAACACCTCCCACAAGGAAATGCGAGATTCCTACTTCCCCTTAAGTTTGCCTGCGTATAAATCTCTAGCAAGGGCAGTCTGCATCATCTCCCAACACTATTCCTGATCTGCTGATGTTCCAGTGAAGGTTTTTTACCTGACAATCCGGGTTTGGCACGATCCAGCCCCTGGGATGGGGCTGGAGCAGTTCAGGTCTCCTCTGCTCTTCCAGCCAGGGCTTCTCCCAAAAGCTGCACCGTGATGCTCATCAGGTACAATTGCGTTTAGGCAAATTGCATCTTATTACACATCATTCCCTCACTCATCTGGAGGGCAGTTCTTTCATCTCTCAGCCACCCTTTTGACACAAACTTCAAGCAGTTTGAGCTGGAGCTTAGTGCCCAGAGGGCTCCTGAAATCAGAGGGGCTGTTTAACTCACACTGCAGGGTAAGTGCACATGTAATGAGCAGCTATCCTGTAAATGCTGTTCTGTAGCAGAAAAAAGCACGTTAGGAAGGGACAACTGATTCCTTTTCACAGAGAACTGGAGTTTTATTCAACCTTAGACAGGTGTCACTTTTCAATTTTTTTTCATATCTCTGTACTTGATACAGGGTAAAATTTAATATCTGCTGTCACAACATTCACCATAGCTGGCTGAGTCAGTTCTGGTTCAAATATTTACCTCTGATTATACTTGAGGTAGGTGTTTGGTGGACAGATCCCTATTTAAATGGAATCCTTGAATTTTTTGCTGCAATTCTGTTATTCCAAAGCCAGCAGAAGGATGGGGTTGAGAGGATCCCTATAGTGGATTTTTGCTTACAAACTGTGTTTCATTGCCCTCATCTGGCATTACCATGACTGGTGAAAGCACAGGTCAGATTTGTAGAGCAGGCCAAAATGCAGGGGACCTCCAGAGGTGCCATGGACATCAAAAGTATGTTCATGTTCCACCAGCATTCCTCATCTGGCCTCCATCAGCCTTCCACACTGACCAGGTACGATGAACCTGATTATCAGAGTGCACCTCTTACAGTCTTGAAGCATGTTTTGGCCATGAGAATTTAGTTTTGACCCTCTTCTGAATGCTATGCTTAAGATTTTTGAGGTTTTGAGTATAGTCTTGTGTGAGAAAGAAGAAGACAGACATGATTAACCAGTCCCACTGCTCCTGCAAATAAAGTAGGAGAGAGCTTTCCTCTGTCAACAAAATCCCACTGAATATGGGATGCATAACTCCATTACCTTTACTTCCTTCAGTCTCACAGCTGTGTTGCATTCAGATAGTCACTTTGATCACTGCCTAACAGATTATAGCCCCCCAAAATAATAATAATAATAATAATAATAATAATAATAATAATAATAATAATAATAATAGCAATAATAATATTGATCTACAGTGCATTTCTCAAGTAGAATTAAAGCACAGAATTTGGAAGTCTTTCAAGCATCACATTTTGTCTGCATTTTTATGAGGGGTTTTATTGATCACATTTAATTTGGCGGTACAGTTTGTGAGTGTTGAAGAGGAAACCAAATATATTTGTAGGGGGTTTTTTGGGAAACCTTACAAAGAGCCTGAAAAAAAGAAATCAGACTCATCTCTGCATCTGTAGAGATGTTGCTGGAAGTAAAAGATAAAACAATATCTGGACGTGAGAAGGAAGAATGTGTTATCCTATCACCCAGGTAACTACATGTTAAAATGCTGTAGTTTAAACAAAAATAAAAGCAAAGCAGTAGCAGAATACTGAGAAGGCCCTGTACTGCACTGAAAAAAAGCCACAGCCATGAGAATAAAAGGTTAATGTTTATATTTAACATGTTGCTGCTCAGACTTTGACCACCAGCTTCCTCAATTCTCTTTTCTCCCTTGTTCAAATGCTGCTTTTGTTTTTACAGGCTTGAGATGCTGCAGGGAACAGCAACCATCTCCTAAAAACATGGCCCTCTCTGACCCCACCTCAGCAAGCAGCCCCCCAGCTGAATACAGCTAATTGGTATTTATTCTTTGCTACCAAGCCTCTACCAACCAAAAGCATGTTTGAAAAATGCCTGCTCATGAAATGACACTGCAGCAAAATTACATGTTGGGCAGGAGGATGGATGCTACCTTTCCTGAAGGAGATCAGTGTCTGCTGGCTTTAAGAGCTTTAGTTTCACATGAACTGAGCCTGATGTTGCATAAAAATTTGTCATGTTGCAATCCAAGATAAGGCAGCCTCTCATATAAACCCATTCTGCTGCCTTAACACCACCTAGGGAAAATTAATAAATAAATCCCATAGCCCAGGCTTTGTCCATCTCCAAAGACCAAAAATCAGTGATCTGCTCAGAGCATCTGCAAGAGCAGTAACTGTTGAGACATTAAAATATGCTGTATTTGCAGTGCCTGCAACAACATGATTGTCATTATTATGTTTTGTAGCTTGTAACCACAATAATGTTTAAAGGCACAGAGCTTTTGGAAAAAAAAAAAAGTTCTTTTACAAAAATGACAGATTTATGCTGCCTATTCATAGCTATAACTTGTTTGTTCAATTTATGAATGGCTAATTCCTTTGCAGGGTTGAGACTCAAGTTTTGGATATCTGTGTATATTCCCTGCATTTCATGCTACCTGGTCAGTCAGCAACACCTTACAGTCTGCCCAGAATTTTAAGCTACCTCAGGAACTGGCAGAAATCCAGCCTGTATTTTTGAAGTGCATTGATCTATGACACACACACACCAGACATACTGGATCTGGAGAATTGGACCAGGCTCCTCTCACAAAAACCTCTGTTACATGAATCTCTCAGGAGGGTCACAGGGAGTCTTCAAAGCCTCACAAAACTTTTGTGGCAACACCATTCTCATAGGAAAGAAAACATTGTTCTTTATGAATTAATGTATTAAATTACTCAGATATTTTGTACTGGTATAAAACAAGAATTCTGGCTTATGTTCTGCTGAATTACTGTTTTAGTAATTCCTGAGTCCACTGTTTTGGTGTCACATATCTGTATTTATTAACTTAAGTGTAAGAAAACAAGAAATCGGGTTTTTCTTACACCAAGCAGAATAAATCCAGGGTGCCTTCCCCAAAGTCAAAAAGTTCTGGACTCTTTATTATTGCCCTGCAACCCATGCAGTCGTTTTCACTAGACATTCAAGGAAAAAAACATTTGCAAAACGTCAGAGAAATGACAGTATTCCGGGTGAGAGTTTACATGAGGCACAGTGGACTCAAACTCACAGGTCTTATTTGCACAGGCATCAAAACACCAGCATGCCTTTGCTGTCAGCCTCCTGTGCCAACCTGGCTGTCACCTCCTTCTCTTGTCTCTCAGCTTCTCTTTTTCTTGAGGAAATTCAAAATGTCAGGAGTTTTAATAAAAAGGCAGATATGTATTTCACCATGTCCACCAGCTCTCCAGCCCTAATTGAGTCACAAACCCTCCCTTTAACTGCATTCTTGCACACACAAAGGCATCCTGCACAAAGAATGAAGCAAAGCTGGTGCAGAAATTTTTACTCTTTTGACTCGCTTCTTTGTTTTCATACAGTGCCATGAATAATTCCCAAATGGGGGAAAAAGAAATCCTAGTTTGTTAATACTTTTTAGTAGAAAATTAATGTCAATACCAGGAGGCTTCACAGAAGCTCACAGCCTCAAAAATCTTGAAAATGTGGTGGCATTTCCACCGTTCCACTTGGGTTTAGTTTGGATTGATAGGAGCTATCTGATTCTTCCTCAGAAGCTAATGAGTGCCTGTAACAGCGAGTGAAAAAGAAACATGAACTGGAAAAGAGCCGCTCTCTGGTTTCTCATCGTTGCTGTTGTCAGGGAAACAGCTTCCCCATCAATGGATGGCATGGGGTCAGACCAGCTGCTTCCTCCCAGGGCTGGCTCCCCGACATCACAAGGCTGCACTGAACAGATTAGAAATAAAACTGAATAAATGCACATCTCTCTGAAAAAGACCGGTTGAAACAAAGCTCAGCAGCGTTACGGATCTTCTAATTATGTCTTTCGAGCACAACACCACAAGAACTGTCTCTGAGAGACATCATAAATCCGAGATACCGACAAAACATGGTCATTAAAGATCCCATGCCATCTTTTCAAAAGATTAAACACATTGTTAGTCCCACTGCCTTGGCTGTGCTCCAAGTTGAATAATTGCATTTTGGAGAACATACCTAAATTCCCCTGCCACTTAAACATGACAAGAAAGTTTTTATCGCTTCCTTTTGTAAAGCACCAGGGGTCATTGCTCGTGCATTTTAATGGCTTTATGCCACCAAATGCCCGGGAGAAGTGACACACTCATTCCCGGGATGACACAAACAAACAAACTCATAATTCCATGCATAGCAAATAATACAGTCTGCTACACAAAAGTCTATTTCACATATGAACACACCAGGGTTTGCACAAAGATGATAATAATAAAGCTAGACATGATTAATGAAAGATTAAAAAATTACAGAGAAGCTGTAGGGAACATGTGCTCACTACACTTTTTGATACACCCTGAGGATTTAGTTAGATTTAGATTCTGACATTTCTTCAGGTCTCTACATCGCTCATTATTACTTGGAATATGAGTTTAGTTTCCATTTCATGACAGTGTTCTGGAAACATGCATTAAATTTTTTATTAAAAGCTAATTAATTTTACATTTTGCCTTGGTCATCAAGCGTGGCCAGTGATACAAGGCAAGTAAATTCCCTTCCTGATCCACTCCCTGGGGACTTCAAGACACAACAGTATCACCAGAACCTGGACAGGCTCCTTCTCCCACAGGAAACTCATGAGGATTAGTAAGGCCAAGTGCAACGTGCTGTACCTGGCTTGGGGCAACCCCTGGTACCAACAAGGCAGGGGGATGAACAGATCGAGAGCAGCCCTGCCCAGAAGGACTTGGGGTGCTGGTGGATGGGGGCTGGACACGAGCTGGCCACGTGTGCTGGCAGCCCAGAAAGCCAAACGTGTTCTGGGCTGCATCCAAAGCACTGTGGAGGGAGAGGGTTCTGCCCCTCTGCCCTGAAGCCCCACCTGCAGTGCTGCATCCAGCTCTGGGGTCCCAGCACAGGAAGGACATGGAGCTCTCGGAGCAAGTCCAGAGGAGGCCACCAAGACGATCCAAAGGCTGGAGCACCTCCCCTGCAAGGAAAGGCTGAGAGAATTTGAATTGTTCAGCCTAGAGAAGAGAAGGCTTGACTTAACTGTGGCCTTTCAGTACCTGGAAAGAGCCTAGAGGGGAGCTGGAGAGGGACTTCTTATGAGGGTTTGTACTGATAGGCAAGAAGGAATGGCATTAAACTGACAGAGGCAAGGTTTAGATTGGATATCAGGAAAAAATTCTTTACTGTGAGGGTGGTGAGGCACTGGCACAGGTTGCCCAGAGAAGTTGTGGATGCCCCATCCATGGAAGTGTTCAAGACCAGGTTGGATGGAGCTCTGGGCAACTTGGTCTAGTTAAAGGTGTCCCAGCCTGTGGCAGGGGAGTTGGAACTAGATGATTTTTTAGGGTCCCTTCCAACCCAAAGCAATCTGTGATGCAATGAAAAGAAACAATGACAAAGCCAAAAATTAAAATAAATACTTACTTACAATATTCATGCTTACATATTTGCTTTGCTCCTAGTGCTTAAATCACTTGAAATACAAGAACTGCTCTCTCATAAATTGTCCAATATGAGTATAAGAAGTTTGTTTGTTTGCTTTCTTCCCCAGTAGACCCCCTACCCTGCTTTCATTCATCCTGGGATAGGAAATGACGGTGAAGTAGTCTAGACTTCCATAATTGCCAACAGGATCACAATCTGTCCCTGGTTTTCCCTTTCTCTACTGTGACACATTCTGTTCTTTAACTAGGCACATGATGAGATGTAATTTGAATTTACAGCATGGAAAAGAATCCCCAAGCACATTAGAAACTCATCTGCCAACTGCACACAGCGATTGTTCCTCTCATTTCTGAAACACAACCACTTCTGCTGCGAAGCAAACCGACTTTTAATGGCATTGCAACTGTTTAAGACAGAGGAGAAGATAGACGCCGTATCCAGTGATAATATCCAAGAGATTTTCAAGCTGATCCACACTCCTTCAGTGCGTCTCCTGGAGCTCTTCCTGATGGGCTGTGGAAAGCTGCATCAGTGTGTTGTGCAGAACTCTTCTCCAGCTGTTTTAACCAGAATCCCAGAAGGTCTTTGGAAAGTAGAGGCTGCCTGTTTTATGTTTGATCCCTGTATGGAAATGCTGCATCCAGTCATAGGGGCCAAAAAAAAAAATAAAGATCTTTTACAAGATGAGAAAGTATAAAAAGTGCAGATATAATGCATGAAGAAATATTAGAGAATGGCACAAGCTGTGGGATTATTCATGTCTGACTTTCTAGAACACGTCCATTAGGCATCCATGAAATCCTATAGTATTTTTCCCCACTTCAACAATTAACTGCAGGAAATAATTTTGAAGTCCCAGAGAAACCAATTAAAAGGTGCTCTTGAACTGAGGCTTGAGTCACAATTAAGTTTCATAAGACTTTCTCATACAGTAGACTGAGTTATTAAAAAAAAGACAAAGAGTCACCAGAAATGACATTTTACTCCCATTTTGACAGTGGAAAAATCACTCTGGCATATGAATGGACCCCAAGATCAGTGACCACAGCAGATTTAGGATTTGCAGAAATTTTCTATAGCCAGAAGAGGCTTTTTCCATATGCCTTGCAGCACTTCCCTTGCTTTGGTGGCATGCAGGGAGAACTTGACTGCATGGAAGACAGGGTTTTGCAGGCATATTTGATGGGAATGCTAACAGAGATGCAAGACATATAATTGCATAGCATCTGATTTGTCTAGGACGCAGCAAGTTATAGAAGCAATAAAAAAAATAAAAAAATAAAGACCTAAATGTTATCCTTCCCCCAAGGAAGCCAAGGTTTGAACACATGAGGATTAGCAATAAGCTGAGGAAGGAGCAGTGAGGAGAAGCTACACACTGAAAAATCAGTCAGAAGAACAAATCCCTCTTTTGAAAACACGAAACTTACCACACTTGGCAGGAAGGAGACTATCAAGGACTATGCACAAGACAATCTCTTACTGCCAAGCAGCAAAAGGACGTCGTTTCCCCATCAGCGAGGACCTCTGTGCCACAGAGGGAACATCCCCGAGGGAAGCAGAGCCAACAATTTTCCATTGTACTGAGTTAGGGCATCGCAGGGAAATGCTGAACCAAAGCTAACCCCAGCTACCTGTAGGCCTGCGACTTGGCAACTGATGATTTTTAAGGCATGCCACTCTTGACTAAGCAGAAACACTGTCCCTCTAAGCCCGTGGAAAACCAGATCAGCTTACAGCCCCCGACAGCTCCTCCAGTTATGCCTCATTCTTGTATTCACTCAAGAAAATGTGCAAAAGGACAAACATGAACTTATCCTCAGACCTGGAACCCCTTCCCAATTCCAGCCCCCGCTGGTGCTGTCAGACCTGGCTGTACCCCTGCACCAGAGGTGTGACAATAGTGGTAGAGAGATGACCAAGGCTATGGGGTTCAGTCTGTTGTTTGCTGCTGCCTCTGCCCTTGCTGTTCAGGGAACAGAACTGGGTCTCAACCCATCAGTTTATATTTCACAATCTCTTCATAATAACAAATGGTAGAAAAAATCAGATTTTACATTGTCCAACGACTTAAAACAAAATGCAATATTAAGATACTCATATCTGAATCATTCCCATAGGTTGGCTAATTAATTAAACAGTAGGAGAAAAGGGTTATTTGGTACTTTTTAACTAAATTTGTAGCAAGACTTGACATGGAATCTGCTTGCTAGAAAATGCTGTGTCATTCACTTTAAAAGAAATGAAGTCTGCAATGGTAATTTTTGTCAAGGCTTTAACAAGCCATAAAGAACATTTTAACAGTTTCAAAAATACAGCCAATGCCTTTTTACTAGGTAATTTGTGCAATTTCCAAAATTCTTATTCTTAAAATCCAGAGGGAAAGTGTGGTACTCATTCCACACCCTCTAGGTTGGGAAAGCAAATGGTGAAGAAAAAAACAACTGCAATTTGTCACTTCTGGGAAAAAAAAAAAACACCAAACTATTTTTGAATGAGTAATTATTTTAGCATTCACTTTTCTACAGGTAAGCACACTGCAATAGGTATTACATATTTTCACTCATGCAGTAAAAGTATTTATTAGCTAACAATCATGTTGCAAACAGTTAAAAACTGCACCACACACGTAGCCATGAATGTAACACCATAAAATAAATAATATAACTCTAATATGATTGAGAAGACAACCTTTGTGAAAGACTAACATCTTCATCATACTTTTATTTTTATTACAAAAGTCAAATAATGGATATACATCTGTTCATTTCTCTTCAAAGTCTAAAATGCAAAGGAAAATAGTCAGGGCTCTATTCTGACTTGTAGATTAATCTCCATTTTATGCAGCTGCTTAAGGAAAAACTAACTTTCCAACCTTCATTTTCTTAACTCCACACAAATCACCCCCAAGTAAATAAGAATGCCCCAAATATACAAAATTATCTTGGGATTAAATCCACACCAAATCTCTGCTGAGATTTAAAATATTTTATTTTCACTTTTCTCATGACACTTCTCATTTCAGGTTTTCCCCCAAAGGAATATGTTGCTATAAATTACCTATTCTTGGAATACGTTTCACGCTAGAGAAAATTAAGAAGTCCAGAGAGAATTTGTTTTGGGATATTTTCACATGAATTTTGTACAGCCTGGAGGTTTGAAGAGCTGAAAGCATGTAGTGTTAAGTGGATGGAGCTTCCAACTCCGTATCAGAGAACTGAAAGGAAAGTCATGGATTCATGCCACCCAGATTCAGCAGCCTCCTTTGGAGGAGGTTTAGAAATTCCTCAGCACCAAGAAGCTGACTGCAGAGTCTACCTACCAATAGAGAAGTATAAACCTTCCCCAGAAAGCCTGGTGTGGCTCTCAATTTAAGTCTTGATGCAATGCTTAGATCTCTGAGGTCAGTGAGGTTTAGAGAAGTTGCATCCCAGCAAAGTGTCCACCTGGACTGTACCAGTGTCCTGGATTCAGATTGATTTAATCTGCGGGAGCTTTCTCTGTGCTCCACTCCCACTCTATTTGAGATCTGGAGTTATCCTAATTGCCCAGGAGCAGCTTAAGCAGATCATCTTTTCCCAGTGTCTAAATAACGCTTTTTTTATCTCCTTTTTACTGTTCCTGAGCCTAATTGTACCTCAGCATTGATGTAAAACACAGCAGTTATACCCTGGGGAATGTCTCCATCTGCTATCCTGCACCTCCACCACATCCTTGTGCAGCTTGGTACCAGGGGTACCATCCTTCCATTCTGCAAGACTTTTTCCATGGATGGATGACAATTTTCTGCTTTTTTAAAATCATGGGTTTTTTCCACATTTCTACATCTCTAGCTCTGAAATATCAGTTCTAATTTTCACATCTCAGAGGGCAAGAGCCATACTAAGCCCCTAAAACAATTTTTTTTCCTGATTCTCAAGAATTCTGCTTGTGTTTACTCACTTTGAAAACTTGGTTCAACTGTCCAAAATCACATGTTGGAGAGTTACTGTTAAGAATGAGAGAAATCCTTATCAATGTCTCCCTCTCAGTCTCTCCCCTTGTCATACATCCACCCACCCACCCTCATCCCCAGAATAAACCCATAATACAGAAATACCAACTACCTCTACAAGACAGTGAAACAAAGCCTGTTTTACAGGACCATCACCAAATGACAGAGCCTTTCTCTTGTGAAATTGAAGGTTCAAAGCTCTGATATAAATTGACCCATCCCACAATCAAAACAGGAATGAGAGAAGAGAGATAAAGAAAAAAAAAGGTAGAAAGTGTTAATGCAACAACCAAGAGGCAGAGCACCATTTTCTTTTTCCCATTTGCTGTGGTGGAACAGAAAGCATTAAGAATGAAAAGAAATGGTACCCACTGCAAGGCACTGGGTGCTGTGTACACAGATGTGCTGAGCATTGTTACTCAGCAAAACAAACCAAATATGAACATTTGGTTGCTGCTTTTTTGTTAGCATTGCTCCCAGTCCGTTTCTATTGCAGAGAGGAGTTGGACTCATTTGCTTTCCCTTGCTTCACTCAAAAAAATCAGTTTAATGAAAGGTGATTTAAATTAAAAGTCAAATGAGCCAAGCTGAAACAAGAGGAGAGTTCTGGTAGCTCAGCATACACAATTTCTTACTCTGTGTGTGAGAAGCATCTCACAGAGCAAGCACAACGTTTAACATTAATGTGTCTACAATGCAGACTGCAGTACGCTGTCAGACCAGAGCTGGCTTTAAACTTGTTTTCTATGTGCTGGAGACAGTGGTGTCATGATATTAGAGAGCTCTGGAAGAGTTATTTTACCATACTTCATCAACAGACAGAGCCCAAGAACAGCAGGAGAAGATCAAGAGGCTGCAAAGTCTGTTCAAATGCCAAGCAAGCAGGTCCTTTTTATAAACAGGGAATTTATTAACATGCTTAATACATGCAGCTGACAAATATATTATTGTTTCCTTTACAGCAGCATCTAGAGAGGCCTTTGGCTGAGATAAGGACTCCCAGCTGTGCTAAACATTATGTAGGCACAGAGCAAAAGATAGGCTCCATTCAGAGGAGCCTGCATTGTACAAAGGCACTGTGCAACTGTGCCTCGGTTCTGCCTGTCAGCAACACTGCACTTTAAAGCCTGGATTTCTCATCTGCATCTTGGAGCAATGACTTCATGTAAAAACACTGCCTTGCCAACCTGATGCTCTGTTATACCCACCAGACCCCTAATAACTGATTTGGATGGTACATTAGCTAAACACAGGGAAAGCCTAAAATCAGTGTATTTCTTTGCCACAGTATTAAATACTGTAACTCAGGTGCTAGTTAGCCTATTCTGCTTTACACAGCTCTGTGTAAGCCTTCTATAATAAACCATGTGATGACTCATAAACATCTCAAACATTTCCCTGGGTGCTCAGTATTTTATTACATAGATGCCAATTATGTTTGAGCAGCAGACTGCACAAGCCTGAACAGTCATCTATTATATGAGTGCTTCCATTGATTCCTTTACTACAGAGGGTTATGCTTTCATATATCATAGTGAATAGGATTTGTTTCCACAGGCATTGGAGGTAAACTGTTGGTGAAAGTGCTTTCACAGGTTACAGGCACCACGACTACGCTCAACCTTACTCAAAGGCTTCTCAGGCTTCGAATAATACATCTTCCCCTCACCCCAACCCCCATCACCTTTTTCTTTTAAAGCAAACCTTGCTATGAGGGAAAAAAATAACGAATTTTACAGATATAAAGTGATAGTCATTGTGCTCAACACAATTTAACAGGATTGACTTAAAGAAAGGAGATTGAAAATAACCTAGGATGAACAGCAGGTTGTCCTCTAAAAATACCCAGTTCATGGAGCACTCAGTAATGAAAAGCATCCAGCTCATGCAGATGTATACAATATAGGACCTTGAGGTACAGAACACACAGAAATCAGATAATGGCCTGGATATTGCAGTGCTCTGCCTTTAAAAAGAAAATATTCAGAACTGGCTTCACCATCAACAAGAGACGTGACCTTTCTAAGTTACATGTTAGTGCAACATGGTCAAGGTAACAGTGAAACCACGAAAATATTCAGACACCTGTTCTTGAAACACTGACATTTATCACTCATAAACATCACACGCCTGTTTTTAACAACTCAGGGGCTGTTGCCTGCCCCCCTGGAAGAAGTAGGAATCCCTACTGGAGCACCAGGCAGGAACTATGCCCCATGAGGCAAGAGTGAGAACAGAGCACACACAGTCACAGCATTGTCACCAATAAAGCCCCTGCAGAAGCCCCCAGGAGGTTATAGACAGAGGCCCAGATCTCCTGGGCTGTCTATGACATGCCAAGGGAGACGTTTCTCTTCCTGGTCTGGCTACTGAGTGAGTGATCAAAGTATTCCTTCCTTCTATTTTGAGCTGTCACTGCCACCTCATCATCTATCTAAGATATATTAGCAAGGTTAAAAATGGGTTCATGGGCCACTCCTTTTAGGTCTTCAACCTGGTGCAATGGATTACTGCCTGAAATGTGCAGCATTTTTGGCTCCAGTGAACTAAAGATTTCCTGTCAAAGGGATTAGAAGGTTAGACCAACCCATATTGCCCCTCAAAAAGTGAGCTGCTAAGGGGAAACAGGAGCATGAATACCACAAAATTACTGGCAAGTGGGGCCAGGAATATGAAGAGCTTGAATTAGCCCTCTTCCTCCACTTTTGGGGAGACAGTGATGGTCAGTTCAGACTGGGATGATACTGGGCTAAATGAAAGTCAGAGAAAAGCACAAGATGGCAGATGGGAACTTCATTTTATATCTGGAAGACTGAAACAAAATTGATGTTTTATTTGCATGCATTTGTAGCCTGCAAGCCTGATGAGAGGCATACAATGAAAAATAATTAATCACTGTTGTATTTTTCCCTGACTGATCTGTCTGACTTCACTAGAATGACATGGTTTGTTTTAAAATGTCATTTTAAAATGGAAAAAAAAAAATTTTTTCCATAGGTTGCTTTGAACTAACCAAGGCTTTGGGGGTGAAGTCTACCACTAAATAACAATTATTAAGTCTTATTCAGTGTCTCCTGCACATCCTTGCAGACTGTCTCTGCATTGCTGACACAATATACAAAGCTCTTGGAACTATCACTCATCTACATGCCACAGCCACCATCCTGCTGCTTTTTTGGGGTCTTAGTCTTCTTCCACAAAAAATTCCCAAATCATCTCATGTCCAACCAGCTTCCTCTTCCATTTTTCAGACTACACTTTCTACCTTGCCTCCCCAATACCAATATTTACTTAGCTTTTCCTCACAGAGCCAGTCTCAAGCACTAACAGGTGCTCCCCTGCTGTTTCTTCACATTTAATCGCTTCATCTCCTGTAGCTGTCCTGACACAAATTATTCTCTGTCTGCCTTTTCCATCATTGCTTTATTCTGTCTCAGTCCATTGTACCATTAACTCTATTGACACTTTTTTTTTCTTCTAGAAATACCTTTGAGCTTGGCTGGTGCCTGCAAGCCCAGCATCCACAGCAGGGAAAAATGTTCACCCTCTGGAGAGATACCAGGGTTGCTCAGCTTTGTCATAGCTTGTCTGGTCCACACAAATGATAAAAACAATGTATGGCTGCTGTGCCTTTTTAGCATTTTAGCACACAGAAGGCAAAAGCTCATGAGACAGCTTTCATGAGAGATTGTGAAAACTCAGGCTTTGTTGGTCATAAAGGCACTTTTAGAGGCTCTGCTGGGCCAAGGTGCTGTCATGTTCTCCCCTGCTCCGAGCTATGTAGCACTCAGTTTTACTGAAGTCCCCGTGTAGCAGTCTGCAAATACTTTATAAAGCCACAAAAGCGCAGGCTGGAAAATGCCAGATATTCTTTACTCAGCTTGTTTCTTCCAGCTGGTCAAGGCCAGGCTCAGTTCTGCCTCCTCCACACACACAGAGATGGCTCCTATTGAAAGACACACTGAGGCCAGCAGTCCCGGAGCATTCCAATAGAGCCACAGAAGGGCTGGAAACAGGGAGAGCTGCCCAAAGCATGGATCAACAAATTAAGTGGCTGAAGATGCATCTCCTCATCACAGTTCCACCACACAAGGGGAAGAACAAAGCCTAGGACTGCAACAGTTAAAAGAAGAATCGTTTGTATGAGAGGTATGAGGTAAATTCTTCCCTAAGGAATCAGATTCCGTGCATGTTTCTGCTGTGGCATTTATACCAAATCACTTAAGATCAATTGTTTGCTGAGGAGTCACTGAGATGTACAAAGTACCTAAATATCTTTGCCTGCAGTGATTAAGTATGTAAAGGACTTGAGGAAAACATGCCCATTTCCTAAATAGTCACCTGAAAATTGCTGGATCTAATTGGCAGGAACACTGAGTACCCACAGGCCCAACAGTCAACAACAAAAACATTATCTCACTTCTGTACACAGATGATGTTTCACATTGGTTGAATAAATGACCAACAACTGGTGGGCCCTTCTTGCCTTCAACCTCTTATCTAAATTCCCAGTCTGTAAAACAGGAACTTTGTCATGACTTTACCCCCCAGGTTAATTTGAAGATAAAATTGACATCTATAAGGCATTCAGACACTGCACTGAGGAGCATTGTGGACAAATCTATCCATGGGATTATTAATAGTGTTTCTATCATTGTACACGTCCTCATTAATAAGTAATCAAGCACTGGTCATCTTTTCTACCAGAACAGAAAGAGGTTCTACAGGAGGTGTGATTAAAGGCTGAATCATAACTCATGCACACAAGAGCACCACATTACAGCAGTCGGGGTATATTCTCCTTCACAGAAAATCAAGAAATTTGGATAAAATTATAGGGAAAAAAAAATCACTTCTAGGAAAACCAGATCTTCTAAACTGCAGCTCTTGACTTGTTCTAACTTGGTCCTCCTTGTTTCTACTTTCTATATATCTAGTCACCCACAGGGAAGCCTTGGAGTGACGTTCAAGGAACAGCCTTTGGGTTTGACCATAATGACCTTCACTGGAGACAGCTGGGATCATTTATTATACAGAGGTAACATCACACCTCTTCCCATTTAATTCCTTTTAGTCTTCTTATAAATCTGTAGCAAAAGTGCACTTTTAACAGTTTTAAATCTATAGCATCTATCTTTCAATATTATTTCTCAGTCAGGTATTTTATTTGTAAAAAGGTATCACCAGATAGACAAAATATATGTCTAGTGTACTACATTCTTTTTTGTATTTACTGTTTAGATTATTTTTAACTCAGTGCTCTCTCTCTTTTTTTTCCTTCTTCCTTTTTTTGCAAGACTCAGGGATGATAATCTTCTGGTGGCATCACCAGGAGAGGACTCACAGCTCGTGTCTAGAGAAGGGGAGAAGACTCTTAGCCAGGAACAACTGTCACACAACAGGAACAAGATGACAAGAACATCTGCTGCTGTTGAATGTGTTCCTTAAAATGACAGTACTCTGTATAATAAAAAATAATTTAAAAACCCCAATGTCCATATTCCATGTGCCAGGAGAATGGAAGCTGTACCCAGCTGGAATACGATGGCAATGGTTCATTTGCATTTTGAAGGCAGGAGTTAATTGCTAAACATCACGTTTGTGGTCATGAGAGGAAGGAAGACACAGGCAGCACGAGGAGCTGTGAAACGCTGCTTTCCTGAGGACAGCGTTTTGGTAAAATATTGAATATCCTGCACAAGCCACAGAATTGCATAAGTTAAAGATCCTCAAGATGAGGGGCTGTGCTGGGAACAGCCGCACTGAGGACACACAGCTCAGGGACCCAGCAGGTGAGGACAGCCAAACTCATTTCCACTGGGAGGCTGGAGCCAGCTGTGACAAGCTTTGGCACAGCAACAGGACTTCTCCAAAAGAAACTTGCACAAGATTTGCTGAGATTTCTCACAAACTTCCTTGGCCTTTTCTTCCTAGTTATCCTTGAGATTATGATATATACACAGTAATGGATAATAATTACTTCATTTCAGTCTTCAGAAGACCAGCAATTTCCCCTGGGAAGCAAGGCCTAGACAGATAAAACAATCAGAAGCGTTTTAGGGTGTGTTGTGGTTCCCAGACGGAGGCAAACATCACCTCCAACGACTGGAACACTGCTCAGGTAATGTCTGGTGGGTTGGTTGGTTTCCTCATCACTGGGGATCCCAGGTGCCCCCCCGACCGGCTCTGGGATCGGCAGCAGTCTGCGCCCTGAGACACTGCAACGCGCTGGGGCTGGTCCTGCAGGTACCCCGAACCCCCCCAAACACCCCAAAACACCACAGCACACTGGGGCTGGTCCCTCAGGTATCCCCAACCCCAAAAAAGGATCCACAACAATCAATGGGGGGCCAAATAATGAGTCTAGAGGGGTGCCAAAAAGGGATCTATTAAAGTCAATAAGGGCTGCTAAAAAGTGATTCCCAGAAGGCTGCCAGAAAGTGAGCTATTCCTGTCAAAGGGGGCTGCCAAATTGTGATTCCCTCCATTTTGCCACAAAGTGAGCTCTCAAATTCAATGGGGGCTGCGAAATAGTGACTCCAAAGTGCTGCCAGAAAGGGATTGCATTCAATCAATGGGCATTGCCAGATTTTGAGCCACACCCCCCCAAACCCCCAGAACCCCTCCTTCAACCCCTAAAATCGCCCCAAATCCCCCCACTCAGTGATGAGGCTGACACCTGTTCATTACCTTGAAGACTCAGAACTCCTGGATTTGTTCCCTAAATACCCCTTCCCCTGGTTAACTCTTCCCAATTAGTGCTGTTTCTGTCGATTAGCACCAGTCAGCACAAGGCTGTTGAAAGCCAACAACTCAACTCTTCCTTGACTAAAAATGCATCAACAGTGTTCACCAGACAACAAAAGCCCATGAGCTCTCTCCCACTTCTTGTGAGCCAAATGTGCCAGCAAAAAAACATAGGAGATGAACATCTGTAATTAGGATCTTTAGCCTTTCAATAAAAGGAATCCCAGAGGCATGGAAACAGCACTGTGTGCACTGGCCACTTCCAGCAGTGCAGATGCCTGGACCCGGGCACAGTCAGCGCGCTGCCTTACACGATGCACCTTGGTAGGATGTGCCGTGGCAATTACGCAGCAATCCCACACACACTCTGCAGAGTACAGTCATTTTGCTGACAACAACATTAAAGTTATTGTTCATTAACATAAAGAGACATCAGTGATGAGCTCAGCTCCTTGAGAGAAAGAATACAACAACGCAGGGCTCCTCAGCTCCTGTTATCAGGAATGGCCACACTGGACCTGGCCAAAGAGGACGAGGAGTTGATGGGACTGACCTATTTTCACAGAATCACAGGATAAGCTGAGTTGGAAGGGATCCACAGGGATCATCGAGTCCAACTACACAGTACCATCCCCAAGGGTCACACCATGTGCCTTGAACATTGTCCAAATCCTTCTTGAACTCTGTCAGGCTGGTGCTGTGACCACTGCCTGGGGGAGCCTGTTCAGTGCCCAGCCACCCTCTGGGTGAAGAACCTTTTCCTGATATCCAACCTAAACCTCCCCTGACACAACTCCAGGTCATTCCCTTGGGTCCTGTCACTGGTCACCAGAGCAGTTTCTGCCCCTTTGCTTTCCTTTACAAGGAAGTTGTAAGAGCAGCGAGGTGTCCCCTGAGTCTCCTCCTGCTGAACTGACCAAGTGCCCTCAGCTGCTCCTCACACGGCTTCTCCTCAAGGCCCTTCACCTTCATCCTCATTGTCTTCCTTTGGACCCTCTCTAATAGGGTCTTTTTTATATTATGGCACCCAAAACGGCCCCCAGCACTCGAGGTGAGGCCGCCCCAGTGCACTGCAGAGCAGGACAATCCCCTCCCTTGCCTGGCTGGTGATGCTGTGTCTGATGCCCCCCAGGACACAGCTGGCCCTCCTGGCTGCCAGGGCACTGCTGGCTCATGTTCAACTTGCCATCAACCAGGACCCCCAGGTCCCTTTCTGGGCTCTCCAGCCTCTCATTCCCCAGTCTTTACACCCAGGGTTGCCCCATCCCAGGTGCAGAATCCAGCACTTTCCCTTGTTGAACTTCCTGTGGTTGGTGATTGTCCAGCCCTCTCCTTTATTGGGGCCTCACTGCAGAGCCCTCCTGCCTTTGATGCAGTTTGAAATACACTTTCAAGCACTCAACAAAAGCTTACATTTTTCTTTAAGAGCCAACCATCCAAACCTGGATGATACACTACCCCAGACTGAGGTCTTTGGAAGAGAAAAGATCAAATGAGAGCTGCTCCTGTTTCCTATTTTTAAGGAATAATTTCCATCCATCTTTCCCAATCTATAGCTTTTATTTACTTACATACTCACTGCACACACAAGGAATCTGCAAAGACCAGATGGATATTAGATGCCAAATCTGGTATGAAGGCACCACATGCATCTGAGGAAGGATATGCTTAGAGAAGAATTCTATAACAACACGTGAATTACATAAAGACTAATACCTGCCTCTGAAGGCTAATAAACACGCATAGTCTGTGAATGACCTCCACTCTCTCAGTGGTAACTACACTGTTCTTGCCTCTCACCTGACATGCTCCTTTTTGGAGTGTCAGTTTTCTCATACGTGCTGATTTTCCATCCTCGTAACTAGTTCTGATGGCTTGTCCCTCCTACTACAGCTCTCAGTTTGTTATTTTGAAGACTCTTGCTGTGAGGGGTCCTTGGCTAGGAAGAACACCATGGCTATAATGACATTTCACTGTTTAGTATCCTCACCTATAAAACAGAGATAGTTCAACTCAGTGCTCTGTGGCTCTGTTTGTCAGCGTTACAAAGGCACCTAGAGCATCCAAGCTGTGAATTAATATTTTTATCATTCACTTTATGTATATCTACATTAATTCCCTATGCCACAAAAAGCTGTTTTGAAGAGCGACTGTTCTTTGCACAAGAGCTGTTTCCATTATTCTCCACCTATTTTCCTCCTGCTGAGAAGCTGGTGAAGCCAGTGAAAGCAGTCATAATCATAGGTATCTTCCCAGTAAAGGATCAAGAACAAGGAGTCAAGAACAGTTCACAAGAACCCACTGTTCAAAATTTATACGTACAAAATCTTCTCGGCAGTAAAAAGCACTTCTTTTTTTTAAACGGAAGAGAGAGGCCTCTTAGTTGGAGAAGAGCTTCACAGTGTATAATTCAACTTCTGTTTCAGAGATGAAAAGCAACACAAACACATTTTTTCACTGTACAAGATACTGTCATAGACCCCACAGAAAACAAATCTTCACAGTATCCAAGATCCAGATCTGGAAGAAGCCTTCATTCTCCATTAGCCAGAAAGACTGAATGTGGCAGTTTGTGCCTCACCTTTCAAACTCAGCTATTTATCTGTGCTGGCAAAAATAAAGAAGCTTGAATGCTGTCTCCTGCATCGCATAACCCTCTACACCTAACAGCATTACCATGACAAAAAGAGTACTTATGATTCCTCCTACACAGGAGTAGAGGAAGAAAAACTTGTAAATTGGTAGTGACATCATCTGCTAGAAAGTGATTCACACTTCATGAAACAGCAGGGAAAATGAAATTTACTCCCAACCACCACAAAGCTCTTTCACTGAATCAGTGTGTGGCAGAAATGATAGTAGGAGACATAAATCCTTTCTCTATTTTCGAAAGACAAGGATTGTGTAATGAGCTAGAGTGCATAGAGCAAAATTACCATATACTGTCACTGAAATATATTTCCCCTGTGGTTTTGCCAAAAAAAGGTACGAAGCCGGGCTAGAAAATAAAACAGGTGATGCTGGAGGCAGAAAGTGGATTAATACGCATCACCAGCAGTATGTGACTGGCTTACAAAACAGTGCCTTGCATGACTGACAGCACCAGAAGATGAGCTGTTTAATATTCTCTCTGAAGTTGCCCTCTCCTCAGAACACAGCCACACCTGAATACACTGCAACCTCCACATCCCCTGCTCCGCTGACAACGAGCTGAGGAAGTGGAGAAAATTTTAACACATGGAGGATAACATTTCACCACATCTCTCTCTCTGAACCCAGCTAGACCCTGATAAAAAGAGAAATTAAATAATTGCCTATTTTTCTTACAGAATTCCTCAGATGTAGCTGCAACTACTATTTATATTATAGCGGTGCCTATGATGAGCAGATGTTTGCAGACAAATGTGAAGGATCTTGCCTTGCCACAGACTGTGGTTGATTGAATTACGTGACTTCCAGGCTGGTGTCATTTTCTGTCCATAGGTCAAAGCATTGCAATCTCCAAATAAATTAGGCATGAGCACCACACAACAGGAGAGAACTCTAAAAAGCTGCCATTTATGAAGACAAAAAAAGTTGCCTTTGCTCTTGCAAATCTACGTTCAGCGAGAACTACCACATGCTGAAAACAGTGATATTTATCAAGCTCTGCAGAGAAGACAAGTCTGAAACTCCATTTCTGTGTTGAAGAGAAGGAAACAAAAGATTAAAATAGCTGTGAATGAAGTAACCACCATTTTTCCTTTTAGCTCCCAGTGCTCTGGTCCAACACGACAGAAGGACCCCAAACATAAAGGAACATGGGACACTGCTTTGGGCCAAACCTCAGCAATCAGGTTCTGAAGGCAACAAAACTACAAAAGCAACCATGATTTCAGCAAACCATTAACCTGGACATTAGTCAAAAAGTTTCCAGAGCTTTGAGAACCAAACTGGGCACTGATTCAAGTAAGCAAGACCTTGAATATATTTTTGCCACAACGACCATATGAATTTTATTGTTTCACGCAATTTTTGTGGAAAAACCCCAGCTGTACTGACAGCTCTTGTCATGATTCAGTGTCCTTTTTGGAGCACTGCATTGACAAGCTGGCAACTGTCCACAAGAACAGGAAGAAAATAAATGAAATGTACCTTCCTGTTTCCATCCAATTTTGGAAAAGGCACTTGCATGGTGGAAAGTGGTAAGTCAGCCCACACCTGCTACAAGTTTCTTTCTTCCACTTTTTTAATCAAATACCAATATTAATAATGTAAGGCTTATATAAATAATTGGTTCAGTATAACCTCCTACACAATTGTAAGCTCCGACAGAAAAATTAAATGAAAGCACGGTATAAAAGACACATTTGTGTAAAAGATGCCTAAGAAATAAAGAAATTAATCTGAGCTTCTTATGATTTTAAACCAAGCTGTGCCACTCTTTATGCTGGAAGTAGAAAAGGAGATATGTGAGCACGATTCTTCTCCTGGACTGGTCAGTCCTTGCAGGAAGGGTTCTCTGTTCATACAACACTTTTCTGGGATGTAAACTCCTGTGGGGTAGAGACTTCAACTTGTTCTACAAGCACTACCCACCATCTGACTGGTGCATTGTACTTTTGCAGGCCTTACTATGTTTAGACTCAGGAAAGAATCCCTTTATTTCAATAATAGCTGTATTATGAGTAAAAGCTTATGTTTGTTTACATAGTTTTAGAAGTTACTGTAACAGATAATCTCTGCCATTTCATAACATTTTTTCAATAGTACTAAAAAACCAACCTAATAAATAATTATGAAACAGTCCCGTTATCCACATTTTACTATTATACAACTGTAAGAGTGGAGTCTCCCTGATCAATAAATGGATAAAAGGAGAGGCAAACCAATTACTGCCTCTTCTGAAAAACAGCTTCTCCCTCCACATACCTCTCCCTCCCCTCTGGGAGGGAAGTGGAAGTATTTGCTGTGTGTCACACTGCTATTGTCTTTGGTGACCCAGCAGAGGAAGGATCACCAGCGGCCTCGTTGCCATTTTTACTGATGCTATCAGAGTGCAGTAAACCACTAACCCTGGCTTTAGTAGCAGTCAGATTTGTTGGGGTTTTATCTTGTTTTTTTTAACACCTTTTGCACCTCAGTATCAAAACCCAGAGAAAACAAAAGCTGTGCTAGAGTACTTAAGCACACAGGAAGACAGTTCAAATGAAGCAGTATTTTCCTACAGCTTGGAAAACACAATATACCTATCACTCTAATATTTACCACTAATGAATCCTTAAATCTAAACTGCAATGTCAAGGTCAGCTTTTTTTGGAAATGTCAGGCCCTACAAGGAAATAACATAGCTGGAGGCAGAAGAATGCTTATCTGGAGATTCAAGAGGATGGCATGCCATCTTTTAAACAAAGGGTTTTATTTTAGGATTCTGGCTCAGTTCAATTTGTCACTAACACAGATTTTATACTAATAATAATAAAATTAAAAGAAGAAAAAAAAGTAGGCTGATCTTCACAGGACAGTTTAATAAACCTGATCAACTTTCTGCTTAGCTGGTTGACCACAGTGATGTAACACATAGTCCTGACACTCCTGACCAACAGTCCTCAGGGAATTGGGGGAGACCCACAGGACAGGATGTCCAAGGAAAGGACAATTTGCACAGCTGTAACATTTCTATTATCCGCTTGGTACACAGTTGCAGCTCAACTTGACACACAGGCAAAGCTGTTGCAGGTGGACAGAAAACTTAGGTTGTCTCCTAAATAAGATTAATAAAATTTCCTTGTCACAACGTGGCTATCTTAATTTTTGATGAAAGGGTGACTTTAACATCAATAGCATATTTTGCTGAAAAATAAGATAATCAGTGTACATTTTTTTTCCTCTAAGGAGCAAAATGTTTCACTCAGTCCATTTTAAATTTTTAGAAATTACAGCCCCTTTGAGCAGGTGTACTTTAAACTGTTGCTTCCCTCACACTCTGTAGGAGTGGTATGTTAAGGAGGTAACAGCTGCAACCACTGGTTATCAAAAAATCACTCTCTAGGAGAAACTCTCCTTTAAAAGCAGCCATACCAATCAACCTAGGGCGACGCTTACAAGCAGACTGATCAAAAGAAAAATGTACAGAATCCAGTGCAGTCGGTATCAAAGCAAAAAAAAAAGTTGTCCTTTTGCAAGGAGGAAGATTTACATGGCTTTCCAACATTCTCCCTGGCAACAGACACCCGGAGACTCCCATCAATACCATGTCCCAAAGAAGGAGGAAACATCTTGGCCAATATAACATTTTCCTCTGACAGTGGTAATACATCATTTTATTTGCCATGGTGACTGTTCCTGCAGCACTTATGCTGCAGGGAGCAGAGGTAAGACAATTCACCTCTTTCAAAAATTTTCAAGCACAGGAGAGTCTGTTCTGAAACAAAGTAATGTAGAGAAATTGGAAAATCCCAACATGCAGTTTTGCCAAAAAATCTCAAAAGAGTATTTTTTCAATTAAAAAAACCAAAAAGATAAAAAATGTTTCAGTGTTCATATATTTTCTATTCAACTTCTTATTCACATCAAAAATGAGTGGGCAGATTTCAGTATGTTCTTTGGCAGTTTATTCTGTTCCCAAACTGCACACAGTTCCTGTCCATCTTTCAGAAGGATGGGTCAGGCAAGAAAAACAAAAAAGAAAAAGGTATTCTTCAGATTTGCAAACATCTCCTTCCTATTTCAGCACTTCTTAAGACCTGTTAACCAATTCCCTTTCCTAGTAATACAAAACCCCTCTTATCTGCTAAAGATGCACTTTCACTACCAGTGTCATCCTTCCATCCTTAGGGCAGGACCTTCCCTGGACTGGCAATGCCAGGGATCCTGCCTCTGGGAAGGACTGTCTAACTCAGCAGCAGAACTGCTGGCTCCAGCCTCTGCTTTTAGAAGCCACTGCACAATGATGATCTCCTTTTAAAGTAATTACCTTGATAAACTACATATTCACCTTTGAGAGGATTATCACCAACGATGTCTTAATCCTTCTGTTTCTTATTTCAAAACAAGAGTTGCCATCCAATGTATTCACTCATTTTCTGGTATTTCAAATGGCTTGTCCAAAGATACTGTATGGTAGAATCCCTAACAGGATTTCTCTACAAAAGAGATGCTTTTTATATGCACAAACGACTAGTCAATGTAAAAACATACATCAATACCTGATTTTTAAAACACCAAGGAAGGCTTACAGGTTTTATAAGAACCAGTAAACATGGCTATGCAATGCTGGTAGCTTTTTTATGGGCCTTTTTATGGACGCTCAAAAAAACCCATCCCAAAAACTCATATCAAAACACCCCACCCCCCCCCCCCATATACATATATATTTGTTCTTTGCCTTGTAAAAGGTCTTCCCCTGTCCTATCTCTCCTTGCTCCTAAACAGTAGCCAGTAAAATATTGTTTCTTCACTGATTTGCAGGAGCTATTTTTCCCAACTGGGTTCTTAGGCTGCGCACTGCACCCTGTAAAAAATATTTAGTCTGATTTACAAAATCTATTTCTCTCCTTGGGCCTTTAAGCTGCTGTTGCAAAAGTGATAAAGGTGTTCTCATTCAGACTTTTATTGTTCCTGGGCCCCTTGCCACCTGTTTTTATTTTCTACCTCTTTCCCTTCCTTCCCAGCTTTTTTGCTCAGGCACCACACTTGTCAATCAGAGCTGATTCTGAGTAACAGAATCAAATAAGCTCATTTCTGCCCAAAAGTGCAAATTGTTGCAACAGTGAATCAAAGTGCTGTCCTAGACACTAAAATCCCAATTCAATCAAATTTAAGTATGTTTAAATATAATCCAATTTTGCTTTATGTACTAGCCAAACTTCTCTTCTGAAGCCATCATTGCTCTTTGATGGTCTGATCTTTTTTGTCACTTGTCCCACTGCATCTCTGGCCTGGTGAGCAGGGCAAACCTGCCAGCACCCCAGCAGAGCACTCCAATTCCTAAGGAAAGAAATGCAAGCAGTTTCTTTGTTTCAGTCGCAGTCTGATTCACTGAGAAGCAAAACAACAAAAAGAAAAAAGATGCCTAAATATTTTCACAAGAAGCCTTATATTAAAAAGATGATAGCTGCCTGTAAAAAGCACAGCCTACTTAAAGCATCCTTGCCCTACCAACCTACTGAATGCATTCTGAATTTGTGCATGTGATGTTAATTATGCTTGTGGGTTTGTCCATAAAATTCGTGTTTATCAGTGAGTACGTAATGTAGAAGCAGAAATAGAGATAAAAAAGTTAAAAAAACATGAAGCTAACACTAGACAATTAGATATTTGTCCACAAGTTCCAACTAAAAGTTTACTCAAAGCATACTCCATTGTAACCTCAGATAAGATAATAAATGTGTCTTGGTATAAGTATCTTTTTTCTTAATATCTGTCCTCATTAATATATTCTACTTCAAAGGAATGAAGTAGTTCATACAGAGTTCAAATGAATATGGTTTGATTTTGCAAAAAGTATCCTTTTTCTGAGTGTTGCCACTTACTTCATCATTGCAGCGTGAATTAAACATGAATTCATGATAAAATCATCAAAATGCAAAAACAAGGTGACAGTAGAGGGATCAAAGGCACCTTCTTAGTTGCCAGAGAAATCAAAACAGCAAATGAATTTGAAGTACACACTGCTCGCACAATCTCCTAGGACAAGTGCACATGAAGTGTGCGAAGAAACCCTTCATCCTTGTGTTCCAGCAGCAGAACCGAAATGAGCAGAGGATGAATTCATTATTATTGTTATGCTCAGATGAGGTAGCAGTGATCAGAATAGCTGGTGGCACTTCTGAAAGGCGCTGTGACAGGTCACCAAGGGGTTCACGCCGTCGCTATGCCAGTCGAGTGGGCACAAGAAATTCACATCCAAGTTTTTCAGAGTGCTCCTAATCAGAAACACACCAACTGCATCAGTTTTGAGAGATCAGAAGAAACTATATTAAAGAGTTCAGGTTCAAAAGCTGGGCATTCAAAATTAATATGAAGTGCAGCGTTCCAGGCTGGGCATTCAGAAACATCATCGCACAAAAAATATGTGGTGTAGGACTGAATTTTTCTCAAGAGGTCTCACTTTCCCCATGCTGCTGTCTGCTGTCTTCAGCTAGGGCACAGAGGCTCTGGAGATGTCGCTTGTAATATTTTTTTATCTAATATGGAAGCTGTCCAGTCCACTTACTCATTTCACAAAGACAAGAGACAAAATAGCATATGGTAATGATTTGCAGTCACAGCTGCCCTTGCTGGGATTTGAAAGGGGAAAGACTCCGTATCTATTACTGCCTCCCTGAAAACCTCATCCTCCGGGGTATAGGAATTGTCTCTTTTCTTAGTTATTATAATTCCCTGATTAATAATGATAGTTTTGATTTAAATACGGGCAAGAGAAGCAGAGCAGCACTGTCAGATCAGAGCTGAACACAAGGCAACTGGAGGTGCAGTGGTGCTCTGGGGGGGACCCAAGTCCCATTCCCAGCCATGACCCGCACATCCCACCACCAGAGCCACTCTGCAGATTTTATTAAGATAGCTGTGGAGGTCTCTGGTGGGGGCAGAAAGAGGGGCATGTCCCCCTGCTCCCCTCCCACGGGCAGCCTTGGCTGTCAGGACGGGCCTCGATTTCCCAGCTGGGTGCAGCCCCCATATCCCAAGATAACCCCTTTCCCAGTATTATGCTCCTGGGCTGCTGGGCCTGGAGTATACCAAGTAATGAGGAAAAAGAAAGAATTTGCATGTCCTGTTGTCCCTTAATTAGCTGTCATGGGTCCAGACATGATACTGTAAATGGTTGAACCCTGAGTGTTATTTATTTTAAAGCATGAAGGAAGGATTACATGCTAATGCTTTTCAGATGGTGTTTCAAGAAAGAGAAGGACCTAAGGCAAGCATTTCTAAAGTTCACCTTAATGTAGACTATGCAATACCCTTGAAGGATTAAGCAGTCCTGGCCTTAGCATATTCATCATTCTGCTCTTGTCACAGCACTTGATTGAATGTTTTTTCAGGAGGTAGAGATTAAATTGAACCAGAACTAATTGAAGGTATATTTAATAAAAGCATCATCATTGTAATGAGTATACAACCGCTACACTAATGCTGAATAATGTTTAAGCTACTGAACAAGTCCATATTGTTTCACCTAATAGGATTCACTGATAACCAAATAATTAATTCTACTCTAATTTTGCAACACCATGTGAAAATGTGAAACCCACTCATAAATTAATTAATTCTCAAGTCAATAAAAGAGACAAGTGTCTGGGACTTACAACTGCTTCTTCTGAAATCAATCAAGGTATTATCACTTACTTTGAGTCATACAGGATTGGTTTTGGTTCTTCAAGCACTTAGTCTAGTTATTACATTGTAATCACGTGTAATACAAGTCTGGCAGACATGGGCGAACACTGAACAGCCAAAGCTGCTCTGAAGCTTTTACTCATCTTCAGTTCCACTGATGCCCCTTTTCACAGCTTCAAAACCCTTACTTGCATTCTTCACCTTTTTTCCCACCCTGTCACGTGCTCTCCATGTAGATGTCCTGCACATCTGGTCAGGACATTGAACTTGAAGATGATATTATGAATGTTACTTCCCATTTTCCAGTTCAGTTGCAGAAGTTATCAGCACATTGGTTGTGAATGCTGCTTACAGAGCCAGGAAAACAAATAGCCTGACAGATCCGCTCTTAAAAATCAAGTATTCTTGAAAACAACAACAAACAAATAACCCCACAAACAAACAAAGGAAATGAATAAATAAATAACCTACAGCCACAAGTCACAGTATCCATCCTCATTCCTGGAAATAAATTCCTTCTGTGCAGTCAGGGCATGAACTACCATATGCTAGATGTGGTTCCGATTTCCTCTTCCATCCTTTTTACTCTAAGGGAAAGCAACAGCTATTGGGCCCTATCATACAGGGCTGGCAAGTACAACCACTGAGATTTCTGTAGTCCTTCCAAAACCAACCCAACCAACAAATGTATGAGAAAAACAGGAAAGAAACATTATTCTTTAAATGGCAGGGGGTAAAAAGTTTTAGCTCTCCCATTTAGGCAAAGAAATTCTCTGATTACCCTTATGCTTAAGCATATCGAAAGGAGCTGGCACCAGTCTTGACCTCAGCATTTATGATCAATAATTGGGCTTCTTCCATCACCCCATCACCCTACAACATCTACACTTAAACTCTGGTTCTATTTCCCATTTATGCTTATGGGTTTTAAACTGTTTAGTCAAATAACCTTGTAAGATATTTGCCAGTATTTACAGGAAGTAAATACTCAGCAGTTTTCAAAAGTGATATGAAAATACTATTTCAGGGGCCACGCAAGAATTTTAATGTGACAAAGGGTATTCCTGAATGACGCTGCTTTCATTTAATTTCTCTAACCATGTAAACCAAAAAAGCTTTCAATCCAGCATTTAAATAAGCACTGGAGCTCCTCATTCAATCTCAAAATTCCTGTAAAAACTCATTTTAGGGTCCCCAACATTTAAAAAAAAATTAATATGGGAAAGTATTAGCTGTTGCTCTTTATTTCTCCCTCCACAGCTTTTAAAGGAAATTCCAGAAAACCTTGAAGTCGTCTTGGAGACATTATGGATATCGGAACAACTTTAGAATCCTGAAAATTGCCCTCCTTCTGCCCTTCAATACTAGCAAAAAGCCATTCGGCTCCCTTCTACATGGCTGACTTGCCGTAATTAAAGTACGGAACGGAAACCTGAAGAGTTAAATCTTGCTAAAAATCCCTGAGCCAAGGGAATGCAGCAATCAGAGCTACACGAGTTAGACAACAGCTCTAACATCATGTATGAGCACTGTACAAACAACACAAATACTTGCAAACTGTCAAAAAAAAAAAAAAAAAAAAACTAAAAGAAACCAAAAGCCCCAAGCCCCAGAAAACTCTGATATGAACAAGCTAAGTTTTATTCAAGCTCATCTTAAAAGGAAAGTAAGAGAAGAGATATTTCCCAGAAGGTGCAGAAAAACTACTCAGGTTTCTGGATGTCTCTCTCCTTCTGGTAGCTTGACACTTCTTTTTCATTTCTAACATCACATCAGTCATAAGTCAAAAACAGACAAGCAGCGTAATAGGTGGCAAAAAACATCTAGAAGGTGAGATAACGCCAAAGGAGTGGAGCTGGCTATGGCAAATAGCCGTTAAATTGGCAAAAGGAAGTGAAAATGGAAATAATCAACTCCAGCCTGGCCCAGAGAGCTGACAGAAAGCAAGGGCACATCCAGCCTCTTTGCCCTGTTCTGTACTGATGCCACAACGAAGGAGGAGTAAAAGGCAACAATTAATTGTTTCCCTTTTTCTTTTAAATAAGAAACTTTGAAAATTCACCTGATTCCTCCCTCTCATACTGGCCATGGAAATTTTGAAACAATGTCTCCACAAGGTCCTCCAAATACTTAGAGAAGAGGGAAACGAAAAAAATCATTGTGGGTTTCCTGTTGGGGTCCCAAAAGAGGTTGCAATTGTCCTGGGTTTTACAGGCATTTGCCCAAGACAAATGTGTCCTAAAACATTCATAATCCAAATACCTGGAACATAAAGATTACTACATCCACCTTAAATGGGGTAATTCAGTAGTTATCTGGAGTCTCAGCAGCAGAGCAGAAGTGGAACAAGATTCCTGTCTCCATTAAACCATCCTTCCTCACAAAATTGTTCTTAATTCCATTTCCCTTTTTTTCTTCTGTTCTCTCCATACTCTTAATTGTATCAATTAATAGTAGGAGATAAGTGTATTAATCTACAGTTTAATTAATTAAATGTTTAAGTGTATCTGCAAAGAAATTGTCCTACAAGGAAAATACTTATAATTATCCTATAGAAGTGAGTAGATTCATGCTGCCTAACAGAATTTTTCTCTTCTGACCCAACCTCTTTCCCAAACTGCTGTTTTATTTCCTCTCGGTCCATGAGATATAGAGCAGGGGTTTACAATGGCTAATGATCATAATATACGGAGCCTGATTCTGTGCAGGGGGAGCAAAGTGAAATATCTCATACATAGGTCAGGGACACGTGAAAAGGAGTCCAGACTCTTCATCATTGTATCCATAATTCAGTTCAGTCCCTACAGAGTCCCACTGAAGGCCTGTGGAAATCACAGCCATAAAATATTTATTGCAACACAATACCAAGAAGGTCAGAGGCGTGTGTTTGGTTTAGCAGACTTCATAATTATTACTGGGGGTTTCTTGAAGAATTCGCCTCTAACTTTTTGTTTGTTGAGGAAAAAGGAGTCGTTGCATTTCCCATAACAGCTGTGTTCAAATTAATTGCAGCCCTCTCTCTTTCACCTCTCCTCTTAGTCTCCTCACCTGCATGCACGTGCACACACACGCTCGCTCTCCCTCAAGCAAGCAGAAGGTTGGAGGGTGGAATTATTTTGGGCAGAGAATAAGTTCCCCTTTTTGAGTTAAACCACACACATGGGGCTTGCTGTTAATGATGCCTGGTAAGTGAGGTCCTACACAAAACCAGGAGCCACCCCATGTATTTTAATGAATTGCACAGGAAGAAGTCTACCTGTGCTTAAAGGGAGCAACGTTCACTCTTTAAGAATTAGGTTACATATATTGGGCAGTATATCATGCCCATGCTGATATAAATTAGAAAAGCATCATTAATTCCACAATATTCATAGCTATAATGGATAATAAAATATAAATAATTAAGGTAGGGAAGTAACTTCTCTTTAATTATTGAACCACTGGAATCACGCTGATTTACATGAAGTAGTTCTCAACTAACTCTTTGCTGAAAAAGAGAAAAATACCTTTGTAAATGTTAAGAGTTTAGCACACTTCAGACTCGAGCTGATGAATTCTCATGCCAAAATTTGCATATTAAGAAGACACAAAAGCAAGGACTGTGACAAAGACATTTACTGTGATGATGTGAAGGCACAAGCAAATGCATTTGATGGCATCCTTTTGACTCATTAGCAGCTAATGTTGGGAACAGCCTCCATGAGACCTTAGGCACAGAACGTTTCACCTCCATGACTCTGAACTTTGGAAAAGGTTAAACAAGAAAGAGATTTACAATCTCTGCCATGTAAATTTAGTGACAGATGCTTCTCTCACCTCACTAAGACAGAAAGAAAATCTCTAGATTGTTTATACTAAGTGAAAGAAAATAAGACAACCTTCCACATGCAGTTTGTCAATTTTAAAGGATAAAATTTCCTTTTTTCTCTCTGTCATATGTGTCCTACTGAATTATCCTTCAGAAATAGCATCTCACCAAATATTCCTCCCAATAGCATATTGTAAATTAAAATCATGTGAGGGTTGGCAGAACAAATTATAGTACCTTGTTAGTTTATCCATCTTACTGGTTCTATTTTGAAAACTAATTACTAGAGCAAATTATGATTCAATACACAGATGTACAATGTATGCAGCAATTAATTTTTCCTCTCCCACTAAAATATTTTTCTGTAATGTAATGTTTGCACTGGTTTGTGACCATTTTCAATAATCAAGGTAAGAATACCCTACTAGCTGAAGCAATCTAGAAAACATGATTTAGGACCCTATGGATTGTTTAGATTGTCTCTGTAGAGAAAGAAATTCTTTTTTTTTTCTTTTTAAATCTACCTAAATAAGATTGCTTCTTATTTTTAATTGTCCTTCAGCATGCTGGAAAAAAAAGCATCTAAAATAGCACTATAAGGCAAAATGTAAACTTTAGGAAACAGAAAACAATGCAAACACCATTGTGAAAATTCTTTCATGAAAAATACTTGGCAATCCTGAAGGAAAAGAAAATATTTCACTTCTTAAATCCAGCAAAAGAAGAGTTAAGATAATGGAAAACAACTCTGTGGAATTTGGTGAGCTTTTTACATTTTTAGTAAAGTCAAAAACATTCACTTCCCAGAAATCAATAGAAATACAGATATACAGAATTATGTGTAATAAAGCTGCAGCATTGATTGCATTAATAACTGCAGACATCTAAAGACTTCTGTATAAAAAGTACTCCTTCTCAGTTTTGTACAGAACACACTGATTTGTGTGATCCACCTTCTTTTATTTCACAGATGAAAGTTTAATATTTTTTCATACCTTTTTTTGGTTAAGATTCTCCACCTCTAAGTTCTACCATTATAAAATGATGAGTGAAAAGGCATTTATCACCTAGAACACAAAGCTTTGTTAATTTCACTTTTCTCTTGAACTTCATGAATTTCTACACACTAAGCTAAACTATACTTTTAAATGAATTAAGGAACTGATTATCAGTAAGATATAACAATGTTTTGGGTGCAGTATATCATTATCCTATTTCTGTGTATGCAGAAATGAAGATACAAATCTGCATATATTCTTATTTATCTATAGTTGCACGTACATGCCAAAAACAACCAATGGAACCTCTTGTACATGCCAATTCAAACCTGTTTAGACAACCACTAAAACCCAGGGGTCAAATATTTTGTGCTATTTCTCCAGTGTATCCAGGATGGATTTGATGACTCCAACACTAGAGTGAAACTCTGTTTGTCCTTGCCATTTACTCCCTTTTACTCTCCATCTCGGCTGTGGATAAGTTATTTATATATTTACACAGAGATGTACCACTGAACATAAACTTTAGGTGTGGAAAATTTTACAGCTTTCAATTTTTTTTCTCTTAAAAAATATTTGTTCATTTAAACCAAAACCAGCTGTTCTCTTTTCTGGGTCATCTTCAAGTTGCATTGTATTTGATTTATTTTTCTTTGAGGTCTGACTCCAAGTCTAATTTTTCCTTTATACTTCCAAAGTTCATGCCTGTGTGACTCCAATTTAAATCAATATCTAAACCCTATGGAATTAAGTGCTTTTGCAAATGTAACCTTTTGTGACAGAGTATCTGCGTGTGCTCTGAAGTAGATTCTGCAAAAATAAAACGATCTTTGCAAAATCCGCAGTCAGATTCTTCTCACCTCCCTTTAGTCACTTAACTGGCACCGTGGGTTTCTCTATGCATGGTCTAGATCATCTTGAGTCACAGATGTCACTGAGAGCAAGGCAGTAAGTGAGGCACTGCAACTCCAGCTAGCAGAGAACAGCCATGCTCTTACCTCATGGAATCCTCATGGCTTGGGTGCAGGAGGCATCCCACTAGATGAAACAGCTTCCCACTGTGCAGAGGCTCCTTGCTGCTAATGCACACAGCCCAGAGATGTTCCTGTCACCTGCTTTTAGAGGCACATACATGGCTTTCCTATTGGCTGATCGGTGTCTGTCACTCCTTATTTCCAAAAATCCTGTGTGGAGCATTTCAATTCTATGTTCTCTTGGGTAGAAGCAGGAGAGATGAGCTCTTAAACTGGAAGATGTAACTGATACTAAGGGCCTTACTCCCCATGAGTCTCTACTCTACCCACAATGATCCTTAATGAAATGGTTCTTAACTAGAGATAGAGCAAGGAGCTAATATCAATTATTGGCAAATTATTTCCTCAGAGAGTCACTTGTTACTTTACAAAAAAAGTCACTGCCAAAAAGAAGCCTGTGAAAGCAAGGTCAGCACCCTTTCTGGTCTGCCTGCTGGAGGGAGACATTTGGGAGCAGCCCATGATTCGCTCCAGCACGCTGACTGCCAGACACTACAGCAGCCTTTCCAGAAGGACGAGGCGCTTCCATCCAAAAAGCGCGAGAGACAGCCGCGCTCTGCCCACACAGAGCCTGTGGCAGCACCTCGGCAGCTCCCCTTGAATCGCGGCTCTTTCCCTGCCAGTGGCCCCATCCCTGCCCCCACAGTCTGATGGAAAAGGGGAACGTGCACCTGGTGCTCAAGCCTACAAGTCTGTCGCCTTGTCTGACCTCCAGATGGGTGACACTGCTCCTTCTCTAGCCTGGAAGACAAGGAAAACATTTATAAGGCCTGCCTGTGACTTTAGGGACACCTCTTGCCAAAGCACAGCAGCCATGGCCTGAGCGTGGTCACCTCCTGTGGCAGCCCTGAACAGGGAAAAAGTGGGAACCCGACTCATTGCTTCCCTAAAAGAGTGAACTTTTTCCCCTGACAACCAGCTCTCGCATTCAGCGGGCAAGAAGGCAAGGCAAGCTTTCATTATCACTTCTTCCAGCAAAGCAATGAGAAGGAACAAGCTATTTCCTTCCCTCAGGAGGTCCATTGCCATCCCTTCGTGGGGAGTAACAGAAGAGGAGGAGGAGGGCAGAACAGGTAAACATCCCTTTCAACTCAGCATATCCTGTGATCGGATTTTCTTCCCTCTCTCCTAAAGAAAAGTGCAGATCATCACTGACAAATAACAGTTACAGGGACTGAAACAAAAACCAAACAAAGCATTGTCTTTTTTCTTAATTACATTTCAGATTTCTCTACTGCTTGGGCTTCCAAAAGAGCAGCCATGTTCCTCTGGGGAGCAGAGAAGATTCAAGCCTGCTTCAGACCAATAATTGCAGCTACCTTTAACCCAACGAGGCAACAGTTGTTTTCAGATGTACAAATGAGTTTAATAAGGGTCCCAGCAAGACTCTGAAATCATGGTTGACTCGTCACACCTCCAGCCCCCCAGGCTACATTTAGTTATTGATCTGTTTATTGCTTCCGCTGAGCGAACCACCTCTGTCAATCCACCTCTGTCAGAAGCCAGCCTGCAGCATGCAGTGGACACTCTTATTAGTATTTAAGTGATAAATGAGACATGCATTTCATTCAGCATGTTTGTGAAGCAGAAAATATTTATTTTTTTAAAAGAACAAATACATAGGAAAGTCAGCAAGTTGCTTCCTTTTTCGTTTCTTGCTGCAAGCAGTAATCATATTTACTGAGCTCCAGGTGGAATTGCCCACATGAAACAAAATGCTGCTATTAAACTTTGATGTTTTGGTTGAGCATCTTTGGAATAAATATTAAAGAATTAAAAAAAAAAAGAAAAGAAGGTAGGAAGGAAAGTAAGGACTCATTCCAAGACTCACTGAAGTCTGTGAGTGTATGGACTTCAGTGAATGGTTTTTATACAAGCTTGGGAAAATACAAACATTCAGCCCAATCTTGGAGTTCACGTGTTGCTTGGCAGTTCCTTCCTCACGCATAGGAGCATTGCAGATTATATTTCTCTCCCTTGTGCACAAAGAGGGAGAGGCTTGGTCCTGCCTGGGGATGCCAGATGATCCTACCCCTCCTGGGGAAAGACATTTCAGGCCTCAGAAGAGCTGGCAAGCTGCCTTCGTGGCTCATCCTGTAATTCTTCTCAAAGCCCTTATGGTGGACACCTCAATCCTCCAGGCCCTAAAGCAGTGAGTCCCTGGCTGGCAAACGTGGGCACACACAGGGTTTACTCCTCAGTGAGACACCCTCGTGCCCAAAGCTGAATGCATTATGAGCCTTGCTGAAGTCACCTCATTACAAGGGAGGCACAGGGGGTGTATTCATTAATGTTTCTCCAGTGGCCCAGCAGGTCCTGCACGTTCAGCACAGGTTAGTGACCTTATTAGGGGTTTTAAAAAGCGTTTGGTTATTTCATCTGTCTTGAAGCAGACGGAAGAGGAGACAAAGCCTGCTGGCATCCGAGGAAAGTTCTGTCTCATGAGTACAGTCACAGCACATTTACATTCAACCCATACTTTCTTGCTCCAAATCATCCTGAAAAATGTGGAGAGGATCCAGAGCAACAGCAAAATCCCTTGGTAGCTTTTCCACTTCCCAAAGGGGATCAAGATGAAAGAAGAGCCTGTATTTCCTCCTGATTGTTGCATTCTTCCTTGTTCACTTAAAACTCTCTACCCACCAAAAAAGGAGCAATTTCCCAAGTTAATAACACAAAAAGCCTGTTCCCATTTGCATCCATTGGCCTCCTAAAACACCACCTGTACCCTGCACTTTTTCCTTTCTTGAGGACACATTGAGGCAAGAGGACATTGAAGCCCTCATGTCAACCAGGACTATGTCCTGCAACGAGAGGAGAGCCTGTGATTCTGCCCAGTGCCAGGCTTGACATGCTGAGAGAAGGGGCTCAGAGCTGGGCTCTGGAGCAAGAGAATTTCTCCACAGGAGGAAAAGAAGTTGAGATCTGACCTTTCTGCCACAGTGCTTTCAAAAGCCACCTTCACACATTAAGGAACAGTTTATTGCTGGGGATTAGCCAGGATCACCAAAGTTAAATATGCTTGATCAGGGATTTAGAAATTATGCTAGTTGCAACAGCTGGACAATTTATTCCATACCTGCTCATTCACTCCTAAATCATGACTGACTGGTGCTCCCCTCACATTTTATGCTGAAACTCAGGCTCAGTTTCCCCATCCCCTGGGTACTCTTCTTGTTCCTGATAAAACATGATAAACAGACTCTTACCTAACCTTGAGTTGACAAGGCCTTTGAAGCTTGCAGTACATCATTCTTCCTGGGACTGAAAATGTGGAGAGTACTCACCTGCTTAAGCAAAGTATCTAAAAACAAACTCAATCTACAAGCGCGTCTTCAGCTACTTAAAAATGATTTACTACAATTATTCACAAGCCTGTTACACCACACATGCTATCTTACCACACAAATCCAGAAAGTATGAAGAGTCAATGTTAAACATTATTAACATTCAATATGCCCTGGATATATCCTACTTAATAGAAAATCAGATTTAGCAGGGCACTGTTAAAAACTTTTGTCCCTTCCAGGAGTTCTAGCCTAGTTTTTTTGGTTTTTTTTAAATACAAGATAGAAATCCCGAAGTCTTCTGTTTCAAATTCTAAGAGAACAGAACAAGAAAGGCTACACTGCATCTGCCCTCCAGCACCTCCATTACCTCCAGCAAACCTTTACAGAGAGGAACAAGCAGATGGGGAAACTGCCTGAAGACAATTCCAGCACAAGGGAAGGAGCCTCTTGGATGGAGGTGGAAGGAAGCGGCTATTTGCTGGGAGAAACTGCCATGAGAAAAGCAACTATGGCAGTGGGGAAGTCTATTAGATTTGAGAAATAAAATGAACACATCAATTTGGGAATTATTGCCTTCAGGGAAGGACTGGAGCAAGTGAGAGCAAAGGCTGGATCCAGTCTTTGCACTTTCAAGGTCCATTTCTCATACTCTCTGAATAGGTTGGTCCACAGATCTGCTAAAATGTGTTTCTGTCCTAAAATGTCCCAGACACACTGCAGCAAAGCAGCACTAGGCACTGCAGTAACAAGGATATCTCTCTCACACACACACAATGCACTGCTAGGGATTTCACACAGCACACTCTAAAATTATATTTGTCATCTGTGATCTATTAAGCCTCCTATCTACAGCAAGCTAATGAGATTTTTCGAAAATTATGCCAGTTACCAGCTACAACCAGAACTATAGTCAGAAAGGATTACACCCTAAGTTGCATTCACACATATAGCACACGCAGTTTGGATTAGAAAGCACAACAGGAACAATTTGCTGAGACATCGTGGTACCATGCCCAGATTATATCTTTTTCTAAGACACAATCAAGGAAGGAATTATCCCTTTCCCACAGATCTAAAAAGGAAAACAAATTAAGAAAAAAAATAGGATTGGTCTCTGAAAGTTTGCAAAATCCAGGACAAGAAAATCTCCTGGTTTGTGAAAGGAATGGCATAGATGGCAGTTAGTGGCCATAAAAAGATCCAAAATAGACCTGAAAACTGGGGGACTTGCACCAGGGAAAGTAAAGAAGGAGGAAATAGAGCAGGCAAGCCACAGACTCCCTACCAGCATCTGAAAGCAGGATGTGCATCTAATGAGGCTGGAGAAAATGGCCTTTTGTCTGCCAAGTGCATGGCCAGAGCAGCAAGAAACCTCTGAAGCAAACTCCCATTAATTTTCCTGTGCTCCAAGGAAGGCTTGCAGCTCCACGGCTGTGTCTTAATGTGTGATGTACAGGGACAACATAGTAAGTCCCAGACAAAATACCAGCTAAAGCCAGGGGTGGAAGGCTAGAGGCCAAAATTGCTGCTAAGGGAGGCATATACTATGGGCAGGTTTGCCTCTGTAGTGGGCATGGAGCTCTGCAGGGAGGGGATGCTAACACAGACCACGGCCAGCCCTCTCTTCTGTCACTGCCACCAGACAGAGGGACAGCACTCAGAGACAGGAGTCACCAAGATACTGAGCAAGACTTAACCCTATTTTCAGGGCAGAAAAGCCAACGCATGAAATTATTCATTTTTTCTTCAATTCCTTTGAATTGTTTCATTCTGATAATCTGAGGAGCTGGCAAGTAATACCTTGATCCTAAAGTAATAAAAAAATCTACTGTTCAATTTTATTCTTCCATTATGAATGCAATTATCCTTTAATTATGCATCCACTGAGTCACCAGGTCCAGCACCTTACCATTTCCATTTGCAAAAAAATAATTAAAAATTAAAATGTCTTCTTCTGGGTATGGAGACCCCCCACTAGTCCACCGCCAGGCTTTGCCTGGAAAATTCCACACCTTTGCTCAAATGCAACCTTTCTGCTTCAATTCTTCTTGATTTATACTGACAAAATTGCTTTGTGAGCCTCTGAAATGTTTTATGTCCCCATAAGGATGAAACAGAAGTTGTTCTTCTCTGGTTTACATTTGGAAGAAAGGCAGAAAGAAATCTTTACCTCTCCAGCACACGGCATACAAAAAAGCATGGGAAGATTTGCAGCCTGCTCCATGCTGCTTCACATTTCCTGTATCTCCACTCCTTTGGAAGGATGGATAGGGAAGCAGCGAGCTCTGAAACAGCAGATGAATACAGTCTGGAACAGACTGAGGCTTCTCTTGTCTGCTTGGTCTATTGCCTCTGGAGGAACTAGACAATCATGGGCCCGCCTGGCGTCTGCTGATGTCTCCCAGGAGATGAATATTGTTGAGGAAAGAGCCCAGATCCTCAACAAATTTATGACTCAGTTCATCCACTTCTACTATGCATCTGGATATTGTAATAACTCAATTCATGTGTTACCATGTTCCTAGAAATATCACTTTCTCTGTTTGCCTTATCTGCAGTGCTATTTCAATGGTATTTTTCTTGGTATTTAGGCAATCTCAGCTAACACAGCTATTCCCTAATGTTATTAAAAATGCCATCAAACCATGCAGCAGTTATATAACAATAAGATACAACTTCCAGTCTTTCAATGCAGCTTCACCCTCTAACGTCCATGGATCACAGAAATCCTAGAGCAGCCCAGGTCATTTACTCTGATAGTGGTGGGCACAAAGAGCCTCCACATAGAGCATGATTACTATGAAGTTAAGCTACATCAAGAAACTCTACATATTTCAGTAGATATTTTCTTATGTCTTACATAAGAAAATAAGAGTCAGACCAAGCTCTCACTGCTTCTGGCAGGAAGGTGCACTTGACAGTAAAGCTCCACATCGGAATTCCTTCACCTCATAAAAATACTCCACTGGAAACCTACAGGGTTTCCAAAGGAATAGGAAAGGAAGATCACAATAAACTACTTGTGAAAAGGGCAGAGAAGGGCCTACAGAAAATACTGGTGGATGCTCACTAAGAGCTGAACAGGCAACTTCATTGGCACCATCAGGTCCCTGTCTTCCTCTGGTATGAAAGATGGGAGCTTTTTCCTTTCAGGATATTATTAATACTTACATAGAAATTAATCTAAGGACACCTACACAGACTAGAATCCTAACTTTTAAACAACTTTTCTTCAAGATATTTTCCATGGGATCAGTAGTAGGAATTGCCACCTGCAATGTATTTACCCCATTTCAAGACCTTATTTCTGTTCAGGATATGAGTTCAGCCCAAGCTCTCCACTCAACACCTACCAAAAGAAAAATTGGGCTAATTTGACCATAAACATGTACCAGCTGAAATGGTTCTATATTAAATTATGTAATAGCCCTCATGCACAACACCAGCCTCCTTGTACCCTCTGTCCCCAGGGGGTTACTGTTTCAGAATGTTTAAAAGAAGAAAAAGCAATATTCAAAGGTGTCCAAACGTATTTTCTATTTTAGTTATCTGAGATTTTATGTATTATTCCTGTTCCCCAAAATAAACAGAAAATATAAACTACAGTTAAATAATTCATGAAATTGTAAAATAATAATAAAAAACTTAGTTTTATAAAAGTATAAAATCGTAGGAGTTTAGAATCAGGCCCAGTGTATAAACTTATATTAATAGCATATTACATTTTTTATCATTATGATCATCAAACCCAAGAGAAGAAACTGCCCGTGGAAAAACAGGCTTGTGTTAAAAAATCAACATAGTACAGCCCACAAATGCATTTATAGGAGCACTGAAAAGAATATTGGTAGATTTCATCTTGATTTTAATTTGCACTAAAATTCATCTGAGAAGCCATTATAGCCATAAAGGGTAGTAAAGCAGGCTAATAATACTATTCAAAAATAAAAACTAAAAGCATTTTTAATAGCTGAGCTCTGGTTTGGCATTAAAATACATTGGTGTGATGTATCAACAAAAAGCCTAACACTGCAGAAAATGGAGAAAGTAAATTGTATTATTCTCTTCCCTGACTTTTTCTGTGCTGGTTACTTAAAATACATTAAAAAATCACTAAATACCTAAGGAAGCAGGAAGGACTTGATGTTTGAAACCTCCCTTATTTCTCTTGGCACTTAGTTTAGTGAGAAAGAAACTCACTAGACAATTTAGAAAACTGTTTTGCAATGGTTACTGCACTGGAACCTGACTGAAGCCTAATTTTGATCCATGATAAAATCAACACCATCTTTGGTAGGAAGTAGAGCTGATCAAAACTATTTCACAGACAGAAAGTTTATCAAAACCCACATGTTTGGCAAAAAAGAAAGTGTGACTTGGGAGATATAGACCTGCCAACGTATTTGCTTGCAATTCATGAAATAGTTTGAAAAAAAGAGAAAGGGATTTTAAAAAAGTTTAAATGGGTTTTCATCTTTAAGAAGACACAATGTTTTATAGTCATATATAAAAGGAACATTTCAACATATTATTCCAAAACAGTCCCAGTTTTGGAACTATCCTACAGTTTTAAAATATATAAAACTGGACTTAAAGAGGAAAAAAATATTTATTTTGTTTGAATATATGCAAATATCAGTCTATAACAAAAATATTATTTTCTAGTCTACCCAAATTATTTTAAGTTACTTAGGTTTGCAATTGAGCTATAATGTCTATGTTCTTTGTGCTGTCAGATATTTTGGGGGGATATTTTTAAGAATATTTTTTGTATTTACACTTCTAAAAAAAGCTTCCTAAGTGATGAAACAACTTTCTTTCCTGTGAGATTATGCATTGTATAAATGCCATCGAACGGACAAAACAACATTGAAAATGTTTTATCAGTATCACTGATGAATAGTACCTGAACATTAAAGCCAGAAAAAATTATAATCAGTGCAAATGTCAAATTACCTCTTTGAAGATGTAATATTTCAGACAGAATTCTTGCTTTTATTTTGATCTTGATCAGTTAACGGCATAGCCTAGCCTTACATATCCACCCAGAGAGGCATAGCTGATTTTTTGATTTCTGACCCCAAGAGGTCAGAACACAACGTCTGATACACACCCCACTTGCCCAAAAGCAAATACTTGAAAAAGGACATAAATTCCTTTCTTCCAAATTTTCTGCCAACTGACTTGTACAATTACATGCCCTTTGTTTGTTAAATCTGTGACTCGTCTTACATTTTTTTAAAATTTTTTAGAATCTACATAACAAAACCACCCATTTCACCCAAGGCTTTAGAGCTTTTACACACAAAGCCTCTAAGTCAGTGCGTCTTTGTCAGCACACAAACATTCCCCAGGCTGCATGAGCCAGTGACTCACACCGTCACGCTTCCTCGACAAATATCGCTTCCGTAGTGCCTTTCCCTATTTTCTGTATTCTGGAAATGTTAAAAGGAACAGAGTGGTGCCCTACTCCAAAACCGAAAAAGTATAGGAAAAAGTATTTCAAAGCATAAAAATACATTTTGAAGTTCATTACTTCAAGATCCATGAGAATTTTTATGCGCCATGTTTTTCTTCTACCACTGGGAATCCAGGCTCAGCACCTTACCAGACAATAACGACATAGAAAGGGAAAATAACAACATAAATTCTGACTGAAAAACCCTCATTTTCTGCTACACCTGACCATCAGGAATTCATCAAAGAACCAAATAGAATTTTGGGTCTGTGCTCCAGCCAAGACACCTCTAATTATTCTAACCCTTTTAAAAAGCAACAGGTTCTGTTGTAACAAAAATATGACAAAGAAATAGCTTGAGAGGGAAGGGGGAAACTTCTAAGCTGTCCTCAAGAGTCTCAGCTTTCAGCTGAGAAGAAAAACTAGTTTAGACCTGGGAAAACCTCCTCTAAGAAAACCAAACTGTTATCTGTGATGCTTTGAAGTCCCCAAAGACCTTGAAATGTTTATCTTCACAATACACTGCCCCATGCATCTTTGGAAGAACTAACTGTTTATTCAAGGCATGACATAAGGGAAAGATGCATTATATCAAAGCATTAGGCTCAGGAAAGGTTAGAAGAAAATGACAGAGGGCTAGGCAAGCAGGGACAGATGTTATCAACGTGAAGCAAGATTGGAAAGGAGCTCACAAAATAAGCAACTCTTTTCAGTTAAGAAGTTTGGGAAACATTATCTGTGTTGTATACTCCAACATACATGAGGAAGATGCTGTGTGTTGCCTGATGATGCCAAGGACGCTGAAGAAAATGCAAGTCCCTGGTGAAGGTTCTCCCCAAACTGATGACCAACCCATACAGTAAAAATGACTAAATTTTTTACCGCGTTTTAGACAAAGATGTACACTGAAGACAGTTTAGTGAAGAGCAATGAAGCAAGGCTTGTTGCAAACTCTGGACAGAGAGCGAGAAGCTCTGCTTTTCCAAGTTAGGGTAACCACTTTCAGAGAGTTTTGGCCTTTGCCTCAAAGGCAGAGGCAGAAACTTTAAGCAACAGCTGGAGTTTTATGCAGTGTGTGATGCGGCCTACCATAGTTTCAAAGTGGGAGATCCCCACTGAGGTTTTGACAAGGAAAAGGGAGAACTTTCTGAATTCCAGTCACTGCAGTGCTTCAGACAACTCGAGGAAAGGGTTGCCAGCTTAGTCTACCATTACTGACTTGACTTTAAAATATTTCCTATCTCTGATACTGTAACTGGTAACTTTTCTTGTGATCAAAACATTTCTTTTCTAGCACTTATACTTTTACAATACTTTATGCTTGCAAAAAAATTTCTGATGGGGTTTTTTGCTCATCTCATAACACTGATGAAAACTCTTTCCCTCTGTGAGCCTCAGAGACTTTGAGTCCCTACACTCAGCTCTGATCCCTATCTTGCTTTTTCCTTTAATTCTACCTGGAGTCACTCAAAATGGTGCAGTGTTTACAACAATGTGCTGAAGCTTTTCAAGTCCATCTGATGAAATATTATTAATAATTCATACTAATATAATAAATCATTTATGTTTCTGCAGAAGAATTTATCACACTGTCTTGCCTGAAACTCTCCTCTTTTGAGGTCCTATTTGTCATACACGAATACCACTGGCAGAACTCAATCTGAAAACGTGTTTCTGCCAGTCAGACCTTAGGAAGTAGGAGTGCTCCCTGATGACAGGATTGCTTTTGTAGGGTAAATTTTGCATGACTGCAAAACTTCTTGAGTAACATTTCTTGAAGTTAAAAACCCCAACAATGACTGAAAGATCAGTAACAGAAATGCATGGGAATAAAATGGTCTTTGGATGATCCACCCAGCTATGGATGGAGGGGCATGTGCAAGGGATGGTAACTGAGCATCAGTAGCAGTTAGAAAATTATACCCTTCTGAGAACAATGCAATTAGTTATAAAGAAGATTTCATTACTTCCTATACGTACTCAGGATGAACCCCATCCTTTTCAATGTGTTAGATGGAGAAGTAGTTTATTACTGAAGAACTTTTTAACTATTATTAGAATAGAACCTAGAAAAATCCTAGACCACCTCTTTAAGAACATTATATTCATTGTCTAAAACCCCTTTTTGTCAGACACAACAACAGAAGACCCAAGCAACTCCAGGCCTTACCTGCCTTTCACATGCGGTTGTGGCTTTCTGCATCTGACAACAACACAATCAAGGATTTTATTTAGGTTTTTCTATTAAACCCCATAGAAAATGGGGTTCACGGTCAAGCAAGGTTTTTTTTCTTTCCGTCTTCTTAATATTTTTAATCAGTCCCTGGTTCTGCCATAATGGTGACTGCTTAACCTTGTCCCGTGTGCTCTTGTGAGCTCAATATAGATCTCCATTAAGTCAACAGCAGCTGCTTCCCTGGCAGCAGCATTTGAGCCAATTACTGCACTGTGAAAGGGGACAGAAAACTCCTGTGGCAGTTCAACTAGAACAGAAATACCCAAATTCTCCCACCAGTCCTCCTCAGCTGAATGGGATTCATCAAAGCAAGACCTCAGTTCAAGTCACTGTTTTCTTTAAGCTGATAGCCAGAACTCAGTTGTTATTGTTACTACTCTGCAAAGACCTTGGTTGCTTTAAAAGAATGCTTGTTACTTCACCTCCACTTTTGTAAACTCATATTCTTCAATCCCCATTTGTCCCTGAGGCCTCTCTTTCCTATTGTGGGAAAAATCAATCGCAGTCTGCGTTTTGCCAGGACACAGAGGCAATTTCCCCCCGACAAACTCATAGTAAATTGGGTATTCCTGCCTTCCCTACAGAAGTGATTGCAAAACGTATGGCAAAAGTCCGCCGGAATCTCCAGGCTCAGTACTTTAAGGTTGAAGGTCTTTCTTGGGTACGGTCTGAACTAACATCTGAAGAAATATTTCTTCACTTTTTTCTCATAAGTAACCCTGTCTGACTCTTTGGTCCCATGTCTTCCCTTTGAGAGGCTCCTTTCATTTAGCAGCATGCTCACAGGAACTTAACCAGCTCCACAAAAAGAGCTGAGCCCCGGAAGACAGCTCTGGCAGGTAAAAGGAATGAAGGACTGAAAATTTCAGCAAATCTCCAGGAGGTGCAATAACAATGCTCAGCACATTGTCATCTTTCCTGTCATTCCTAGGTCAGTAACAGAAATCAATTTCTATACGAAACCAGCAGAACCTGGAGCTAGAATATTGCTGCAGGTGTTGGACGTCCTTTTATTTGAAAGCCTTCTCATGCCAATTTTTAAAAATCACTGGAGTTCTCAGCTCTGCACATAAGGTATGACTTCTTTTTGTGCGCAATATGAGAATTCAATTACTGTGGGACCTATTCAAAGAGGAGAACTTGAAAGCTTCAGCATAAATTCAAGTGGTGTTCAAGATGGATAATACACTTCAGTTGCTAACATCTGCATATCCAAAATACTGCACTATCCAGCAGAGCAATCAAGCCCTCTCCACAAACTCAGCAGGGCAGCTCTCCAGTCTGCTGGCTAAAAGGTCAGATGTTAAACTGGTTTCACAATACTACAGGAAAGCTTAGAATCTAACAGAAGAAAATAAGCCCTTTGCAGACTATGACAAGGGTTTGAGTAGTACATGGTTTGAAAAGTAGTGACAACAGCTTTAGGGTAATAAAATACAGTAAACACTTTTGTTGTCAGTTATGCTATTGACAAGTAAAATTATACCAAGTCCATTATTTCAGTTTATGGAATAGGCAACAGTATGTTTGTATTTTGGCTAGTCTCTTAGCTTGAAAACATAAATGGAAAGTGCTGATTGTGATGGATTTTTTATTACATATTTATTTCAATGAACTGAGAAATATAAGAAAACTACCATTTCTGGCTGATGCAAAATCTTGTTTCTCCCTACCTCTAATGTAAAAATGAGAAAGCTGAAGCACTTAAATGCCTTAAGAACATATATTGAAATCCCAGAAGTACTTTGGCCATTCTCCACTGCTGCAGAGGTGAGCATTGAATTGCCTTTTGACTTTAAGCCAATTAACCCAACCATACATGAAGAATGAAGTCCTAGCAAGATAATGTGGTCCATTTTAAAGAGCTATAAAAACAGAGCGCCGACCCTGAAACAGGTTTAACTACATCCTTGTGCATATATCACAACAGCAGCTGAAATTCACTTTGTTCCATCCTGTGAGCATGTAAAACAAAACTAAGGGTGATTTAGTCCCATCCCAAGAGTAGTAAACCAACCTCCAAACAAATCATAACTCAGTTTGTACTTTCCAAACCTCACTTTTCAATGGACTGTCTGCTTATGTGTCCGCAGATGCCACTGCGTGTTTTATTCCAGGTTCACATCTTAAATATCACCTCCAAGACAACAGATTAATAACAGCCAGCCTTTTCTTTCTAGTAGTACTTCTAGAACTTTTCAGCTTGGAATTATTGCAACACCACCCTTTATTTAGTAAGTTAAATTACAGTTAGAAAATCAAGTCACAACTTCTGATCAACTGAAAATGGGAATGCTTTTCCCTCCTGGTACTTCTACCTCTCTCCCTCCCCAGAGTACTTTGACCCAACTGGACCAATTTCTACTGATTTGTTTTGTAATTTCTTTGAGGTCAATGATTTTTTTTTTTCAAGTGCCCATAATTAAAAAAAAATACTTCCTTTTTAACATGAAATTTTTCATTTTACTGGAATTTTTTAATCTTTGTGTTTGTTCTCCCTCTTTTCTTTTTGACAGCTTGTATGTGACACAAAAATGGCCACTAAACTCAGCTTAATCTGCAGATAGCTTCATATAATCTAAAAGCTATAAATAATTTACCAGAAAAAAAAAAGCTTTATGAAGCTCTTTCAATAGCCTTTTAATTACAACAGAGCAAAGCACAGGAGAGGTGAGAAAATTGAAACATGATTATTTTATAAACAGAACAACTGTACTGAAGTTCTAACAAAGAGTTTTCACTCATTTTTCAATTCATTTGGGTCCTCTTCTCTTTGAAAGAGGTGCCACCCCAAACTCAGTCAAGGTTTCTTCCTAGAAAAATGACCTTTATGCCAGGACACACAATTTGCATAGCAACAGCAGTTTATGCGTATTATATACCAATCCCTTGGCAGCCCAAGTGGCCTGTCTGCAGTTTAAAGCAATTTTCGGGATTCATATAATTTAAAAGTATAGCTCCTGAGCAGACACACTTTTTGGTTAGTGGCAGTAGACCATATATTACCAATTCACACAATAAACACAATATGAGATTTGGGGTGGCATGATGATCTTACTGACCTGCTGTAGGGATGCTGGATGAAATATTTGTTGGAATTATCTTTACTCTCTCCTGTTTGACAAATGCCACTGGCCTTTCAGCAGGGCACTGGAGTGTAAGAGGATGTTTGGACAGCATGGCATGCTATGGTCAAGGGAAATGTGCCATTAAGCAACTGTATTAATTATAAATTGCCTCTGAGAGGCACACACTTGCACAGAGGATGATGTTCTTCCCAGAAAACATGGCACAGCAAAAAGAAAAGACTATTCCTCACAAAATTCCTATTGGATAGGCTTATCAAATTCAGGTGTTTTCTCTTCATGAGAATATTTCTATCCAGTAATTAAATTTGAACTGAATAAAATACCTATACCTTGGCAGCTGTCAATTAACACCATAAGGGTTCGCATTAAACAACCTACATAGTTTTAAGACAGGATTTGTTGCAACAAAAGAAGACAGATGAATTGTTGATATTACACAGCATTATTGACATGGCGTTGTGATGCTTTTATTTAACTCAATAACAGATGGCTCCATATATTCACTTGGAGCAATATATGCTGTCTATGTGAATTCCCAGAGTGTCTGCCTATTTCTCAGCTGTGACTGACTGGGGTGCCTTTCCCAAAGGTGCCAAACTAATTTGGAAATTAAGGAGTTCAAACAACAGTTAGTTAAATGAGTTCTCAGACCGACCTGAGGGGCTATTCAAGCCCAGTTTATAGAAGGGTACTGGCATCCCTGGACCCAGCTGGCTGCTTAGTAACGGGATTTGGTCTGCAAATTAGGCCCTGGATATAGTTCAATACCTTGCAATTCGCAAATGATAGATGAGCTTGGTTTTCCAGCTGAAGAGCTCATCAAGTGACATTCACAAAAATAAACAAGCATTTGCTACTCAGAGAACATGTCCTGGAAGATATTTCTAAGTGTTGCCAAAGAGACAAGGAGACTGATAATGAGGACGATTTGCTTGCCATTATTCATCATAAATGCCAGAAAAGATAAAAGTTTAAAAATAAATAAAAAAGCTGATGATCTGATGACTTAGTTGTGGGTGATAATAACAGAAAGTGTGATCACTTGCAAAAGCAGCCCATCTTGGTACTTTGAGATATTTCAAGCAGGAGACAGAAAATATGTACTTCATGGCAAGTATGGCCAGGCAATATACTTGATCTTTCCCAGTTCATGGCTTTAGAATATAAGTAGTACTGGATGCAGGGGTACTTACAGTCGTGCACACACACACAGCAGCCCTAGAGGAAAGCATTCCCTGGCCCTGGCACAAGAGGAGAAAGCTTTATAAGGAGTTGAAATTTCAGCTCCTTGCTTTTAGGGGATATTAGGAAGCTCCTTGGACCCTGTGGCACTGCTGCAGGCAGAGGGTGAGCAGGTAGACAAGGAATCTTGAACTTTTCCTCTGTGCCCAGTGAGTGGGTGGGTGAAGGACCAGCTTTGTTTACGACAAAGAATGTTAGCAGAGATCAAGAGTAAACTGACAGTGGCATGGCTTAACTTAAAGCTCAGTTAATCTATGCATTGATGCCAATCATAAGAACAAACAGAATCACAGGATCAGTTATGTTGGAAAAGACCTCTGAGATTGTCAAGTCCAATCTATGACCCAACACCACCATGTTAACCAGCCCATGGCACTGAGTGCCACATCCAGGCTTTCCTTAAACGCCTCCAGGGATGGTGACTCCACCAGCTCCCTGGGCAGCCCATTCCAACGCCCAGTCACTCTTTCTGTGAGCAATTTCTTCGCAATGTCCAGCCTAAACCTCCCCTGGTGCAGCTTAAGATGCATCCTCTTGCCCTGTCACTGGCTGCCTGGGAGAAGAGGCTGAACCCCCACATGGCTCAGTTTCCCAACCCAACAACTACTCCAGAATTCCACATTGGGATCTTCTCTTTCTGCATGGAGGTTTCTTTTAGTGACACACAGATTTAACCTGCTGCTGTGCCATCCATTGTGACACAATTCTCAGAAGGTCAGAGTTATCCCTCTTGTCTCTCACAGCTCAGCAAACGGATGACTTGCGCATCAGTTCTTGCAAGCAATATTCTGTGGAGCACATAAGTGCATTTGCATTCATACACCGTGCATATATAATTACACATGGGTCATATTCCTGATCATATCATTCTTCAAAGATTGTTTTGTTTCTGTAAATTTATCTGCCGCAGACAAGATGAAACTTGGAGTTCTCACTTTTTAATTTTGTTACTGTAAACAGAGTGTCAGCATCACATTTCCATAATCACTGCTGTTATGAAACACAGGAACACTACCACAAGAATACTGTGTGTTTCTTTACAATGTTTTAATCACAAATTGGTGCCTCAAACTACCTAACTGAGGGATTCCAATATGAGTAATAACTATAAGTACATGACATACCAGAGTAGCTCCTCTCCAGTTAAGATACCACTAAATATGGGATCAAATACTCAAATAAAGGAAACATGTTCCTCTTAAATGTAATTTAATGTTATATCATTGTTTTGGGGAAGCACAAGATACACATTTAGTTATCTTCTGGGAGGATGGCTGAGGGGATACCCTCAAATGTCCAAAATAGGATGCAAGCTCAGAGTGAAATACCACCAAATATACCTCTGTAAAGAACCCAGCTCCTGATGGTTTTCTGGTGAGGTTGCTGAGAGCTAATGCAAGACAGCCAATTGTGAATGATTCAAAGAAGCTGAAAGTTGTAAAGAATATTGCACAGATGATGAACCCTCCAAACCACAAAAAGCTATGTTTGCAAATCCATGGGAAAACATGCCTCTTCAACCTACATGTGAGAATACTCAGTGCAGTAGCTGATCTCTAGCAAAAATGTTGCAAATCATATACAAATTAGTATGAATATTTATCAAATGTTTTAATTAAAATTATCAAGCCCTTAGATTATGTGCCAAAAAAACATTCAAAAGAGATAACAACCATGAAGCACAAACAGTATAGAAGAACAAAAACTCAGCTGGAACCTCCAACAGCAGCCAAGGAAAAAACACATCATGTGAGCAACCCACAGCCTTTATTCAATGATATTCAGAAAGCTTGAACATCCCAAAGGGTGCATGTTGCTTGAAAATGGAATTCATTAATGTTCAAGCTGAAAAATCAATACAAGAAACCCGCTGAACTAGAATGCATATGGCACAAGTCAAATTATCATCATTATACAGTAACCATTTTCATATTTTTGCTTTCTTTTGTCAAATCCAAATAAGCCATCTTAGGGTAAACAGCTTTTGTTCTTGGGGAATTCAACATTATATTACGTATAATATGCCATAAAGCAGACCAAAACCCACCTCACAACCTGATGCTGCAATGGGCAAACCTCTTTCTGCCACTCAGCTGGAATGGAGCAGAGTCACCTTCTCATACAGCATGACCCTCCTTCCTCTGGTTGAATATTTGGCACCATACCTCCCTTCCCGAGGAAGGACATAACATTTGCTTGTAGTGTTAATGCAACCCCACGCAGTTATTGAACAAAGCCAAGAGAAAAACTGAACAATGGGTTACAATTTCTGCTGGACAAAATAACCTCCTAAAACAAATGGTTGAGTATGGTTGGTTCTTGCATGTTCCCATGCATTTTGGCAGAGGAGAACCTCCAGAATTGGCACTATGTGTTTACTGCCAATCCTTTCACTTAAGAAACTATGCTTAGCCTCCAACTCAGAAGGAAACAGAATCTAAATACAGTATTTGCTCATAAGATTACAACAGCTGCCTCTTTTCAAGCATGCTACAACACATGATTGCCACAGAGGGCACATTAGACTGCTAACAAGCCCTTAATTCAGAGATTTCATATGTCAAGTTTCCGCCTTAGACAGAATTATAATTCATAACTTGAAAAACATTATAAATCATATCAAGTCACACAAAAATAAAAATTTCTACTGAAACAAATACCAAATTATCAAATCAGCCTCTAATATAGTGTGTCAGGCAAAACAACATTGCTCTATCCTGCTAACAGTGGCCAGAAGAAAAACTCCCTTTATGGTGAATACAGGGTGTGCAGCATCAACCCACTGGTTTTTCATGGATGCTGTAACTTCTCAGCACTTCCAACACAGCCTTGGCTCTGTGTTACAATCCTGGTACTGGGAGAAATGCTTAAATGTTCTTTTCTGTTACTGTAAACAGAAGGATCTCCTGATGAGTTCAGCTTGATGTTTGCAAATGTGTCCTGCCTAAATTATAAATGCAGAAGCCATAATTAATCAGCTTCTATAGTTCTCATTAAAAAGTAACTACACTGCAAGGTAAAAATAAATTTGCAGAGAGCTACCTACTGCATTTGCCTTACATTTTATTTCAGAGGCAAAAAAAAATGGGTACCATTATTAAAGAGAGTCTCTATGTGAAAAAGATCCGTGGAAGGAGAAACTGCAACAGAAATGAAAATGTAGGAAACTCCACAATTGCAGTTTCATTTCATTTCCTCTCCAACTGCTACAGATAACCTACTATTGTGGTTTGTTTGTTTTCTTTATATCTCAGATTAAATACAGTTCCAGGTGCATAAATAGAATTCACAGATCATTTAAGGCCGAATCCGTAATAAGCCTGACTATGTAATAAGTCTCAACATCTTTAGCTTCCTTCTTCCTCTGGGTTCTGTAAAGCTTTTCATTCTGCAATTATTGTCCTTTAGATTGTGTTCCAGCCTAAGCATTTTATTTGCCATTTGATTATCTTACTGCTTTTGCCATGACCACAAACACTGGAATCCTGGCTCATAAACCCCAAGGCTTTCAAGAGACTGGACAACTGATACCTGACAGCAAAGTTCACTTTCCTCCCTAGCAGCTAATACGGTCTAGCCCTAAACCCTAAGGGCTAGACTAAGGTAAGACTACTGATTTATAACATGCATCCTATGTGGATTTTCAACAACACAAGGAAAAGTCAGCTATCTCTGTCCTCTTTAAAAAAATTAATTCTAAAATTACGTCTCAAAGTCTGAACAGATCTGTATAATACAAGAGCAAACAGAGCACTATTGACTCCAAAGCATTTTCTTATTTTTCCCAGTAATGTTTGGCATAAATGTGTGAGTTTTAAGTAGATCTTCTTGATAATGAGCTATTAAAATTGCTTGCACTTCTCAGTTGAGTGGAGAGGAGTCTGTTGTTTCCTTACTCGTGTATTGCCTCAAAAAACACTTACATGGACTTTTAGAGTGTTCAAAGACTGGCAAAATTAAGCTTAGAGGTTACCACAAAACTTTTTGCCATTATCAAATTTATTAAGGAAACCACCTCTGATTCATTGGTATTTTCCTGGGCTTTAAAAAACACCACCTCCCATCTCTTTGTATGTAAATTGCACATAAACCTCAGAGCAATTTGTTTGTGTCAGATCCCCCTGAGGCCAGCAATGAAGACAGAAATACTACCCAGGCTCCTGGGCTTTGGGACAGTGTTTGAGCCAGTGGACCTCACAGATTTTAAGTGTAAATGGGCATCCATAAAACCTCATAGAGTTGTTACCTCTTCCACAGAGAAGCAAAGATGGAATAACATGTTAATAGAACAGGATTTTTGGTATTGTAAGTCCAGAACAAATTAGTATTTCGCTACAACCTGACACCACTGCCATTTAGTAAAATGCTAACCATGTATCAGAATTTTTGCTTCATTATCGTTTATTTTATTTCCTTTCATTCCTAACTTAATTTTGATGGCTGCATGATAATAGCTAGATAAGGAAAGACACATTTCTGTTTTTCAGGCAAACCCTTATGTGGCTTTTTGCTCCATCGTTATGAAATTAAAGCCAGGGAGTGAGTGCTAAGGGCAAACTAGGAAAATGTGTTTATTTCCCCTGGGAAAATACATCAGCAGAAAAGTGAACAACTATATGTACACATATTAGAAATCATTAATATGGCTTGCAATTCTAGAGCTGTTTAAAATCTGCCTTTGGTGTTCATGGACTACTTGCACCTGAATCTCTCTGGATACACATTTATTTTTCTTTTTCCTAATGACATCAATAAAACTAGATGTATGAAGGATATCTATTTTTATAAACAAATTACAAGGCTGTCCACTGCATTGCTATACAATTTAAAAGGAAATTGCTCCATGAAAAATAAATGATGTGATTGTTTCCTGAATTTGAATATCCTGCATGGGTCACAGGTAAGATAAAACAGTTGCCCACATATTCCACTGCTACAGCAGAGCCATGGACTCTACAACAACGAAGGGAGAAAGAAAACCTGCTGGTTTTGGCAGAAACAATCCACCCAGCAAGCCTGGGAGTCACAAGGGACAGGACAGGGAGCATTTAAATACCAGCCCAGGCACCACCTTCCTGGGGGTTGGAGCATCTCAGTCACTCCAGACTTGAGCTAAAGAGAAAGAATTACATAAGGACCAGTGACACAGCAAAGTAAATCATCAGGAGGAGCCAAGCCATGAGTTAATAAAAGCCAGGGTGGCTGTAAATCTATGGGGAATTCGTTTCACAGAAATCTTCCCATCCCTGATTGTCTCACTCTCAGTCCCAATTCCACCTCTGAGTCTGCTCCTAGGCATCCCTCATGCTGGGCTTGCAGCACGGCAGGCACACAGATTAGATTAGATAAAATAGATAGATAGATAGATAGATAGATAGATAGATAGATAGATAGATATAGATAGCATCTCCATTACAGTTAACTCTACAAAAATTCCCAAAACTAACTGCAATTGCCTTTTTATGGAAGATGACCCTTGGTGTATACTGCCAAGCTGATATTGGCCACTGATGTTTATCCAGATTTCCTGTGGTGTTTTCCAGGCATGCAAAAAAAGGCATTAATTAGACATTATCATCAGATATGATGAGTTACACAAGATGACAGAACCTTGCTCAGACAGAAAAAACAGAATACAGAAACACACTGGGCTTTTTTATACTCGTAATAGTCCTAATGCCACAAAAGACCTTTGACACAGCAGCTGTGCATTTTTACATGGCAGATTCACTATTATTAACACCGTGTCTCTTCTGAATTTACTAAAAAACCCCAAACTTTTAAAAGCACCTCAACACTTTTTCAATTAACAGTGCTCTAAAACGTGGTTGCAACTAAGTGCACCTTCATGAGTTATTTTTAAGGCAGTATTTATGTGAACATGAAAACAATCCCAGGTGCTCTCAGCACTGTTTTTTCCCCAAACTGATGACTAAGGTGTTTTGTGTGCTGAAGACACTTGCAGCCAGTGCAGTTCAAAGACATAAGGCCCGCTCTGCTTTCCTTGCAGGCAGGAAGAACCTTCTAATTGATCTTAATGGGACTTGAGTTTAGTCCACAGAGAGACACCAAGCAAGGCTTTTTAGCACTATTAGTGATGGCTTCTACCTCTATATTTCCTATGAAAAGCAAGGCTATGCAATACCTATGAGACATCTAGAAAAAAAGCTGTTAATGTGTGAGCTTTCAGTCTCTACTGGGATATTGCTTGTAATCTCAAAGTCAAACCCAGTAGCATATGCAAGCTGGAATTGAATGCTGCGGTACACATTGAAGGCATTTAACACTAGATGTCAAAGCAAGCATGTATCCCTTAAAATTCCTATTACAAATGCATCTATTCAAAGTCAGATGTTGCAATATAAATGAAAAGTGTGCCTGGGATGTATTTAATGTCAGGAAGTGTAAACTAAAATGTGAGAATGCAGTTTCTTTTCCCAGGCACAAGCTATGTTTATCATATCACTGGATTTGGGATAGAAGTGATGTAATATTAAATCAGAAACAAAAGAACTCCCACTGATATGGCACTGATAGTCCAATCACAATCCACAAAGGCAAAGCTGAGCTCAGATTAAGCACCTACCATTTATTTGTCAGAGCTTCACCCCACTAATTATTTACAGAATTTGTTCTAACCCACAGGCATGACATGTCTCTCTGGATATCACATTTACCCCAATACTGGCTTATAAAGCCTATCAAAGCACACGTCTCTTTCATGTCTGACTTTTCACAAATTGCATTTGTTTTAGGATTAAAGGAGGGAATTATTCTGTCTTGGGATAAAAGGGTTTATTTGACACTTGTCTTTGCTCACCATAATGCTCCACAACATTTAGGCAGTAATGACTTGCATTTATACAGTCTGCTCAACACCTATTAAGCGGCAATTGAGTCAATTTTAACTCAAGCTGTGGAATACACAACAACAGTGTTCAACTGTACAGCACATCAGTACATGCTGTCTAAACTGCAAAATTAACAACTTACTGCCTGTCACAGATTTGAGTGAACATCACAAAAAGCCATTCTGGGGGTCTTGCAGATTGCAGAGACACAGCTCTACTGTGAGACAATAAAGGACAACCATGGGAGCAGAGAGTCCTCTTGTCTAGAAAGGGACAAATGGACAAGGTATCAGTCTGCTTCATAGAATCACATAAGGGTTTGGAAGAAATCTCTGAAGATCACATAGTCCACCCCCCAAAAATGCATCCCTAACTTCTGCATTTAGGATAAAAACACAATGGGGGGTTTTGTCATATTAGACAATAATTATTACAAGAGGATACAGGGGAAGTCTAAGAAACTCCTGCAGCCACAGGTAATTCACCATGGAGTGGACTTGCAGCTTGCCTAGCCACATCTGTCTTCACCTGCAGCTTCTTACCTCCCCTCTCCCCTGCCAGCAGTATTCATACTTGGAAACAATTTCACAGAATCACAGAATATGCTGAGTTGGAAGGGACCCACATGGATTGAGGCCAGCTCCTGACCCTGCACAGCACCATCTCCAAGGGTCACACCATGTGCCTGAGAGCATTGTCCAAACACTTCTTGGACTCTCTCAGGCTGGTGCTGTGACCACTTCCCTGGGGAGCCTGTTCAGTGCCCAGCCACCCTCTGGGTGAAAAACCTTTTTGTAATATCCAACCTAAATCTCCTCTGACACAACTCCAGGCCATTCCCTTGGGTCCTGTCCCTGGTCACACAGAGCAGAGATCAGTGCCTGCCCCTCCTCTGCCCCTCACAAGGAAGTTGTAACTGCAATGAGCTCTCCCCTCAGTCTCCTCCTCTCCAGGCTGAACAGAGCAAGTGCCCTCAGACACTCCTCACACGGCTTCTCCTCAAGGCCCTGCACCATCTTTGTTGTCCTCTTTTGGGCACTTCCTTATTTCCCACACACCCTTGCATATTCCCAAGCCTGAGTTTTTCTCTGAATTGAGGCAAATGCATGTATCACTTTTCATTTTAAAAGTACTGGACTCAATGATCCTTGTGGGTCCCTTCTGACTCAAAATATTCTGTGATTCTGTGATTCTGATCTTATCTGTGTAAAATGCAACTCCCCATTTGTCACATGTGCACGGATGGCATGTGATCTTACTGTTTCCAGAGGACACATAGCCAGAAAAAAAGGCCAGCAGGGAGATTTCGAATGGGTAAAATTGTTTGCCTCCAGTTGGCCTTCAGTAGGAACCAGATGCCATTGTAATATTAGGCCTCTCTCATCTCTAAAATGAAGCCACTTTGGTTTTCACTGCCAAGGGATGTCACTACATGCAAAAGGCAGTCTTTTTGAAATAAGGATCTTTTTGTTTTTTGACAGGAAGCTCTGAAAAGAACACAGCAGAAAGACAAAGCTTTGGCTGCCATGATGTCAGCAAACAGTGAAAAGGATGCATTACAATATCAGCAATGTGATTTGGAGTGATTAATACTTCAAGCTATGATAGAAATGTGGAGCTGTGATAAGAAACTGAAAACATAACTAATCTTATGAAAAATAAAAATTAGGACAGCAATGCAGTAATCTGCACATTCATTTCCATATCAGCTGCAGAGAATAAGTATTTACATTGGGATATTCCTGTGTATTCCTACACAATCTTTTCTACAAATGATTATTGGACTTCTAAAGATAGAACTATCTGGGTAAAAAACCGAATGGACAGCCAGGCCCAGAGAGTGGTGGTGAGTGGAGTTTAATCTGGCTGGTGGCCAGTCATTAGTGGGGTTCCTCAGGACTTAGTACTGGGACCAGCGGTATTTAATATTTTTATTAATTACCTGGATGAGAGAATCAAATGCACCCTCAGCAAGTTTGCAGATAACACCAAGTTGGGTGAGAATGTTGATCTGCTGGAGGGTAGAAGTTTTTCACAGAAAGGGCTGTCAAGCATTGAATTGAGAAGGCCAGAGAAGTGATAGAGCCTCCATCCCTGGAGGTATTTAAAGGATGTGTAAGATGAGTTTCTAACCTAGGTGATTCTTTGATTTCTAATTTTATAAACCCATTCTGCGTTTGGGTAGAATATTTTGATTTATCATTTCTTTTCACTGGATGAGTAAATACATAGGGGCAGAATTGCTCACTCTCAGGTCATTTTCTGTGCAGTTATAGAACAGCCACTGGCTACAAACCTCTGTCTCTTAGTTTTTATGGTTACCAAGACCAGATTCAATGCCTAGCAAAGGCAATGGGAAGATTCCCACTGTTTTCAATGTTTACCATTGGTTTGGGCTGTGATCCCTCCTTCAAAGAGTATAAATTACGTTCAAATCAGACTGGCAGTACATAAACTGGAGAATGAAATTCCCCAGCCTTTAAAATCAGCTCTTAGACACATGATATAGCTTTGGAAATATGTTTCCTCTGCTTGTGAGTCATTTTGCCAGACTGACAGAGACAGGAACAGTTATTGTTCCTGTGTTGCAGCAGGGAAGCAGGAAGTTATCCTATGAGTTAACCCCATGCTCAAGGCAGCTAGAAACCACCCCTTTCCCCCCGCACAAGTGAAGGTAGGGAAGAGATACTTGAAAGATGCAAAAGTAAATAGTTAATACACCAAATAACAGAAAAATAAGATGGAGATAAATAAAAGATGGAGAGGTAGTAAAGACAAAAAAGTCAGCCAGGGATGACCAAGATAAATGCAAACACATCGGAATACTCCAGAACCGACAGCATGTTGGAAACAGCACACATAGTAAGCATATTTTTCCAGTAAGATAGTACCAGCTTCAATTCTTGAACATCAGGTTTCCCTAAAAGACACCCTAACACACGGTGGGTTACTCATTTTCTTTCAGAAATAGCTATGCCCTGAAATTAGCTTCAGGGGAAACCCAAAATATCACATGATTCATCATTCCTTCTACATCCTCATGCTTCTCTTACCACTCCCACCTAATTTAAAAAATGAAGGGCAGATCTCCAAAACCGGGCATCTAAGTCTGTGTATGGGTTGTAATTTCAGCAGTTGAGAGCATATGAACAATCTGCACAAAAGTAAAAGATATTCCCAATATTTAACAACTTATCTGATCTTCACAGAACCAGCATTAAAGTCATTTTTGTCCTTCAAACACAATTTAGTGAAGTCTTGGGCTCCTAACCTCATCAGAGAGTAAGTATTGCAAGTCAGTTAATCAACTGCAAATAATAAACTATTCTCAGTGAAGAAAACAGCTCAATATTGAACAGTTGCCAGAAGCCCTGCTTTCATCTGCAAGGGTACTCCACACTGACTTGGCACCTGATATCCTCAATTTTGAGAAGATGTTGTTAGGAAATGTTTGGTAAATTACAATTTTCTGGCATAGCTACTCGAGATAACCCCAGTGCCATGACCAGAGTCCATAAGTTTTTCCCTCTCAGAAAAGGGGAAATAACTGTGTATTCTTCAGATCAGCCTGAAGCAAGTTTATTACAGGGCAGATTTAAAAGCAGAGGTTCAAGTTGGGAGATCGACTGGAATAGCAGCAATGTATTACCAGAGACACTCAGGTTCCCTTGCAATACAAATGGAGTTCCAAAGGGGCCTCTTGGGGATGTTGCTTCACTAGTTCTTCAATTACAGAAAAAAACCCTAACAAATATATATTAATATTCCCACCCCCTGCATAACCCTAACAAATATATATTAATATTCCCACCCCCTGCATTTTATTTATTCCACAAATTCATATTATATCTTTGCATCAGTCTGTTGCCTGTGAAAATTCAAGTCAAGCACTATGAGGTTCCCATTCCCATTTAGCCACTCTATTTTTATTTCCCCAAACAATGCAACTGGGGCAAGAAAGTTTTCTTCCATAAACCCAGCTGATTGACTAAATCATCACATCAGTGCTGTCAGCATCTCAGCCATCTCCTCCCCATTTCTTCTCTGCACTCCACAGCAAGTAACCATGACATACAGACATACCAGAAGATGGTTTGGATAGAGGGAATTGAAGTGAAGGCCTTGACTCCATCAGTTTACCATGGAAATCTGATGGGCATCAAGCAGCAGCTACTCAAACAGCAGTCACTAAAACTAGATTTGGACGCTGGGCCGTAAAGTGCAATTTGAAAGTTTATGTCTCATCTCTAAAGCCACAGACATTGTATGTGGCTTCTGTAGGTTCAACAGTATAATTAATTACATATCACACAAAATAGAAGCAAAGACAAGAAGAGTAAAGTTAAAGGCAAACTCTTAAAAAGGTCTCTTTTCTAGCTCTCACATAGTAAGATATGTTTGCAATAGTTAGTTGTTGCCTTCAATACCACCATGAGCATAAGTCAGTTACAAGAGTAATGAATGACTCCCCAAAATATTCAATTCTTCATAATTCTTAGCAGCTAGGTGCATTTCTTTTCCTATCTCTAAAACACAGTTCTTGCACATTTTGGAGGAAAGAATGGCTATTGTGATTTTCCTAAACCATGTAAAAATGTATATGAATGTCTTAAATACATGCAAATTAAGGTTTTTTTGTAAACCATCAGATTGGCAAATAAAAAACTATACAATTTCATTTCTCTTAGCCATCCCAAATAAGACATATTTTAAGAAGTTAGTCTTTTAGAATTAGAGATTAAATTTCCTCAGATTCTCTGTTCCTCTGTCGACTCATTTCTTAGGAAGTTTTCCATGGAATTGAAACCATTTACCACCATGTCTGATGTCATTAATCTGACCTCTGCTTTTGTCTCAGCTGACCACAGACTCTGAGCAATAAATAGCCTTTGCTATTTAGAGACTACCCCTTGTTTCAAATGTTCCAGAGGATCCACATTTCAACAGGAGTCAGCATGCCATATGAAGTTCCTCCTTGGTTCAAAGTAGTCAATAAAACATCATTGTTTGTCTGTCTGTTTATGAGACCTTGCTTCTACTTTCTCTTGTTGTGAAGATTTCCAGAATGCAAGTGTTCAGCTTCTATATTAAGACAATTCTAAAAACAATTCTAATGAACACAGAAACCTGATAAAAGCCAAATACTGTGCAGCTCTTTCTGGTGATTTCACTAGGACAGCTCTCAAAGCTATTAAATATCACACTTCTATAGCCAGATAAGAAACATCTCTAATCACAGAATCATAGAATGGCCTGGATTGGAAGGGACCTGAAAGATCATCTGATTCCAAACCTCCCTGAGGTCTAAAATGGTGTTAGCAGAGACTCCCACAAGAGCAGCAGGACAGAGGTACTGTGCTTTCAGCAGGACATCACTGAGGACCCCAGCACAGTTATCAGAGTGAGCTGCTATTCCAGATTGGAAACAAATCCCCATTTTCAAAGTTTCAAGTCAGCACAGCCCATGCTGAAAAAGAAAAAAACCTCAAGAATTACTCTGTAGTGACAGCAGTGCAATCCAGAAGACAAGGGCACTGGTGATTATTTTTTTCTAAGTGTTTGTAAGGCCCCCCCTGGAGCTCAAACCATTTCAGAAAGTAAGACCCCCATGCCCCAAATCTGTGTGGCTGTTTTTAAGTAGTAGCAGAAGAAATACATATATTTAAATAGATATATTTCAATAACTTGCCCATGGCTGCACAGTTGTGGCTGAATCCTAATAAAAAGCTCCCTTATGTAATCTACAACCATGTTTGTTTGTTAACTATGGAAAAATGCTTTGCAGCAATATGGAATAAAAGCCACACCCTGTAAATTCAAAATAATTTCCTAGAAAAAAAAAAAAAAACACAAAAAAACACCACTTTTATAGCATAGACTACGTCTGGATTTTTCACATGTTGAAATGTAAATTTATCTTTTATTTTAATAACTCGAGATGCTAGGATGGAAGAGACCATCAAGCTTTATTCTTGTTAATACTGTCAGATCTGATCTTCAATTCACTGTGCTGTTAGGATCAATATTTCTTTGCTAAGCACATCTCTAATAAAGCATCTGAACTGATGCAGAATCTTTGAAGTGTGTCACCCCCTTAACCCTCTCCAAAAGCAAAGGCAGGAGCACAGCAAGCTATTTACATTTATTGCCACATTTTCTGAGTCACATTTTATCCCTCTGAAGATGCATCCTAGTCTTTTTTAATTAAAATTGATTGTTGTAATTTACTCAATGTATTATTATCACCCACTGCCACCCTTCTGCCAAAATTTCTATGAGCTCTTTGAAAACTATCTGACCCATGACACATCTAAATTTTTTGACAGGTCAGTGTGTAGGTGTTTATAACAGATGTGAAACTCAGCAAATGGTTGAGCATTATAATTTCATCACATCAAAAGGGTGAAACTGCAGTAGTACATCTGGTGAAGGCAGGATTGGAATAAACCCTGCTCCCATGCAAGACAAGGAGAAACATCTCTCCCACTGCACAGAGTGAGAAAAGGGTTTGGTTTACAGTGGATAGCAATAACAGGCATGCCTGGAAATGCAATGGTCTCTCTTGGTCCCAAAATGGAACTAGACACTCACCATGCAAGATGCTTCAGAAACACATAATAAAATCGTGGTCCCTGATGCAAAGACCTCTCATGGTAACTGCAGAAACAGAGACTGCAAATGAATCTGCCAAACAGACAGCAGTGACCAGAGCATGGGGTGACAGCTAAATCCATCCTGCCATGGAACACTGTGGGCAATCCCTCAGCAGAAGTGTGCAAGCAGGCTCTTCACCTGCAGCACACGCTGGGAGGACAAATCCCAGCAGCCCCTGGCTGCACCTGACAGAAGGATGCTACACATCTGCCATGCACCTCCCAGGCCACCACCCTGCCTGGAACAGAGATGGGTGAACACAAAAGAGGGCTCCAGGCAGACTGGCACCAGTGAAATGCTACAAGAACAGAGGGCAGGGAGTAGAAATGCATTTTATTTTGCCTGTCCACCTCATCTGCGGGTGAATTACACACTGGGGTGCCTCGCTCCTGGTGGTTTGTGATTTTTCCCATTTAGACCCAGCTCCCTCTTCGTTCCCCCACTTTCCACATGCATTTTCATCAGAAATTCTGTCTTCACCAGGAAACAAACACAGGAAACACTGACCTTTTAGTCAAAGAAATATACAGCCTAGAGAAGAAATGAGCTCTAGTCATAGACCCATTGAAGACCAGGACTGTTTGTTACTGAAATCCCAGCGGGTTTGTTTCCTGGAAAAACAACCCTTTTCCTCTTGCCTTTGGGTCCCCGCTCTTTGACTTTTTGGATGTTTATGCCATATATTTCCACAAGAAGTTGTAATGTTCTTAATACCTGTTATCTGGCATGTTCATGTGCCTACACAGTGGCATACATTAATACAAATGAGTTTACACTGTATTTCAGTTAATAAGATTTAAATGTGACCATGCAAAAATCTGCACTGCAACTAATATGGAATTCTTTAATTATGCAGTTCTCCTACTTTCATAGTGTTTATAGCCCTGTATCCTGAATATCTTTCTGGATTGGTGTAGGAGGAGGGCATAATTAAACTTCAACAACTATTTGTTTATTAATTTCACTAAACAGTCCCATAGAACAGTGGTTGTGTATTGCCTTCCTGCTCTTATGTTGCTTGCTGCAAAGAGAACAGCTGTAAAACACTTGGGATCAGGCTTCCAAGTGAACCTCAGGGCAAATGAGGACATCCTCCCCTCGTCTTCCTTGTCCTCCTTCTCTCCCAAGCCCCCAGCTTGTCTCACAAGCAAGCAGCAGACATCTCCCACACCTTGCACCCAACTACTTTCCACTTTAAGCAGTTCAATGAACATTTCTCCCTGACCACTCCTGTGGTACCTAAAAGAAGTTTTGCTGTCCAAGTGAACTAAGTGCTGGTTTTGCCCTACCACCCCAAACACAGCAGTAGTTTATTCCTTCTGAACTTCCATACCTGAAGTTCAGATCAACGCAGAAATGCCGCTGAGCTCTTAAACAACAAGTTTCCACCCACAATAAAAATGGTTACTATAATCACTGTCACTCCTGGTGACAGTTAAAAAATCAGAACAATAAGAAGTGGCAAGGCCAGGCATGTCACCTACTGTATCTCTCCACAGGCCCATGATTGTTCTCAACATTTCTTCCATGCAGCTTGACAAGATTTGTTAAAAACGTCCAAAGCAATTAAGTTTCAGCATCTTCCTTTGGGAGATAATTCCAGGTTGTAACAGATTTCACAGTCTCGATGAGTTCCCTGATATCCAATCTAAACTTTGCTTAATAATTTCCTTTCATTATTTCCTCCTTCAAACCGTTCCCCTTCATCCAGCCCTACAGCCTCCGGGTATAAAAAAGCATTATCTACTATTCTTTCCTAATTTAACTGCCACATTTCCCACATCATTTTTGCTCCTCTTGGTGACAGAGGATAACAAAGAATAAATTTAGCTTAATTTTAAATCCCCATGACACCCTTTCTGGAGGCATATTAGCACATTGTACCAGGACATTTTGCACTATTGTTGTGTGATTATTTTGTTAGTTTAAGAGCCAATGAACACAGCAATTTACCTAGACACTTATAAAGAAATTACTTCAAATGACAGAAATATTTACTGCCAAATAATTTTATAAAACAGCATGAATCTGATCTTTGTGCAGTATATTGAAAATTTCATCTTTTTGCAAAGAATATAGAAATCACACTGAGAGGATGGCAAAGACAGAGTTGCAGAGAAATAGCAGAGTTGATGGAAACTAACTTTCACACTCACCTGCTTTACTTTGCACACATTATCTGCTTTCATTAAACATTTACATAATGTGCATAAATACAATATATAATATATAATAGCCATTAATAATTTTCAATATTGAATATAACAAACATATAGCTAGAAAGTCTCACTAAAGTTTTCCATATTTGATGGAAGACGTCTACGATGTACACAATGTTCATTTTTTTCCTGCTCCCACCCAAAACAGACAAACAGAAAAAGCAGAGGAGGGCATTTACATTCTGAAGTCAACGAACAGCTGAAGTTCAGCTACATGCCTAGAAAATAAGCTCTTGAGTGTGTCCTTGATGACAAAATAAAACCCATTAGTGTATCTTGAAAGTGCCTGGCAGAAGATCTGATGGTTTCAGCTTGGTCAGCTATCACTCATTAGCCATTTGATAGCAGTTGTGAGTTCAGGATCCCCCAAATCAGATAAAAATCATGCCTGTGAGTTTAGGACATAATCAATATTCGTAGATAACAAATAGACACATGATCTCAAGGATCGTGTTTGTGACTATAATGACACAAGATCTTGCAAAAAACGACAAGGAATGACTCTCAATTTCAGAAGAAGCAGGAGGCCTTCCTTAGTGTCAGTGGAATAGCAGCACTCTGCCAGGGCACAGCAGACATAAGTGCAAACACTCCTGTGTCACAGTACTGTCTCTCACCACCAGTTTAAGAAATGCTTTTACCCAATCAGGGCAGCTTTCACCACAGTCACAGTCCCAGATAAATTATCACCAAATTTTTTGTCCAAGAGGCAACAGATGCCATAATACATTTGGCTATTCTGGATTAGTACAAGACCTCAGACAATCTCTGTATTCTTTCCTCCCACTCAGAGCACACAGGCTGTGAGCAGTGATAGGAGCAGGAAAACAAACAATTTCAAGTACCGAAAGCAACCTAATTAAGAATTTAAAGTGTCCATAATAAAAAACCCACTCTTTTTTTACCGTTGTTCACCAGCCCCACTAAAGCTGGCAGGAGGCATTTCGTAGGACTGAGACTATCCCACATCACCTCTCAGGTTCCTCTTGTGCAGAAGTAGTGCAGCTTCTGCTATCACATGGGCACATCTGTAATATTCTGCTCTGGAAGAAGCGTATTCATGTTCTCCTTTCTCCACAACGAGTAATAAATGAGCCTTCACTGCACAAGAGCATATGGCCACCCTTAAAACCACTGTCCCCTCCCTTATAGCAGAGTAAACACATCTTTTGCCATAAAAATAAAAACATTTTTACATTAATTTGACAGTGAATAGTCTCTGCAGTTGCCTGGGATTGCCTTGGCCACAGCTGGCTTTAGCAGGTCTTAGCAGCTGTCGAGTGATAATTCCCTAGTCTGTTTTACCTTAAATTCTGCAAATCTGTGGTACAGGTCTGACCAAGTCTGGTTGTGCCTGCATGAAAATAATAGCCCTTTACATTATTTCACACTGAGAGTGCAGCTTCCAAACTTGAGCAGGAAACCAAGGAAAAGGGAGCAAATTATGATGAGAAACATATGAAAACAAATCCAGACTGGAGACTTAAGGCAAAAAAACATCAAACAGCTGCTGGTGAAGACCTCGAGGGGGCACAAGGCTTGTTACAGTCCCTCTTCTGCTCTGCTGGGCACAAGCTGAGGCTGCCAACACAGGATCCACAGGTGGGGGGCAGGTAGAGCATAGCACAAGAGAAAAGGCATAGAGGGAAATGAGTGTGACAGTTTTGATGGTGTTATTGACAAGGATTTTCTCTGTTCATTTGATAATCTGGAGTCTTTTAGAACTCTTGGGGATGGTGCTGTGCAGGGCCAAGAGTTAGACTCAATGATCCTTGTGGGTCCCCTCCAACTCAACATACTCTGTGATTCTGGGATTAATCATGAATAAATTGTATGATTAAAATATTTTTAAGGTTCTTCCTATTATGCTCTTGTATTATCTATTTATTTATCATACAATCATAGAATATCTCAAATTGAAAGGGATCCATACAAATCACCTCAGGACTACCTAAAATTAAGCCATGTCACTAAAAGCATCATCCAGAAACTCAAAACTCTGACAGGCTGGTGTCACGACCACTTCTGTGGGGAGCTTATTCCAGTGACTGACCAACCTCTCAGTGAAGAACCTTTTCCTAATTTTCCTAATCTGAATTTACCCTGATGTGGCTTCATTCCATTTCCACATGTCCTATCACTGGTCACCAGAGAGAGGATCATATATAACCCACTATTACTCTTCCTTTTACCCCGTGAAAAACTCAACCATCTCATAAATACTTTGTATCATATGCTTTTCAAACAGAGTGTAAAGTTTTCTTTACAATTAAATCAAGGGCTATGCAGGAAACTGATCATCAAATCTGCCCTCTTGGCTTGTCCTGCTGCAAGTCTTTTAGTGCATCATGTTCTCAGTAATTATATTTATAAAATAAAATAATTATATTGCATGTGTATAAACACATAACAAAGCCATTTAATTAGCAAGGAAAGAGCTGGAATTAAACATGCAGGTTTTTCCAAATGAACATTATAGGGAAGATTAAACTTGACTGCAGTGAGGTGTGTCTCCTTGTTAGAGCTGCAGTATCTCAAAAACTTCTTGGCAAGCAAAGTCACTCCCCATGAATGCAGAATGATCTTAATCACAGCTAATGGATAAATTAAAAATGTCAAAATTAAAGCAGCAGGCTAAGTGAATGCACTGGAAATAAGAGTAATAAGAAAGAACAGCAGGAACTGAAAAAATATGTTTCCTTATTATATTGAAGATTTTCCCATTCTCTCAGTTTTTGTCCTTTAATCCTCCTGAATCAACCTCCATGAGGTTTGTTCAGCAGACAGGGCTATGAAAGATGAAAATTAAGCTGGCTTTCAGCTGCCTAATAGTGTGCAGGTAAGAAAGGGCACTGAGAAGTTGGGAGTGCCTCCTTACCACATGATCACTGAGCAGTTTGCCTTTGTGAAATGTTAGCAACCTAAAGAAAATCTGAGCCTAGCGGTCAGGACATAGAAAGAGGTCAGGATATGCTATTCTTTCCCTGTGGAAAAGAGAAAGGCCATACCTGGATATGCACCTTCCTTTTTCCCACATATTTTTCACAAATTGAGAGTAAAGTAACATAAATAAGAGAGATGTCCCAGATGATCAGAGCGGTTTGCAAACTAATCCTAAATTCATCTGAACATCAGGACTAGGTTTGCCCCGGGCTAAGCTGCAGTGAAGATTTGCTGAATAGGGATGGTTGCTGCAGGGAACTTGAGTCACTCAGGCTGGCCAGGGCCAGATCACCTGAAGCCACCCCCGTCCAAAACATTATTAACTTCCAAGTAGGAGCAGATCAGTCAGGATCTTCCCCAGCTGAATTTGGACACTCTCCAAGGACAGAGATCCCACAATCCCTCTGGGTAATCTCTCCCAGTGTCTCATGGTGAAATCTAGTTTCTTTCATCTAAAATAGGAACTGCCATTGTTTCAACTTGTGATGCCTCAGTTTTTGCAATGCACCGCTGAGAGATGTCTGGCTGCCACCCCTCAAACCTTTAGCATTTCCTCATTTTTAATACCTCCCCTGACCATCTTCTGCTTCCCCTTACATGTTACTCTGGTTCATCAACATCTCTCTCACATTGAGGGCACCACTACCTCAAAATCATTCTTGGCTTAAAGGAGATGAAAACATGAGTTAAAGCAAATAGCCATTTATAAAATGTAAACAAGACAAAGGTTTAAAGAGGTAGAGGTATGCAATTAAACCCTGGAGACTGCCTGAAGACAGTGTGCAAATGGAGCCAGGTTTACGTTATCTCATAGGGATACATACGTAGGGATATCCCACAATCAACGGGTATCTACAGATCAAAGGAGCTGTCCTACATTTGTGCAGGGCTTTCATGGGAAAGCATCTGACATGATGGGAACACCTTCAGCTCTAGAGCCCATATCCAGCTGTGGGCATTATTCAGTTTCAGAAGTTTCCCTTCTCTCCTCCTCCTGCTTTTTATCACATTTCCATTCATCCTGGCACGTGCCAGCACTGCCTCCTACACCTTCAGGTGCTCTTGCACAATCATTAAGCTGCCTTAATACAGATGGGGCTCACTGCTGTCTCGAGTACCCTGCTAAGCTATTTGCAAACTGCCAACCTATTCTGAGCAAAATGCACTTCTCTAAAGCAGATTTATTTACATGCTTCCATCCCTCTCATCCAATGTAACAGAAATTGCGCAGTGAGGCAGGGAGGGAATTCATTTTCATATATAATGGAACATGGCAGCATTAGCTGGATAAGAATCTGTTCCAAGCACACAAGACTTGTCTTAACACACAGAAGCTGCTGAAAGTAAAAAATTGAACCCTTAAATACCATCTAGTCTTCTTCAACTCAGAGGAAAAATGCTTCTCACACAAGGGAACAATATTAATAAACATCTTTGTCTAGTTTATTTTAACAGTGGGGTGGGGAAGTTGAGTAATTTTAATATACTCTCCTTAAATAATATGTGGAGCTACTCGAGAAGTGAAAACAATTTCTACAATAGTTACATGTTGTGAATAAGTGTTTTAAGGTCGTTTTTCTAAAACCATTTCTGTTGCAGAATTTGCAGAATCTGCACACTCAGTTCCTTACATTTTTGTTTCTCCAGCCTCAGAGGAATTGACCAGCCAGCCATGAGGCTCCAGTTTGGAGTCCAGGAGAGAGGAGGAAATAGCCCCCAGTGACAAGAGCAATGCCAGCTGAGCTGATGCCAGACCTGACAATCTTAAAATGACTGTCCCGTAAGGGAGATGCTTTAAACAATGGCAGACAAACAGACCTTAGTGGATTATTCACATTTTGAAGGCACTCAGTGTCAGGCAAGGCCATGTGCTCTGTGTGGCTGAGCTGCAAACAAGCATGAGGAATAATGCATTCAACTCCCCTGATCCTATTTTCTACTTGTCACGGTGTGGCTGCCTGTAAGAGTGGAGCACAAACAGCTGCACACCACTCCATGCACACAAACACTGTATTAAGTGCTAAGACAATTGGAATTAATTGGTACTGGACTTCTCTTTAAGCTCCTTGTGCAGCTCAGCTGCGATTCTTTTCACAAGAGACTTGGAAGATTATGGCTTGTTCTACCTTTCCTGGTATTAAAAAGCCGGTGTGGATGTTTTAAAGCAAAAGGGGGTAGAAGAGGGATGAGTAGAAGAAAAACTCCTGTCCTTTAAAACAAAAAATCACATCAGTTTGCATGCAATCAGTAAATTACACCACTGGATACATTATGAGTATTCCCACATGAAAAAAGCAAAAGGAAAAGCAGGAAAGCCTGAGAAGAAAGCAGCATTAAGGCAACTAAATTGCTTCCAGCTCCCAGGTTGCATCATTCAAAATTAACCTGCATCATTTTATATAATGACAATTTGCAGAATGAAATAATACAATAAACTCATAAATAATACCAGAACACTCTATTCAGGCAGCAGCAAGAATCCACACAAACTAAAGAACTGGTGTGTCTGAAGCTCCATCACAATTTCTAATAACTAATACAGCCCCAAGAGTTCAGCTTGAAGATATTCCTTGGATCTGATAGGCTGCATGATTTTTGGAAATTGGAAATCCTTGTTTCCAAAAAATAAAAAAAGACATTGAAAGGGAAGCACAGAAATTATGTCACAAAAGAAACCTGACACCTACATTGAACTAAGCACAATCTGAGTAATGTGACACATTTATAATGACAAATTGTAGTCAGAGAAATTATCTTCTTTTAATGAGCCTTTCCAAATTCAAAACACAAAATATTTGAACCTTTCTGGCAAACCTAAGGTCAATTTTAATGAACATGGGTGTTTTTGTTAGTGCTCAGACTCAAGATGAAAGTGAATGAAACCTGGGTATTAATTTAAGATTGCCTGGATTTTTAAAAATAAAAATTGTTGCTCATAATATTTACCAAATGCAAAAAGTAAGCGTGTATCCCATGGAATTTGAACTAAATATGCCATGCAATTCCTACAACTGAATACCCCCCAATATTGAGAGGGAACTGTGTAGCCCTAAATACTTAATATCACTTTTAAAATATCAGACCACTATTTTATAATAATGGCTACCAAGGTATCCCACAGAAAAGGGCAGTCATTCACTTACATGGGCCCAGACTGCGTTCCTAAGACTGCAGAATAACTTATAATTTGAGGGGGTTTTAGCCTTTTTTAGGTTAGATTTTCAGCACTCAGCAGCTCTGTTCCGGATAACTGTCTGAAACAATTGGATTATTGGACTTTTGCAGTGCTACTCTTGGAGAAGCAAGGGCAATACTGGAGAACTTTTGAAAACCTAGGAAAAGACAAGCATATCTAATAAGAATGACTGTAACTGTGAATGACAAGCTGGGGGGGGGCGGGGGGGAAATATCCATCCTTTGTACCAGAAAGCTCATTTTCAGAAGAGATAGGTGAAAATCTTTAGCCTTTTAGCATGCTTTTTAGAAACTCAAAAGATTTCACTAGCCTATATTTAACTAAACAGCCTTCCATTCCAAACTCCTGCTTTCAAAAACATATTACACAACTTTTAGTTATTGAATTTTCAACTTGATACTCTCAGGGGGAAAAAAAAAGAGAGCTATTTTCACATATGAACTAAAAGTGCATTATCTAATTGCATTTGTGCATCATGCATCAACTCTCAAGATAAGATAGGTGTGCAATGAATATTTAATCAGTTGAGTCATTCACCCTCTGAGGTTCATCATTTGACATATTTCATCAACATACTTAGCTGGAATTTTTTGTTAATATTTTTGTTCTAATGATTGAATATTAATAGGAAAACCCTGAGAAGTTCTTAAAAATACAGATTATTTCTCCAAATGTAAGAAAAGTCCTGAACAATAGAATACTTTCTAATATTCCTCCAGGATACGGAAAGACAAGAATCTTTCTGTATTCTGGAGTCATATTAATTCCTATGGATCATATTCTCTATTATTTAGTTTCCTGAAGGAACATATTTAAAAAAAATAGATAAAAATTGAAATATTGTCTTTCTACTAGACTATAATAAAACATCTTTCCCCTTCAGGAATATTAGAGCCAGTAAAAGTTTATTGTCTCCTGATGTGTGTTCATTTCATGCAAACAATTTTTAAAAATTCAGAAAATCCATTAATATTTTCAGTGACATAATTTCAGTAAGAAACTCTCTCTGTGGCCAGTAAATCAAAGTATTACAAACAGAATTTCAAGCAGCACAAGGAAATTCATAGACTTTAAGATTATGTATTTTGGATAGTAGAGATATTATCTTGCTTTTAAGAATTATGTTTGCACTGGTCAGAAACACACGTTATCATGGAATCATAGAATGCTCTGGGTTGAAAGGGGCCTTAAAGCCCATTTTGTTCCAACCCCCTGCCATGGGCAGGGACACCTTTCCCTAGATCAGGTTGCTCACAGCCCCATCCAGCCTGGCCTTGAACACTTCCATGCATGGGGCATCCACAGCTTCTCTGGGCAGCCTGTGCCAGTGCTTGACCACCTTCACATCAAAGAATTTTCTTCCTGATATCAAAACTAAACCTACTTTTCCTTGGTTTGGATCCATTCTCCCCTGTCCTGTCACTCCAGGCCCCTGTACAAAGTCCCTCTCCAGCTTTCTTGTAGGCTCCCTTCAGGTACTGAAAGGCCACAGTTTGGTCACCCCAAAGTGTTCTCTTTTCTAGGCTGAACACTCCCAATTCTCTCAGCCTGTCCTCACGGCAGAGGTGTTCGATCCCTATGATCACCTTGGTGGCCTCCTCTGGACCTGCTCCAAGAGCTCCATGTCCTTCCTGACGCCAGAGCTGGATGCAGCACTGCAGGTGGGGTCTCAGAAGAGTGGGGTAGAGGGGCAGAATCCCCTCCCTCCACAGTGCTTTGGATGCAGCCCAGGACATGTTTGGCTTTCTGGGCTGCCAGCACACATGGCCAGCTCATGTCCAGCATCTGATCCAACAGCACCAAGTCCTTCTCTTACACAGATGACAAAAGAATAGGTGCTTGTTTGTTTCTTAGCAGCCGTACATAACACAAGACCTACTAAACTCCAAAAGGAGCGTTTCTGGAGAATTACACATTCACCAACCTGCTCGTGCTGAGGAACCACATTGCAGGGCGCCTGTTAACACAGGAGCACGTGACGTGTTTTCAGCAGGAGCTATTTTCATGTGTCTCCAAAGGGATCAAAACCAGCACACAGAACAAACTGTTGATGGCAACCTTGGCCAGCATCATGGTACCACTTCAGATGGAGAAGTGCATGTCAGAGCACGTCATTGCTCTGTGGCTGCTACCACGTGCATGGCATTTCATAGGAGAGGTCTGGCATTCCAAGGAGACCTTCAGCAATGCGTTTGCCAGGAGTCAAACTCAGCAGAGAAAGCCTTAAACAACAGCTCATGAGTCACATGCTGCTCACAAGCTTGAACGACGTTCTCCCAATCAAAAGATCAAGGTCATTTACTTACTAAACATATGGTCTACCAAAAAAGGCACTCTCTTCCCAACTCCAAGTGTGCAAACAGAAGGAACTGCTATCATCAGAGCACAGCGTCGAAACCATTTAGGAATGCCTTTATAGCAACCCTTTCTTCAGCACAGACTACACACTGAAGCAGTACTTCACTGCTCTGCTGTTAAGCAGGCAAAATTATTCCTCCATTAGGTAAAGAGAAAAACAAATGGAGAAGAAAAAAGGATAGAGGAAGCCAACCATGAACTTTTTGAAGTGCTGCTGAATATCAAGCTCTTGGTGAAAGATTAACTGGAGGAAGACTGGTTTTAGAAGTATACTCATATATTTAAAGGACACAATATTCATGTCAAATTATTCCTTTTTGCCAGGCTATCACTATATTACAACCTGGTTTCAGTACAGATTTCAGACCAAAATTCCTCTCTGTGCTTCAACACACATGTTTTTACTACATTAACCATGAGAAGAGATAAAGAAAGAAATTCACTCACATTTTTTGAATCAAAATTCGCATCTGATCAACCCTGTCTGAAATCAACTTAGAGATTAATTCAGTCAGAAGTGGCAGTCCTTGTGTTATGCTTTTTCTCTTGAACATCCCACTGAAGAAGCGCAAGATAGAAAAACTTTACCAACTAAAGCAGTTAGAGGGATCCCACACAAGGCATAAAAATTAATGATTATGCAGCAAGAGGATCCCCAGGATCTCTCTTCAGCTCAAGCACACACTCACTGTTCCATTGCTGATGTTTCCAAGTTCCTTGCCACGTTCCCAAGTTTTCTTTGTGGACATTGGGTGGTTTGTCAAGTTCCCAACAGATCCCTCCAGAGCGGAGATGAGTCTCTGTTCTGCTTCCCAGAACTCCTGCAAGCAGGGATCTCTAAATGCACGTGCTGTTATTCCTTCACATTGAGACTAATTTTATCAAAGGCATCAGGAGATATTTGTGACTTCAAATTTTCGTTTTTCACATTGTTCATTAATGAAATTTAAAGAAAAAAGACAAATGACTGAAGGAGGGAAAGGAGCTGGGGGCTACAGAAGACTCAAAATAGTATTTGGCCAGAATGAAGCACGGGAAGAGGGAAAGGACCACAAAACCCTAAAAATGTTGCCTGGTCAGGTGGATAGTTTTAAATCATTCTGGTTTTGACTGGTTCCAGAATATACTTTCTACAATTTTCTCCTCTTTATTTTCTAAGAGAAAGAACAGCCAAATAATTGTAACTAGGGTTAACTAATAGTGAATAACTGTGTTTTACGCAGTAAATTTGAATTACCTTGGCTATATCCCCACTCCCTTTTTTTTCCTTTTTTTAAGTAAATGCAGCTTCCTAAGCCATCTCTGCTGATTCCTTGCATGCCGTTGTCAGAAATGAAAGCAGTGACCTGCTGTGAATTCAGCTGCTCTCAGACTTTCCAGCCCTCCTCTGCTGGTTGATGCTGTGCATTCTCAGCAGAGCAGGTCTGAATGCCAAGCGTGGGGACTCACTGGCATTCATTTACAAGGAGCTTTTCTCATCCAGAAAATGGTGCAGCTGCTCCCGACACTGGGATAACTCCTAACACCAGCAGTGACAACCACAGGGTGGAACGGCAGCAGCTCAGGATGAGAAGCAACAACACTGAAAAGAAATTCCCTGACTGCGAATCCCAGGGCACTCCCGCACTGCACAGCCCAGACATGACACCAACTACACCTTGCCAAATGGCAGGGAAAGGGTTGGAGAAGCAGGCAGGAGTGGGATGTGCTGGGTCTGCATCCACTGCAGCACCAGCACGAGGCAAGGGAAAAGTCCCATCTCCTTCTGCAAGATGTGGACTCCACTATAACCACCAGGAAATGTGGTCGCAGTACCTGTGCTTACTGGAGCAGGGAATGGAAAACAAAGCTGTGCTTCCCAAACAAATGCCTTGTCACCAGGCTTTGTAACCTCTTTCTTTATTGGTCTCAGCTTTTGAACTTGATGAAACCTTACTTCCAAATTTTTTGGGGTTTTTTTTTTTTTAACAGAAAAAGAAAGTTGGTAAAGAAAATAAAATTAATATATACACATTCTACTGATCAGATCACCATCTTGCAGACCTGGTTGGAGCCCTACCCTTTTGATCCCTTTGCTGTCAGACTTTTGATTCCAATTCTGTCAAACTCTGTCATCAGAAAAGATGAAGAGAGAGCTTTAAAGCTTGACTGAGAGATTTAAAGCTCTGCAAACAGTCCCATTTCCTCCTGTAGACTTCATCCATTTGCAGAGTAGCTCTGTGAGCTCAGGTTGGACAACTAACCAAGTTTAATATACTGGCTATTTTCTTTAACTTTACTGTGTATCTAGCAAAGACAGTGCAGCACCATGACCTCAAGGGCTTTCTAACCTTTCTAATTTACAGAAACAGCTCCAGAGATCCTTAGAGTGGATAATGCTAGAATGAGGAAGAGCTTCTTCCAGGCATGCTCAGCATTGCCATGGATTATTGCACATGTCTGAGACATCCAGGCAGGGTCACCGCCTTCATCTGTTATCTTTTATCACCAAGTCAGTACCAAGGTGACAAGCATAACAACTCACTTCAAAAGAAGGTATAGTCATGGAAGAAGAAAACAGGGTTGAAAATCAGAATCCAGTAAGTTTTTAGAAGCCACGGGAGCAAATATAATCCTGTCAAAATGCCGCTTAACACATTTCCTGCTTTACAGAGCAGGGTTTTATGTGTTGTCCTCAACTGTTTCCAAACACATTTAGCAGTGTCATAGAGTTCAGCTTTGCCAAAGTGGCTTTACTGTGGTAAAACCCCAAAGTGGTGGGGAAAAGGGGGCAGAGAAATGTCTCCTGCCTTGCTCAGTGTATCAGCTGTAGCCACTGACAGAACTAAAAGCGTATCCAGTGCACCCTGCATGCCTGTCCAGCATCCTGGCTGCCAGGCTAAATTGATGTCAGTCAGACTGGTATGAAATAACTGAACAGATGAGCCCTGTAACTCTTGCAATAGTCTCCAGCCCATGGGAAGGGAGAGGTTTCCTGATCCTAAAAGCTGAGCCCTTGCGAGTTCATTGCCTTAGTGTCAGTAACAGCCTCAGCCCCTCTGTGTCATGGCCGGGCTGCTGATGGGAGTCAACACTGAGAGCAGAACTGCTACGTTATGGTCACGTGAAAATTTAGCAATTGCACGAAATGTCTCCAGGGAAAATTGTAACAAAAACCCATTTTTTGTATTTGAGTCCACAGAGAGAGCGAGGTCATGGACTGTGTCATGAAAATATAATAATTTAGAGTTATACTACAAAACTAGACTTATAATAATCTAAATAGACCTTCAGATGCAGACAGGAAATAGATCTTTAAATGTTTACATACCTATGGGTACCCCACAAATCTAGACAAATCTAGACATCCTCGGATTTAAGCCCCCCTGTACATCTGTCCCCCTGTACTTCAGTCTCGCTGTTAATAGCATTACCACCAGCTGCTAAACCCAATTCAGCACCACAGTAAATATGTGGAAGGTCAGCACACTCAGCCCTGGGCTCTGAAGGGCAGGCTGGAACCAGGAGACTTGATTAAAGTCCATTTAGCAATATCCACACCACAGTGCAATCACAAAGCAGGGACCCTGCTACAGCCCTGCTGTAAACTGCAGGCACATCTCCTGTCACACGAGCAACACTAACCTAGCTTATGCAAAGACCCAAAGGATCCAAATACTTGCATAGTGAACAAATTTACACTAGGATTTCCACATAATACAAAGGAGGAGAAGTGTGTTACAATAAATAATCCCTTTTCCATGATGTGCTGCTGCAGTTAACTTTCTTTTTACTGCTGAAGGGCAATAAATAATCTCTCTTTTCTGACAGTGGCGCTTGCTAACAAGGAAGTAACAGAGGAATGGTGCCGAGAAGCTGAGTGATTTCAGTAGTGATTCAGTCAGACGAGGACTGTAATGAAATAATTTTCACTCCCGGTTGCCTTCTGTGACTATTTGAGACTGCAATTTCAAAAGGTTACGGGCTTGCACGTGGCACTGGATCCTCGTATCAGACCAGGTTCCCAGGCTGTGTGAGCTGGGTGCTCCCTGGGGGGGACGAGGGTGTGAAGGAATGGCCTCCCTTGCAGAGCAAACTGCAGAGGAGCTGCACAGCTGGTGGGTGGCTCTGGCCACACTGTCCTGTCATGGTGCTCTTCACTGCAGGACCATGGGTGGGTCATCAGGGATCTTCCCAACTCACCCAGAGCCTGTCCTGCTCCATCATTACCCCACTGAGCATTTGAGTCAGAGCAGTGCATTAAGCCATCTGTCTGATCATGTAAGGCCTTGCAGATGATACAACAGGGCAGGCTGGGTTCTGGTTGGTCTGTTTTGGCACCTTTTTTACTTAGAACTCCCTCTAAGACCTCTGAAAACTAACACACCTGAAAGTAAGTTTTGCATCCCTTTTCTAATGGCATTTTATATAGAAGGTTTGTGAACTGGAAAATTATATGTTTGTGCTTGCTTATCATCAAATAAAGGGGAGGTTAATTTTGTTGTCCTCTCCAGAAGGTGATCTGATGAATACCTAACTAGCTCTGACTTGTCTTCCTTCTTATATCTTTTGTATTAAAATTTTATGAATCGAAGAACAGTAAGTTCCTATTTGTTTGTCTCACTGATGCACATACTGAATCCTGAAGACATTTTGCCCACTTATACTAAATAACCTAGGGGGTTTTTGTGGATTTTTTTTTGTGATCATGCAGCTCTACTTTAGTTCTGGCTTATATTACAGTTCTTGTGGTGTGCATTTACTTTCTGTCTGTTAGCATGCATTTTCTGTTTCAGAAACACACAGCATTTAAGAAGTCTTCTGTTTGTGCCCTGGCAATTTAGAGAACATGCCCCTTGTTTTAAGGTAATTTCCTGATTACAGTTTTCAAAATACTGAAAAAATATGACAAACACTATTTGTTGCATGTATCTCAAGTTCAAGCCCCTCTAGAAGAAAGGAAGTGAAGCTTTTTCAGGCAATCACACACCCCAGTTCTGTGATTCAGGCAGGCTGATATCACCATCGAGGGAAGCACTTAGATAACTGTGTCCATGCATTCTGCATTTTCCAATGGAAATTCAACACATTTAATCCCTGTGCTATATCCCAATTTTCATTTCAGCCTTTTTCCCCACTTCTCTTTAAATTTTTAAGCTTAAGGCTGGGAACCAACCTTCTGGAAAGCAGCTTTGGGGAGAAGGACCTGGGGGTTCTGGGGGACAACAAGCTGTCCATGAGCCAGCAGTGCCCTGGTGGACAAGAAGGCCAATGATTAGAAGATGATTAGAAGATGATGAAGGAACTGGAGCATCTCTCTGATGAGGAAAGACTGAGGGAGCCAGGCCTGTTCAGCCTGGAGGAGAGACACTGAGAGGGAACCTCATCAGTGTCTGCAGGGAGGGATCAGAGGATGGATCCAGGCTCTGCTTGGCAGTGCCGGGCAATGGGACAGGAGGCAATGGGGCAGGAACAGAGGCACAGGAAATTCCATCTGAACATGAGGAAGAGGTTCCTTACTGTGCAGTGCTAGAGCAGAGAAGTTGTGGAGTCTCCCTCACTGGGGATGTTCAAAAACTTTCTGGACACACTTTGGTGCCATGTGCTGTGGGATGACCCTTCTTGAGCAGGGAGGATTAACCAGGTGACCCACACTGGTCCATTCCAACCTGAACCATTCTGTGATTTTGTAATTTTTTCCTAAATATTATTTCTTTCTGTTAATGGGAATCTGTGCTCTCTATTCATACCCCATGCTGTGGAAGCTTTTATCATCTCACTGACAGGGAGGAGGGGATTTACCAATGAAAAGGTTATTATATGACAGACTGATTTATAATGCTCTTGTAAACAAACCTTTGACAAGTAACTACAAACCAAGTGTGATGGTTTTACTGCACTGAGCAGCACCTATTAAAGCTTGCTTTCAAATGGTGAAAACGTAACACATAAACAAACCCTCAGAGTTCAATAGGTAGGAGGCAACTTGAATATGAGTGGGAAAATGCAATTAATCAGCATCCATATGAACTCCAAGCATATTTTGGCTCTGTGTTGGGACCCTGAGTGAGCACAACAAAAATGCTTAGTCCTTCTCCTGTAGTGAACCCCTCAAACACCCTAACACCCCACAGAAGTGTTTTAATTTTTCTCTGTTTCTCAGCATCCAAATCTATTATGCATTAAGAGGGTCGATTCAGATGAGATGTAAGGGAGAAATTCTGTTACAATGAGGGTGCTGAACCACCAGAACAGGTTGGTCAGAGTGGTGCTGGATGCCGAATCCCTGGGAACAGTCAAGGTCAGGTTTGTGGGGCTCTGAGCAACCTGGTCTGGTTGAAAATATCCCTGCTCATCGAAGGGGAGTTGGAATAGGTGGCCTTCGAAGCTCCCTACCAACCCAAATTTTTCTATAACTCGATAAAAGGTAGTGTTCCCATGAAGAACCTCACTCATATGGAAATTTTGACACAGAGTACTTAAAGGGAAATAACATATTACAAATTTTAAATGGGGGCTTGCTGCGCCAAAATGACAATACAGCAGAAACACAGAGGCTGTTGAAAAAATTAAGAAAATAATCCAGTACCTGACAGAGAAAAAAATGCAGAATTCAAGCCCGTAATAATTTTTTTAGCTGTGTGAAAAGTCATGGCATTGAGCAGGCTATTCATTTTGCCCTTAGAAAAATGAGCAATAATATTTTATTCTAAACCTTTAGAATACCCCAGTCACCACAGAGCTAGGATACAATGTCAGTTGTGTGCCTGGTTTCATTAAGGTTTCTTGAAAAATACCAGCAAAACATGCAGGTGGTTTCTCAAGGCACGAGGGGAAAGAGTAGTCTTGCAAATTAGGTTAAGCTGCTAAAGTAAATTCTGCTTCACAGCTGGGGATGAGGGACTTTTCATGAGGGAGTTTTCAAAGACCATGTTTTCCAAATCCAAGGACAGCCCTTGCATTGAGCCAAGCAAAGTGGGTTGCAAAAGGACGCCATGGATGCACAAGGAGGTCCCAACAAAAACAAGAAAAAGAAGCATGCAATGTGTGGAAGCAGGGTCTGAGGTTCCCAGGACTTCCTGGACATACTGGAAGGAGAATAGCACAGGGCCACAAAGATGATTAAGGAACTGTGGGATCAACACTGGCACAGGTTGCCCAGAGAAACTGTGAAGTCTCCATGCTCAGAGATACTCAAAGCTCAGCTGAACAATGTCCCAGCCAACAGGTTCTAGTCGGCTGCTTTGAGACTAGATGATCTCCAGAGGTTCTTTCCTGCCTCAGGCATCCCAGAATTCTGTGATCCCACTACAAGACGACTATTCATTTACTTGATGCATAGGCAGAATTTAGACAGTTTTACTCGTTATGGACCATGTTATCATTCTCACAGAGGCAAGAACAATTTAAAACAAAGGGTGGCAGCTGATCAGAGCCCAAGGACGCTGCACTACCCTTCAGCATTATAAAATGGTGACCTCAAGCCTGCTCAGATTTCAGTTTAAATTGTTCCAAAAGAGCACTATTAAAACAAAAATAGACTCCTCAGTGGACAATTCTCTTCACTTGTCCAGTTCTCATGATCTTTTCAGAAATTAATAGCCTTCATTTTAACCTTGACTGCACAAGAGAATTGCTCTCTTTAAAGCTGAACCACTGCAAGTACAAACAGTCCAGACACAGCATCCAGTGTAGCCTTGCCAAATTGCTTGCAGCTTTGTTCCATGCCTGCTCCACTCTGAGCCACAGTGACCCATGTGGGCATGGCAGGCTGGGAATGCACCTGGGAACAACACATTCTCTGAGGCTTGTAAAGATCAATAGTGCCCTGAAAGTCAGCCAAATGAGTAGCAGCAATTTATCAGGAACAATGGAACTTCAATTCAACCTCCTGAAACACTGTCCATCCTAGCTAACTATTACGTGTTTCTTAACTCTTAAAGTGTAAAAGTGAGACAATCCTTTAGGAAGCTTCAGAGTGGATTAATACATCAAATAATGGCTGAATATTTAACCCATCAGCTGTCAGGTTTCCAGACATGTATCCTAAAGCAACACCACACAAAGGAAGCTTGTTGCTTCAGTGATTTACTCCTGTCAGGTGGAAAAGGGCAAACAGAGGTAGATGCACAGCTCCTGATGCTATAGGAACAAATTGATGCATAAGATTTACAGCCACTCTTTTAGGCAGAGCCACCAAGCCACTGCACCTGGTTCCCAGTGTCAGGCATCCTTCTTAATTTATTCAAAATAATCAAATTTTGTACAAAATGTGTACATCTTCACACATACACAAGCAATTACCAATCATCTCTTAAATCATCTAGAGTTCTCTAATCACTGCAGTTTCAGTCCTGCTTTTATTTCAGAAGGTCCATAAAGATGGGGCCAAAAGGCTCTGAGAGCTCCAAAAAGCCAATTCTTCTGTTCATTTAAGTCGCAGGGGGTTTTTCCCTTTCAGCAGTACATCAGGTATGTGTTTCCACAGTATTGGTTCAGTGGGGAACAACATCCATTTTCACATTGTCTCATTAGTCTAAATACTTTCTTCTGGCTTGGAATGAGAATTCGGTTAGTCTAGTGCTGGAAATTATTATATACTTGGGACAAAGTGATAATAGTGCTAACTGTTAGTAGAGACCTTCTGTAGGGACTTTGTAAGCACACTGACTATCCAGCACAGCTGATATAATTGTACATGAGTAAATGTTATTGTATTCATTCATATATTTGTTCACAGAAGTATGGGCAGTTTAACAATAAATAAAACTCTAAGAAATATGAGGGAAAATACTTTGGTGTTTCATAAAGTTTCACCAGTGCTGTAAAGCAGGGTTCTTTAAATTATTTATCTGACTCCATCTTATTCATATACTTGAACAAACTTCAGCACTGCTGGGAAACAGCTGCCTACCTTAGTGATGCTCATGAATTCCAAGTGCTTGCTAAGCTAGCACCCTTTGGGAGTGGCACTGGAAGACATTTCACAGGTCTGAAATGCACCTTCCAGCCTGTGCATCTCCCAAGCCACTTTCAGAATCACATCCTGAGCCCTGAATTCATGTTCTCACATTGTAAGCTATCAAAGCTTCCAACTGGACATTTAACTAAGACAAAAGGTTTACACAGACTAAATCAAGTGTTAATCAAATGAGTGCTTGCATATTTCGCTCTGTCCTTGTCCTTTCCTGCCAAGGACTTTAAAGAAAACAAAACCACAACTGTCCAAATGTCAAGGACCAAAGCAGATTTAGGAGGAGGAAAAGCTGAAATTCCATGCAGGACTACTTATCACCATGGTTCTGTGCTCATTTCACTCAGAAACACAGATTTTGACAGAACCAGGTCTCCAGGCTTCTCTTTCTCAGGTCAACCTGTGCCACGCAAAGAGTGCAACTAGGGAGTAGAAATTAATGCTTTTGTGACAAGATGCTTAAATATTTAGTGAACTTTAAAACGCCTCAGTTCCTTAAAGAAACTTCATCTCACCCACCTGCAGATGCAGCAGGACATCTGCAAAATGGTGCAGAGAGCCCTCAGCTCCACATGTGAGAGCAGAGAGGCTTCCAGAGAAGGAAAGGAAGATGCTGTCTCAGGTTCCTCTGCAGATCAGGGGTTTTTCTTGTTCAACATGCATTCATGCTCTCTAGAGTGCATCTCCCAATTGACTCCATTACCATTTTAGACCAAAAAATACCCAGGCCATTTCACTAAAACTGCCTCCTCCTGAAAGCAATCCCCCACCCACTGCAGCAAGACTCACAGGCCGTTTGCTGCCTGTCATATATGTTGATAAATAGAGAGATTTCTGACTTCTGAAGAATTCAGCTACCACAGATGCATGAAAAGCCTGTTTGGAAGCTCCAGAAGACATAAGGCAATGGAAAACAATGCTTCAAATGCAAATCTTAGAGGGGTCTGTTGATAAAATTTAGTTTCCAAGTGAGGTTGTGTCTGGTACAAATTCAGACCAAAAGCCACGAGAGCACATGGTGGATGTAGCATTCTGCTCTAACTTTTTAATTTCTTCTCAATCCTGACCTACAAACTAGGTCCCTGTCTATTTTCAGTATAACCTAAGCAACTTCTGACCTTGCAGAAGCCAAATTCCACGTCTCTGGTCTCACACAGCTTTCACACCTTCCTTTACACACACTGCCTTTCAGCTCTAGATATCCTTATTTAAATTTGTGCTGTGAGTCAATCCCTGAGCTTAGACTTCCACTGCATCCCTTTGCCAGAAATGAAATTTTACAAGCCAGATACCTGAAAATTACACCTGTGTCCTGCAAAACACCCAAGGAGCCTGAGCAGTCCTTTCCGCAACACTGCAGTTTGGAAGATTTTCCAGTTGATTCCTGAGCTTTTTGGGACCTCCAACTACTTGCTGCAAGACAGAGACATTTTTGAATTACTAAACCAGTAATTTTTATTGTTCTTGAGCACAAGTGTTGCTGACGTGAGACAGACATGTAGATGCTACTCCCTTTCTCAGTTTCAATGCATAACTGTTACAGATTCCTGAGAAACAGGATTTTCTTGGCTATGAAATAGTTAGCTGTTCGTGAAAGCCTTGTCTGAGTGGATGATTCTCAAGGCTTGACAGCCTGCTGATTCAGTGCAACATGAAGTCTCAGTGGAGTCTATAGCACGGCACAGGACAGCTCTGCAATCAAAATTGCCTTTACGAAGCAAAATGGAAGTAACAAATTGATACAGCTGCATATAGATTTGTCTCCTAATCTGTCACAGCTTTAAAAATAAAAGGGGATTCTATTCTCTTTTATTGTCAACACTTCAGGTACATAATAACACTGCTGTTAGTGAGATGTTGTATTTAACGGGCCTTATTCTCTCTCCTGTGCTGCAGTGAACTCCCTTGCTATTACCTACGCATGCAGACTCCCCAGCACTGATCCAGCCCTCCAGGCAATGCTACCAGACCGAAAAAAACCCAAGCAGTAATACCCCCATAAAGCCTCCTTCCTGAGGGAGCATCTTTTGAATCAACTCTTGAATTAATATTTACAGATTTTACACAGCAAAAGCCCCAATATCCAGGGGTGCCAAATCCTTGCAGGTCCCACTAGAACTGTGGTGGCTTAGAACATGCCAGGAGAAAAAAAAAATCAACTCCCAAAGCTACTGTTATCAAAGACTCCTGCACACCTCCTGCTGCAATGGGTGAATGCCTAATGTGCACGCCTTTGACTAGCATTTCATTTCATCTGATGAACAGTTGCTCATGCCAGAAAAGAAGCAGGTCTCCCAGGAATTCCTGATCCCCCAGGGCAGATGTGCTGGGACGAGTCCAGAGTGGTGTCACACCCCAGTGCCAGAGGAGCAGCTCCTCTGCCATTCCCACTGGGTCGGAGCAGAGGGAGGCTGAGCTTCACTCAGCAACTCCCTTCTCAGTGCTCAGGACAAACCCAGAGGAAGCCCAGGGACAAATGTGGTCCTCTGAACAAACCCTGGTGCAGCAGCTTGGCTGATGTTCTTTCAGAAGTTGCTAACAGCCTTCAAATACCTCTCACCTTTCCATAATAATGACAAACCAAACCTTTCCTTCCACAGAATTTTCATCACTATGATGCAGTCTCCCAAAGCTCTGCTGCACAGCCACGGTGGTTTAAGTATCTGGTAAACTAACCTGTAAGATATCTCCCAGCCTTTTCAAGACAAATAAAATTACTATTCCAATAACACCTCTGAAAATCTAGCTGCAAAGAGATACCTTTGTCGTTGCTATTTAAGATTTCACAAGCAGTAGGCTAATTTTTTTCTATATAAAAGTCTTTCCTTTATAGAGAGTCCTAAGGAGTTGTCCCAGTGGCAGCTGGAAGCATTCATCTCTTCTGGATTTCAGGCTGATGGAGAAGATAATGCCATTCCCCAATATCCCTATTATATGGCAGCCTGAACACACAGTTCTGAAAACTACAGACTTCTTGTACTCAGCTGTGAACTCCCATTCCATATTTCCATCTTTGCGCACAGAGGAAAATACACAGGCCAAGTCAGAAATACCAATTATCTTAGACAATCCTTGGGTACAATTTTCAAACAGGCACAGGAAGTCCAATATATCAAACTGTATAAATTGCACACTGGCAGAGGAGAGAAACTGTAGCCTGCCTGCTCAGTGAGTACATTTGCACCAGAGACACAATTTAAACCAGTCTGCACTCTGAATGGACATGGGCTAAACACACCAGTAGATGTGTGAAACAAGCCAAGAGTTGGCCTGGAATAAACCTTGAGAAGCTACAGCACAAAATGAATCACAGATTGCTCAAGACTAGGAAAAAGCTCTGGATAAAGGTAATAATAAAGACTGAAAGGAAGGGGAGGCAGATAAGGACAGACAGAAGGCTGAAGTGTTTAATACCATCTATGCTTCTATCTTTGAAGAAAATGCTTAGCACAATTAGCTTGAGGAAGAGGAGAGAAACACAGGCGAGAGCAGGGGTATTTAAATAAGTCAGATAAATTCAAATCAGTAGGGCCTGATGCAACTCACCCTGGAGTGCTTAAGGATCTTGCTAGAACAACCTCCAAACCATTCGTGATTGTCTTCACAAACTCACTGAGAGTAGTGAGGTCCCAGAGGCCTGAGGAAAGACAAATAAAAGTGAACAGCTTTAAAAAGTGGAAAACAGGAATCTGGGGATTTGTAGGCAAGGTAGCATTACACTGACACCTGGAAAGATACTGGGATAAATTATTAATAATCAGTTTTTAATCCTCTCAAGCATAATAAGCCAAAAAGAAACAGACAACTTAGATTTGTCAAGAACAGACCCTATCAGACCGACCTCATTAACTTCTCTTACGGGATAACTGGCTTTGTGGAGCATGGAAAAGCTAGAGATATGATGGATATTGACTTTTGTGAGGCTTTGAGACATTGTGGCATGGCATTCTCCTCTGTCGAGGAGGAAAAGAGCATTATTAGTTTAGTCCATAAGCAGCAGGTGTCTGAGAGCATCCTGAGTACAAGAAGGTGCTCATTGTTATTCCCCTTGTCTCAGTACAGACTCAGCCTTACTGAAGCACTATTTCCTCTTTTCCATCATGTTAGAAAAAGACATAAAAATCCTGTAAAGATGCTACAGAAGGGCAAACAACAATATGAGATTTAAATACATGACTTATCAACGTAAATTAACTGATAGAGAAGACTAAAGAACATTAACTTCCTTTGCTATAAAAAGTCATTAGAGCAAGCTGCAGGTAAGGAGGTTGTGGAGTATCTGCCACAGAAGAGTTTTAAATGTGCATTAAAGAAACACCTGCCAGTAAGGATTCAGGTAAAGACAGATGTGCCACTAAGTCCCTACATTTCTGTGTGGCTGAACCACAAATCCCTATGATGTTTGTCCTTCACAGGCTCCACACTCACCTGGCATACAGGTCCCTCTCTTCTCCAAAACACAGACATTTTGTTTTCTGGGACTAGGAGCTGGAGCTCCGCCCATCAAAGCCAGGAGAGGAAAGGAGAGTAACAGATCTTCTGGAACAAAAGTCCTATTTCTGTTCTTAACCTTGTGCACATTCATTTTTCTGTGTTTTACATGTGTAATTCAGTGCAACACAAACTTCTGTCCTCTTCCCAGGCTGCATGTTCATCATCTTGTGTCTAAAAGACTCTCAGTTCTTGAGAAAGCAACCAAGACTTATGCAATTTTGAAAGAAAACAACCAAATGTCATGTTTGCATCACTCAGGATGAGAATAGGATTTTTGCTCCACAAAGACTCTTGCCATCCCTTACTGATTTTGGTAGTGATCTCCTAGTCCCAGAAAAGAAGATGTCTGGATTTTGGAGACAAAAGGGTACCTGAGACTGTCATTTGTGGAGTCCTTGCCAAAGCAATGCTTGCAGGCCAAAAGCTCATTTTCATTTTCCACTTACTTAAATAGTCCAATAAATGACATGGCTTCTTCCTACAAATTTTGCCTTAGTCATGTCCTTTGACAATTTTACCACTAGTATCAAACCTGAACTGTTAAGACATGCTAAATTACTGTGGCCTCCACAGTTTCTGATGTCCAAAGGATGCCAAATGAAAGCTATGCCACACACTTAACTACGCTGCTGTGCCCTGAGGGAAGATTCTGGCCCTGAAGCCCTTTGTTTTGGTAACATCCTTGTCATTAACCACTTCCACTACTGACATTATCATCTTAGATGTGCAATTTTAATCTTACCAAAGATCTTAGAAAAGCAGTCTCATGCTCTTCATCCACTATAATTTACTCTGTTTGGATGACACAGACATGTTCTTGCCTTTCATAGGGTGAGATGAACTTAGACAAACATTTCTTCATTCATTTTCTTTGCCTACTCCAAAAATCCAATTATTTTTTAACGATTTCTTTGCCAATCAAGTTTCTTATGGGCAAGACCAATGTAATATTTTCTTCACAGGCATTTGAACATCTTTCTCATGCTGCTGCGTCCTCTAAAACTGCTGCAACACGGCATTAGTGTTAATTGTTACCATTATGTCTGGGCAATCAACTGCTTATGATTCTCTGGCCGGAAACTGATGCTGTTTTCATCAGGGCTACCAGCTAACAATGATATTTTATTAGAGGATAGGTCCAAGGATTGGCAGATCACTCTGCTGCTGTTATGCAAGACCAACCTTCTCAATTAAAGCTCGAGCTAAATCTAGCAGATTTGCCTCATGTCTGCCATTTGTGGCTACCATTAAAATATCCTTTCTCTTGTTTTGTGTTGTTATTCACGCATAGATTATAAAGTAAATTCTGCCTTGGAGACAAAACCACATATGAGCAGCTAAAGACAGAATTTAGCCCCTTATTTTCAATCTGCCCCAAAGCAGATTGTTTACTTGATTGACACTTTGTGAATTTTATTAATTACACAGTAGTTCCTCAGTGCTATTTTCTGAGCTGTGAACTGCACTTTTTTATTATTTTCCCTACTTTTGTATTTTTCCCTGTTGCAGAGTATTATTGTTATCTATGTTTTCTGCTACTGATCTGTTTCCTTTTCAACATCATTTTTGATATGTAGCCAACAGCAATGAACAAGCACTTTGGTTAATTTTTGAGTAGAAGTCTGCAGCTGGTGTAAATTAGTGTTACTCCATTATTAATCAGAAAAGCTTCACTGCAGAGATATTTGACATTACCTATCTGACTCTATATAAGTACTTAAATTTTCACTATCTGGAAAGCCCATCACTTGTGTTTAGAATGATGCAATCCTTTGTTCCTACCATGCAGTTCTTTATAATCCAAGCTGAATCCACAAGCAACAGATCTAACACTGAACCACATTTACCCTTCATTCAGATCAATATAAGTAGACTAGAGGTAATTTTTGTGATTTTAGCTCACTCTCTGAGTGACCAAAAGAGCTGGGACAAGGGTAGTGTTCTGGTCTATACCTCCTTCCATCCCAACCACTCCTTCCCTGAGAGGAAACCAGCTGCCCTCTGGGAAATTGAAATCCATGGCATAAAGCAACAAAAAAAGGAAAAAAGCAACCCACAAGACCTTCCACTATAGACCCATGTGCCACTAGCATGGTACTCAAGATTTTGTCTTTGTAAGCTTCCAGAAATTAACAAAAGAAAATTATGGGGTTTTTTTTTTTCCTGGTCTAAGAGGGATAGTTCAGCAGTGATGATGTGACATGATTACAAGTGACCATTTGGTCGAGCACTTGTTTAGAAAAACTTAATTGCAGCTGCAGGCAAACCCTGGGAATGCTGCTTTAACACACCACACTACCACCTTCATCAGAAAAACCTGCATTTAGCATTTCAAGGAAAAGTAAACCTCCACAAGACTAAGACATAGGAATCCTGCAGAAGTCAGGAACACAGGGAAAGATGTAAAATGGAGGGTCTGAGACACGTTTTATGCTCTTTGGAGCAGTACTGCACCTTGAGAGAATCAGATTTGACTCTGACCCTGCAGCAAGTCTTTTCACCTCTCCCTGCCTCAACTTACCCTTAATAAGATGGGGAAAGCATGATGACAATGTTTTGCTTTAAAAAGATCTGTAAGCATAAATTACTATAATTGTTTCTCTTACATAAAAGTATTCCAGCTTGCCAGTTTGCATGATGGAAATAATTTTGAGAGCTCCTTATTAGTCAGAGCAAAAAAGTTCTCTCACCTGCACACAGAGAGCTGGGCTGTGTCAGGAGCATCCCCTCCCTCAACAAACCTAGGAAGAGCCACTTCTTTAGGATTTTTATGAGCTGATTATTTGGCCTGCACAGCTTGCTTAGCAGAGCTCGAGGGAATCAGTGACATCATGAGGACTCTCATGCATTTTATCAGCCAGCTCTGTGAATGGAGATTACAGCCAGGTTGGCAGAGGGCAGAGGGCTGCCCTGACACCTCTGCCACCACCTGGCTGCTGCTCCAGACAGCCAAACAGAGGTCTCTTCACCTGGCCTGCACTCAGCTGGGCACTCAGAGGATGGCAAGTATGCAAAACTAACCCCCAAGTCTTCCTTTATACAAAACGTAAGCAACAGTTCTCTAGATCAAGCTGATCTTGCTTCAAAAATGAGTGGACACTACAGGAAATAAATCTGCATCAAAGCTTAATTCCTGCATGGCTGATGTGGTCTTGCAGCACCTCCAGAATGGTGCGCCAAGGACAGAAGTGCAGACTAACAGACACACACTCTCCTCTTGTCAATTTTTAAGCAGACACAGCTTCTGTTTGCACCACTGTGCCCACGGCCCGCTTCAGCTGCAGTTTTCAACATGCAAACTCCTGGCAACATTTCTAAATAGCATCCTCTGTCCAAGAACCAAGTTCAAGCCAACATACATCAATACTCCTACTCACACAACTGGTGAGGGCAAAACTGCACCTCCCAATACATGCACAGATGCTGTTGGACACAGGCAGTGTTCTGTACACCCATTAGAGTAGCACAGATGTCAGCACCCACAGAAAAGTAGCAGAAATATCTGCACAGCTGAAAATAGATTCAGTAGCACTCGCCCACTGTGGAAATGCTGCCTTTGAATTCACTGCCAAAGAGGGGGAGAGTTTATGAGGATACAAATTCATGCCACAGGACACTCTGCTTCTTGAGGAGCCTCACATCCCCAGGTACAGATCTGTGCTATCTGCAATAACACAGCTCTGCATCCCAGCTGAGAGCTTCTTGGCTTTCCACGGCTGCCCTATGCCAGCACAGGGACATAATTGCCCCTGATTTATTTTACAGAGCTTTTTAATTTTTTTTTCCCCTAATTTAAACCAGGTAAGAACCCAAAAGCCCACTTTTAAAATGCAAGAAGGGTTTTCAAAAACAACCCAACTTTTTCTGTAAATAGGCAGGTCAGAGCAGGGATAAAGAGCTTAGTGGCATGGAATATTAAGTTAAATGGAGCATTCAGGACAGTTAGGCCTGCTTACAACCCACCACCTATCAACTGCACTGGACTACACAGCATTGTGCAGGTAAAGCAAAGCAATTGATGAAGAGCACAAAACTATATGATCATAATAAACAAAGAGTCCTAAATAAGAGGAGCACTTTGAGAATTCTGATAAACTTTCCATTTCGTCTTGCAGAGTTGAGAGGTTTCAATTACTCACTGCCAAGAGAAAAATATCCCCTAAAGGAAGGAAAATTAAAAGCCACAGGGATAGTCAAGCACGGATGCAATACAAAACCAGACTGAGACAGTTTTTATCACAGGAGATGTTGGCAAAGGCTTATCATTTTTAAAGGACTTTTAAAGAATGCCTGTCAACAGAATTCCCATGGAAAGGAAAAGAACTTGCAAATACTTATTAAGAAGCTGCTCCTACCCTTATTACTTTAATGGAAATGCTGAGTCAACTAAATAAGATATTCAGCATTGAAGCCACACATCTTAGAGAAAGAGATATAAGAGGTTTCTCATAAAACATTTCACAGTTTCCTCTCAGTTTGTTGAGGTCAGACAACTGCTTACAAGAAATCCATCCTCATGAAGGAAGTGTCTGCAAGCCCACAAGTTCAAACACCGTGGTTATGGCCAGAAGGAAGATGGGGTTGGTGGTGAGGGTGCCATAGCAAGTTATGGGCAGGTTGTGGATATCACCTTACTTGGAAGAATGTGGGAAGCCACACATCCATTTCCACACTCTTTCAAAGCACAGACAGATCCTCACACAGGCCTTTCTAGTAAATGTCTTTCCCTGCTGAAACCAGATCGATGAACGGTCTTTTGCAAGTCCAATTTTCCGCTTTACAAAACCAGTTGTTCTGGTCCTTAATTTGTCCTTTTCTGACCCAACAGAGCTGGCAGCTCTGACACTATGCTTGGCATCAACTGTAGACAGAGCAGCTGTACCAAGCACAACATAAATAGCTCCTAACAAGAAAAACAAGGTTGATGACTCATCTCTGATTGCATTTTAATAGAGCAACCCAAGAGTTTTATCTTCAGCTTCTGGTAAAGCCAACACCTGTCCACGACCAGCACAACACAGCCATAACCCACAGAGCCTGTGCAGACAGCTGCGGTGGCCTCTGCTTTTGTGGGTTCTTACACTCCTTAACCAAAAATATATATTTTGATCTGAAAGTAAATGTATTAAGTGGAGATTTAGCTTGCTGTTTTCAGCAACATCCAAAGCATTGTATGCTCCTATACTAACATATCCACGTGTAGGATCCTGTAAGTACAGGATATCTGTGCACTAACTTTCACAGGATATTGGAGGGACTCATCTGCTCTCAAAGTGCCTTTCTCTCCCAGCAAGGTGGGAGCTCAACATTCATAGAGGCTAAAACAATGCTTGAAAATGCTGTCACCATGGGTTCCAAAAGTACAGCAATGTCCATCTCCCTTCGAAAGATGCCAAGCTGTGAGCAGCAAGAGAAAAGATGCCCTGAGTGCTACCTGGGGTGGACCTGTTACTCAGGAAATGAACAGCAATTACCAACTTACTTCTCTCAGCAAGTCAATTTAAAAAAATAAAAATAAATAATTTTTTTTAAAAAGAGTAGAAATTAATTCCTTCTATCTATTTCTCCTTGACCTGATTATTGTCTCCTGCTCTCCATGGGTTTTGGATCATGACATTCCATAAAACTCACAATAGATTTTATATTTTAAAGGAAAAATAAACAGGTGAGATTTATATTTTTATATTGTTTCCATTCCTTTACATTCTTTTTTTAATTATACCCATTATCTTTATTATTAGATTATACGGGTAAAATATAAATGTACCTAAAATATGAGAAACTCTTTGCCCCCACGTATAAGCTAGGCCTAAGCAGATATAATAATTTAAAATTGACTCTTTCTAGGAGTTAGATAATATAATCATCTTAGTAAAGCATTCTTGTGCAATGACTGTGTTCAGGAGTAATAATGTTTACAGTCAATAAAAGACATGACCAAGGCAAAAATTACCTGGGATCCTTAATCACCTTGAAATAGTTTTTTGGGGTTTTTTTGTGAAGTATCAGTCCTATTTTAGGAAAGGAATATTTTGGGTCTTAATTTATATTACCATTGCATGTTTAAATTAGGAAAAAGAAGCACTTTAAAAGTATGCTCCTTATATATAGTAAACAGCAGGGGGAGAAAAAAAAAAAGTGAAATAGCTTAATTGATCCATTTCTTAATTCAGCTCCACGCCACAGTCATTCTTCTTTTGGAAGCAATTACAGTATGTGTACCCAAGTTTATGGATTGCTCAGCATTCCCAAAATGGTGAGCTATGCACCATATGTATCTTGTTTCAGAAACAGAATGGCTTTTTCTGTTCCCAGTAAGGCAAAGAAACGAAACAAAATGTTGACACACAAATGTTTTCCCTTGAAATCTATTTTATGTTAATTACTTTAGGCATAGCTATATATACAATACCTAGCAAAGTTTTTGTCACAAATAACCTGTAATCTCTCACTTTATTATCAAGGGGATATCTTAATAAAAAGAAGCTGTTAATGTTTATTATTTCGATGGCAGTACACTAAATGAGACACAGATACATTGCTATCAGTGCACATTAAATTCCTAACACTAAGCCCCAGGTTCTGAGGACACATTCATTTTCTTAGCAGTAGTTTAAAAAACAAGGATCACACTAAGTAACCCTTTCCTAAACAATGCAGGAAAATAAGGGCTCAGTGTAAGCCCTTGCACAATTTAAAAGTTATTCCTTAATGCTTTTCTCAATAACAATGCAGACTGAACAGATAGAGAAATCTGAGCGATTCTTTCAATCAGATGAAAAGCCACCATTTACAACTGGCTACACTGGACTACAGCAATGCCACCCCATAATCTAACTACACTACACCCAAGCTGTGTAGTAGCTATCCTGTTCTATAAAGATATTCATCACCCTGAGTGTGCATAAACGGGTGTTTGGAGAAATCCAGTATTGCATTATCTAATTCCTTTTGAAATCCCATTGGAGAGTAACGAAGGTTCCTTGGGTCCACCTTGCTGAGAACAAAAAACCTTATTTTCATGAACAGCTATTTATTAAGAATATAATGATAAAACCCACCTGACATTAAAGCATCGAGTTAGCAATTGAAATCATGTTTCTACATCAAGCACACAGCGCTTGAGTATGAAAGGTATTGCTTCTATAATCAGTTAATGTAATTATACATGTATATGACATACATGCTTTGTACACGATGGTGATGATGGTAGTGCATTAACATATTATATTTAGACCAGCCATCCATCTTTGTGCAGTTCAGCTATCTGGACACATGTCTGATTTCTCAATTGTATAACGTTTCATTAGAGTCCTGCTGTAGATCCAAAGCAAAGGTGCAGATATAGTAGACTGGGATAAGTTCTGTATCTCCTGCACAGAGACCTAAGAGAGGAGAGCTGTAGGAGCTGAGCCCCATTTTTCAAGTATTTCTGGCAACCTTCTGCCACCACCCGTGATGTCAGGTTGAGAAACAAACTCAACAGAGAAAATCAAGACCCTGGACAAATATATTCTGCTTCAGAGTTCTGAGCATTACTCCAGGCCATCTTGTTCTTGGAAAGACAGCTCTCTCTGGCAGGAAGAACAACAGCACGTTCCCGTGCTCTATGTCCAACTCATCCAGACTAAGAGCAGCCTGCAATACAGCACAAAATATCCGGAACTGTACCCACAAGAACAGCTCTCAGCCTGCACCTAAGCAATACTTCTGAAAAAAAGCAACAGGCAAAGTGGGCAAATCTACATTTAAAAGCAGCCCTGTACCCTTTTTTGACTGACAGAGCAGACAAACCCCAAGGATATTCTCTGCACAAGCCAAATGAAACAGAAAGAAGGGATGGGAAAGGTCAGCGCAGTGGCACGTGTAATACACATGCGTCCTAAATGAGTAATCTATGCTCGAAAAGACTGCATTGCAGCTCCTTGCATTCACAGAGAAAGCCATGGGTGGAACTCAGCCCCATACTGAGCATTTTGGGAAAGCACTCAGTACCTCTCCGAACTGCAGAACAACTGCTTGCAGCAAACACAGATGATGATCTATATACATTAGTGGTTACCTGCTGCTCTAGGGCATAACAGGCTCACTAAATATAGAGCCATAAATTGACTTTTCCAGTGGTAAGTCATAGTAGTATTTAAGAATTAATAATTCATTATTAATTACTAATTTTATTAGCTACAATGTAATTGGGCTCACGAATATTTAATTCCCCACAAATGTTTCACCATCCTTTTTTCCCTCTTTTAATCTCAGCACTCTTACAGTGATTATGTGTCTTTTTGCTATGCTAAAAATGTTCTTCTGGTTTGAAACATTCATCTCTCAACTAGCCATAGACTCCTCCTGTTATTTTCCTTTTGTGCAAAGCAATGCAGAAACGAGTACTCATTTTCACTTCAGTGGAAGCTTCTAACCCCTCTGTGAATTTCACCAAGACATTACACGTCTCAACACCTAAAAAGTAGGGCATACAGAATCAGTAACCCCTTTGGAACGCATAGCTCATTATTTCATCTGAACCACCTTGCTCTCCAGTGCTCAAACTCCTCCTCCCAGGTCAGTACCTGCTGTCTGCACCACTGGCAGCATTACAGCTCTGAGCAAGGGCACAGCTGTGCACAAAAAGGCTTTGTTTCCTTCTCATAAAACCAGGGCTACCGATGCTGCAGGAGACTTTTATCCAGTGGTTATCCAGCAGGAAGATCCCAAGAGGCAGTGGAGGACCTTCCACACAAACATTCCAAACTGAAGCTCTGCTCCCAGCCACCAAAGGTGACCCTCCCCTTGCTGGCTCACTGTGATGATTAGTCCTGCCCACCAGGCACCAAGGAACCAACATAACCTCAAAGAAAATCAGACTCAGCAGAGGGACTTGCAACAATAAAATTCTTACCCACCTCCCTTCCCACTTTTCTCTGCTACCCAGAACAGGTAGCTGGAATTAGAGTCATATAAACTGCCTGGGCACTTATGGAGACCTCCTCCCATCACTCCCACCTCCCCAGCTGCCCTGTCAGCTTTCTGCTTCTGTGCAGAAAATGCTTTTGCACCTTCTGCTTGTGCACCCTCTCCATCACAGGGGGTGTCTTCCATCCTATCTTCACAAGCCAGGCCCTAGGACTGTTCTGCTGGGCCTCTTGTTATTCTTAACATAAAGAGCAATCAGCTGCAAGAGTCAGACCCTTTCTCTCACAACTTTTCGAACTACTTTTGGCTTGCAGATTTATTTTTCATCCAGTCAGCATTCTTAATTGTACAGGACCAAGTTTAATATAGACTCACTAATTCAGTAACTGTCTAAAATGATGGCACAGCTTGTGCCAAACTGGAATATATCATCCAGGAATACAGCTCTGGCCTAGTATCTTCTTGGGGAGTAGGCACTCTTACACAAGTTAAAATAGCAAAAGAAATCCTTTTTCTTGAAATCAGTGAAAATACTGCCCCAGGGTAATGAAAACCAAGCAGGGTTTTTATAAAGGACTTTGCAGACAGAAAGAAAAAATACACTTGCATATAATAGTGAATACTTCTGACTTGCATCAATCTTAAAACCATGCAATAGAAGCTTGGCTTCTAACTCTTGAGGGCTACACAGGCATTAACTGTGTCTAATTCATTATCCCATAAATAAACTGGCACCAAAGAGGATGATTAGACTAGTGGCCTAACACAGCAGGAGACTGCCTGTGCCAGACTTTGCCCAAAGTGGAACAGAGGAGGGTGGAGGAGAGGAGGCTACAGGAATCTTCTGATTAAATCCCTTGAGAGAGGTTCCTTCTTGGCTCTGGAACACACACCGTAAAACAGCACATTAATGATGTGGTAGCAATGTCTTCCTACTTCTACAGTTTTGCAAAGGTTTGTTCTGTAATGCATATGAAATAATGGGAAGAGTGACCATGAGAACTGCCAAAGAAAAGCCAGCTAAAACAAAAAGTAGTTAACAATCTCTATTTAAATAACCTCAGAGCTCTTACCAGGACTTGACTTTAAGACACTACACATTTGATTAATCCCAAATTACTTAATTTCTATGTTTTCATGGGCTTCACAGAATTTCCACGCTGGTGGTAAATATGTCCAAGAAAGAGATTCAAGATTAGTCCCTGCAATTTAATCTGCCCTTTCTTAGGTTGAATGTGGCAACTTTGAAATAACAACGTTCTTGAATATTAGACTGTAGTGTATTAGTAAATGAATCACATCTGTTCAAGTTAGAAGCAACTCCAAAATAAAACTGATGCACACAAGTTTAGAGTCCAGAAACTGCCCTCTTGATATTAAGATTGTTTGGTTTGAGTTACAGAGATCTGATATTGCTCAGGATATGGATGTTACTGTTTAAAGTTATAGAAACTGTCATGACCCTCACCCTGTTGCATAAGTTCATGTCTTTAATTTTTCATTTATATGAGAAGTTTCTATGTATCATTTCTTGTTCTCTACCTTTCCTATCCACTGTATCCTGCTCCCATTTCTGTCTTTATTTACCTCCTACATTCAATGTATTTCTAGCAAAAGGTTTTAAAATTCAGTATTTGTATTTCTCATAAAACAAAGAGGAAGGTAAAGAACATCGTAACAGCAAAGAAAAATTATCCAACAGATGTTGAGTATTTTTTTGCATTCATTCTCTAATAGGAAAAGTGCTGGTAAAACCTCTTTCCATTCCAATACACTAACCACTACTAATCACACCAATTCAGCCTGTGAAAATGTTTTGCAAGTTTACCTGTTGACCTTCAGTCTCTTGGTTCTTTTGTGAAGATCAAGAAAACACTTAACAGCTTCCTGATCTAAAAGTGCTTATATGTAAATAATAGAAAGAAAGTAAAGGTGCAGAAGATGCTTTCTAACCCTGTCTTGTCAGAGCCAGCCCTTTTGCAGTAGGCACCTTCCCTTTCTTCTCTGTCCATCACTTCCAGCCGGGATTTATCATCTCTGCTACTGTCACAGGATTGTTGATGCCACTTCTTCATGCAAATTCTCACAAATGACTCTTAAGAATGACCTGTGAATTTGCTAAATAATGAAGGCAGAATGCCTGTGGTTGCAAACATTTACAAAGCTGTGAAAGCTGGGAGAGAGGTGAGAATTTACCACTGATCTAAAACTCCCAAATGCCTGCCATGGGGCAGCCCTGCTGTGCAGAGAGCTCTTGTTTCTAGAAGTATTTAGGCACTAGGTTCTTCTTTAAACCCCTGAGGGGAGGGCTTGTAGGTCAGTCAGCAATATGGATCTGTCACCCAGCCACAGACCCCCTTGGACTCTGAACACAGAGAGTCCTCCTGGAAGAATCAGATGTGGAATGAGGGGCTACACATCTACTACTAAATAAAAAGCACCCAAAGAAGTTTCCTGGTGGGAGAACACAACTACCACAACCATGACATTGTCAAAAAGATCCCCTGCATGGTTTTTGGCCCATTCCAATTAACATTACTTCCAAATTGTATAGACATGACTGGAGGCTTAGCACACGCCTGAGACTAGTCCCAGTATTGGGACTATGTCTATGCACCTATACACCACTATGTTCCTATGCACCACTACATAGGAAAAGAGAGTATGTCTGAAGAACTGTTGGCTTTTAAAATGATTTTTCCAGAGGTAGCTTTGTGCCATTTTTGATGCAGATGATGGTGTCCAGAAGTAATGATGTTCAGTAAAATACAGGACTTAATAGGAATGTAGTTTTGGAGAATGCAAGCAGAATGTTTGCTATGTGAGTAAGTACATTTGAATGCTTATATATCACCTCTCATCATTTTGTTTCCTTTTTAGAGCAAGGAGGCATTAATTACATTACTGGGATATATAGATATATAAACAAAATGTTAACTTCATCTCTCTGGTTTACAGATCGATCTAAGTACAGAGATTCACACCCAGGCATCCCTACGTGTACAAAACTCACCTTCCACATACAGCAAGTGAAATTCCTTGCTTTCAACCATCAATGGAATAAATGGATTTGGGATGAGGGAGAAGTACAAAATCAGCCTCACATCATTTGTATGGCGCCTATTTTCCCTATTATGACTAAAAATAGCAGAATCCTTTCAGCAAATCATCTGGAACTTGTGTCAAAATAATGATGTTCATGCCAACACAGATTACATGATTAGAGTAAAAAGCAAGTGAAATGTCATGTCATATACACATTATGTTTAAAAAGAAGGGAATAGTGCAAAACTTGATATGTCAGACTTCAGATTTCAAGGGGATCACCACTACTACTCCTCTAAGCTTAACTTCCAAGAATTTCCTGCACGCCTTCCTTTTCTCAGAGTATCTTGTATGACTTCAGCAGTGTTACCAGTACACATTGAGATACACATTGGCCTAACATTTTCAAGACAATTTTGCATTGTTTGTGATACAACCAAGTCAACACATACAGCCAAAATAGTCCGTGGCATTCCTTTGCACTACAGTCCTCAGACATCATCAGTGCACAGCCATAAATGACCCTTCTCTGGGTTTATGTCAATGACCTCAGCATATTGCTCAAGACTGAAACAGCCCCATCTTCATCTCCATTTTAAAGGGTGTTATTTCTGAGTGTTTGAAAAGTCAGCGTTATACAACGGTGAGTGTGGGTAAGATATAACTGAACCTTGGGAATTTAAATGAAACAGGTTTTTTGTAAAATTCCCAGGAATAACATTTGAAGAAATTAATTAGGGGGTAAATTCACACTGCATTTGGAAGTGGTTGCTCACTCCACATACTTTTCCCAAGGAAATATGAGTGTGTGTCCTGCTGGTGCAAAGGCTGCACGCACAGGCAACCTACTGCATAATTGCCAAAAAAAAATACTACTGAAATTTTTATTACACTATTTTAAGTTACATAATTGTGATATTTTTCTGTATATTACCTAAATTATTAATAAAAAAATCAGTACTTTTTTATTCATCTTGAGAAGGTAAATTTCTTCAGAGCACTTGAGTTCTTTTCTTCCCAGAAAATATTTATTGACTGCAGAGCATGTTTGAAGAGCTTTTCTAGAAGGAACTACATTTTTTAGATATTTTTCACTGCTATATATCCAAAGGAAAAACTTCTAGTCAGTCTGCTATTAAACTCAGTCCATTTCAAACTGTGAATGTGCAAAAAGTTCCATGTTTCTGTGAAAGTACTGAGATAGATTTTCAGAACTCTCTGAGGGAAAAGGCTTCAGTAGCCACTGGACAATTAAATCCTTTGTGTTTAGGAGCTCAGGATTTCAGCTAACCCTTTCAACATGAACATGATAGGATATTTTTGATAAATATTACTACTCATCAAATAGAATATTTTCAACAAAATGTATTTTTACCAGCTCTGTCACCTACTAAGATAAATAAGGCTCTGGTAACAGGGTGTTCTTCATTGTAAAGAGCAGCACATCTCAGCTAAGACTTGAGCCACTTGTCATTTTGACTTCTGCTTGGGGAGAACAGCAGGAATTCCTACACCTGCAGCCTTTGGTACTGCTCACATTTGCTCCTGGACTCAACTCCAAAAAGTGCATTCTTTAAAACAGTGTAAAAAAGGGTTTCAGGCAGAATTTTTGCTCGATTGCTTCCCAACATCTTAGCCCCACTTCCAGTATATGTTCAAACAAAACACAGTTTTAGTGGCCTTGGCTCATGGTCAAATACAGATTCTGCCAACTTCAACCCATGCTAAGCCAGTTTGCCAGAACTCAGACAGGAATTCTTAAATAAAGTCTGATTTTTATGGGATGCTCGACAGTGAAATCAAAACAACCATTTGGAAAATCGCATGCTCAGGGGGACCTGACAAACACATGCCACTGTGCAAGCCCAGCTGGTCCAAAATCAGCTCCCTCAAGGACTTGCCTAAACCAGGTCTAAGCCAGAGCAGGTTCCATAAGCCACAGGCTAATGAAGTTTGCCTTCATTAGAATAGCCCAAATCTGCAGAACACTCAGTTCCTGTCCTGCTGCAGCTGCTCCTCAGCCTCTTGGGAGAGAGCTTCCCATGAAGCCAAGTCTTACATGTGTCCTCAAGCTTGAGCAATCAAGATACAAACCCTTCCCCACTCCTCTTTTCTTTGAAGGCATGAAGGTGGCAACACCTGCCAAGGTGCATCTGACAAATTGGAAGTCAGCTGAGCAGTGGTTCTCCCCTAAATTTATTTCCAGAAGTTGATGTAAATGCAGTATCAGCAGATAACCATGATAAATCTGTCTAGAGATAACTATGATAAATCGATCTACTCATAAAGATTAATTGGTTCTATTTGCTCCTTCTGCTATTGTTATTTAAAGAATCAACAACCTAATTTTCAGTAATATTTTGCAGAAAAGAATATGATTTAGACTACTAAGAGTGTTCACCCATGTCCCTCAAGAATAATGCCAGAGATAAAATTACAAATGCATAGGTAATTTATTTGCACAGCCATGTGTATCAAAACAAAATATATTTCTCTGCATATTCTGACCAACTGGCTGCACAGTAATATTTTAAGACTAATTTTAATATCAAAATTAAATATGTTTTCATAACTGCAGTTGTCAGGATCATACCTCAATGTGTTTTCTTTGCACAAAACAGGCAAATTTGAGTGAAATGGTACCGCTAAAGGGTACATTTGCCTGGTGAATTAATCAACTGCTTACATGGAATATGCACATTTCATTCTTTTTGCTAAAATAATGGTGAATATTAAAATTTCCCATGTTTTAAAAGTTAATAGACCTTTAACGAACAGCTGCAGACACAAGGTTTAAATTAAGAGAGCTGAAATAATCAACAACATGTTCATAAAGCAAGAGACCCTCTAGGCCCACAACAGCGTGGGACACAGGCAAAAAAACACCCAGGCAGGATTTACCTAGACAGAGGGAGATGTTCTTTATACCAGACAGCAGGAAACCAACATCCATAACATCAGCTCTCACGGAGTGGTTCCAGGTAGGAAATGAGAAAGTCACTGAAGTATCCACTGCATTTGTTGTTTCATTAATCACCATTCACAGGAGTACATGTGCACCCAGCCAGTTTGAATTGGGACAGATAATATCTCAGAAAGATGTGTCAGGAAAATGTACTCCTCTGGGTCTTAGCAAAACCTGGGGGCCCAGGGAGGATTCACATTATACTTGGAATATCTGCATTCCCCCTTACTTTTTTTTTAATAAGTGAACAAACAAAAAACAAAAAACAACCAATCAAACAAAAACAACAACAATAAAAAACCCCAAAACAGAACAAACCACAAAATTGGGCATAGATTTTCCTCTTCTAGTCTGGGTAGAGAGGACCATACAACTGCAGTTATGAAAGATTACAAGGTGAGACTTGTGGTCCCACTAAACAGGACAACTAAGCAGAATGAACTAAACTAAATGCAATGCCTTCAGTCCAACTTTTTTCACCTTGACTGGAAATTACGTTCCTTCTGGCTTTCCATGGAATTGATGATCTCTCTGGCTCTCCCAGGTACGGTTAGTTGTCCCAATTTCTTTCAGTAGACAACTTTGCTTTGAGGTAGAATTGGAGTCAGGCGTGCCACTTCTGTCTAATCAGACACAGTGAGGCAGGAAAGGCAGGAAAGAAGAAGTAATCTCAACTAAAACTTTCGCCAGTTTATTTTGTGTGACAGATAATGCATTTCTAAAGACTCCCATGAGAACTCATGTGGCAGAGGTTTAGTGGGCTATCAGCACACTTCGCAGCTCATACTATATCACATTAATCATCAGCTTACATTAAAAAGGCCACCTGTCCTTGCCTGTTTGTTCCCTGTGATGAAAAACGTTTCTCTATAATGCAGTTGTTCCATTAATCCATACATTTGTTGCAAGATTTTGCACATTAACATCCACTCATTCTGTTCCCAGTAAATCCACAGCTTTTCTTGTCAGGTTTTATGCCTCTGTTTTCAGGTGTGAGGGAAATGAACTGAATTAAATGGTGAAAACATATTAGTTCACTGCTCAACCTCTCATCACTTAAAAAACAAAATAAGAAATAATTTTTTTAATGCCTGACAAGTTCAGATAAGGGTCTTCCTGTTCTATATCCCAGAGGGTGAGATGCCATAAATTTCACAGACAAACTTGTGCTGATGGAATTCCTAGCTCAGCTTTGTACACTGAAGCAACCTGGATAAGCTTCTGAGTTTTCAGGTATTTTCCCCAGGTATTTTCCCCAGGAAAAATAAAATCTCAGCTACACAGCACAGGCCAACCAGGAACATAGCTTCAAACACTGACCTGAACTTTTTCAAACATTAAAAGGAGAAGGTCATTTGATCTCTCATCTGTGCCCTTCTGCCCTATCTCCAGCCCAACCAACAAAGTGCCACAGACCTGAGCATCTCTGGGAAGGTACCTTTACAGTGAGAGCAATCTAAAATGATGAAGAGTCTCAACTCAACAGGAAAATACAGACATGCTGCTCCACATCACTCTCCAGCCACCACACCAGCAAGAGGAGCTCATCCTAATAGCCCCAAATAGTCCCTGTTACCTCAGACTTGCAGCCATTTCTGGATTACTTGACTTACAGTACAGGATAGAGAGAGAAAACAAGCAGTGGAACTACGATGCAGATTGCAGGTTAAAACAAGAGATGGATTAAGAAGGCATGCAAAGAATGGGATCAAAGGATGCTTTGTGTGTGTGTTGGCCTGGAACAGATCCTGCAGCATGCATCAGCCAATTATGGGTTTTATTTTGGTTTGACTGAACAGCTATTTGAGAAGCTTGCATGAGCAGATTTTGATATTGTGGCTTTCAATAATTTTAGTAGATAGAGGACTAGAGATGGATGCTAATTATTTTGTTTGTGTAAGAGCTGGCTTTCTTGTTGCTGTTGGTTTTGGTTGTAAATGTGTATTATCTAAGAACAATTTCACAAGATGTGAAGCGGTAATGGCAAATATTGCTCATGTAAATAACTGTAACATATACAAAGGAGAGTTATTTTCTTTAGTGTGGCAGCACTAATTGTTCACCAGTTAGAAGGCAGCTCTAAAATTTTCTGCATTTATGATATGTTGATAAATGGGTATCCACCATAACTTGCCAACAAAATTTAGTTCAAACTAAACAAGATGCCTCCTACCCTTTTTTCATGGTTACAATACCAGACACTGCAAAAAAGGGGGATAATGAGTATTAAACACATAATATAGCAAAAATAACAAAAGACTCTTACAGGAATAAGATCCTATCTATGGAAGAGATATTTTTTCCTTGTTTATACTTCAGCACTTTTCTTTCATACTTCACGTGACTATAAGGATAAGCACTTCAACAAGTGATTAAACTAAGCTAAAAATGAATTATAAACTTTACAATAAAATTCCAAATTCACTCCTCAAAGACTTCAGATGGTTTATCTTCCCCACTAGAAACATAACCTACATAAGAAAGATTGATTCTTCACATTAAATCAGGGGAGAAGGGCTGAGGGTGTTTTGTTGTGGTGGATTTTTAGTGGTTTTGTTTCATTTCAGGGTGGATTATTCTAAGTGTAAGGAACCAAATAAAAATGCATCTTATCCCCTGACCTGGATTTTCTTGAAATCAGCAGCTGTACTTTTGCTTCTCCCATGGCAATGACTACCTCAGGATCTGGTTCTACGTGTAGAATCATTTTAAATTTAAACTTAAGTGATCAAAACCTCAATAATAATAATTTTAAAAAATCATCAACCAAAAAATCTTAGCCCTTATCTTATTTCTTTTTCAGATAAGGAATCCGTATAAATCTTAGGCTTTAAATGTTTTGCCCCAAATCATTGACAAGATGATATTAAAAAAGCATCTATGTTCAATTCATCCTTTTCCAGTATGAAGGGAACTATTTTAAATCCTATTTCAGAGGTAGGACTTCACCCCTAGATACAACTACCTCAAACATCAAATTACATAATGAGACATCCAGTTGTTGTCTCTAGGTTCCCTCAGATGGAAGCAACTACTTTGTCCTCATCCTGCTCTTCCATTTACACATATCCCCAGATCCTGTTGGTCTGTAGGACTGAGGGCAATGTTTAGTAGATGTGTTTTCTTTACTTCAAAAAGAGAAAAGTAGACAGTGTTATTGGCAAAATAGGGGGGGGAAATAAAAAAATTAGAGAACACCTCACAATTTTGTGATGGGCAAAGCCTGCTCCAGGTGGCCTGACAATGGTGGCCTCTGGCCAGAGAGACCCTGACACCACTATAGCAGCCCTTCAAAAGCATTTCTAGCCACAGAAAAGATATTTCCCTGGAATAACAGCTGGGTAATAAACATATATCTGGATGTACATCGACACAAGAGTATAAAAAGAGCATAAAAAAGGCATAAAGGAAATAACAGATGGAAATGTACTGTCCACCACCATTAGAAACTGGAGGTGAGGGCATGTTCATAATTTCAGCAGACAGCTGTCAAGGCCAGAGGTGTTGCAGATGTTTATAGCAACCCAGGGCCTATTTCATTCTCCTGAAGATGAACAGGGGTCTGCTTTTATTCAGATCAAAACACTCATGCTGCAATAAATATGACAGGGCAAATACCTAGTGTAAATAAACACTGTACAGCTGCTAAGGACTTGGTCTTGTGAGCAATTTCCTCCCATGGTACTATCCAGATTTATTGCTTGAGAGTGACAAAGAATCAATCTTTAATCAAAAATCTAAGTCCTAAAAAAGAATTTAAATTAATATTTATACTGTCATTTCTCATATATTGCTCCTGTGACAATCAAAAACACAGAGGGTCTGGAACAAAAGCAGCAGCATTCAGCAGTTTTCACTTGCACTCACATTTCTATTCACTTAAGCAGTTTTACCATTATTTCCTCACAAGAACTTACAAAATTTGAGGGAAACATAAAATGCATATTCCTGGTGTTCACTGTTAAACCAAATCCCCCCAACAAGGCTCTGCCTCACTGCAATGCCACTGAAACTGGGCTCTGCAAAGCCCTGCAGGAGGATCAGGTGAATCCTTCACAGAAACACAAAAACTATGCATTCCCAGTCCTCTGTCAGAGGGTGTGCACTACACAAGCCCTTGGAGGTCAAAACCGAGTTTTGGATAACAAAGCTCCCAATGAACCAGGGGTGAGTGAAGAAGAGAGTACTCTGCTTTTCCTGTTTTTTCCACAAAATGCTGCATGGATGAGGGAGGGAAGACATGGGAAAGTGATGTCTGCACTGTTAGAAAGGAGCTGAACATATTATCAGCAGCATTTTTTCACACATCTTAAGGCTTACCAGCCACTTCAAAATCCAGCAACTATGGCAGAAAATTATTCTTTCTTTTTTTAATAGGTTCCTCAGGTTTATTTTTGATGAGACTCTCATTTTGAAATGGCCAATTTTACTTTAGCATAGACACTGGCCTGGTGACAGCCAATATTGGGACTCATTTACAGCCAGTTTAGGATTTAATTTTACACTGTCCTAGGATAGGTGACAGGGCTCACTTCTGATGTGGGCTAAGAGTGAACCAGGGGCTCATTCAGTGTCTGATTCAGTAAAGACCATGTTTTCCCTAGGTAAAATCGGGGTCTGCCACTGGCAGCAAGAGGAGCAGAACAGCTGCCCTTTGCTTGGAAATCCGTATCTCAAAGCCTGTGCTTAAAACCTTTGACTTGCTATTAATTCTTTCCTAACTCTGAATCCTTGCCCGAGCAGGCAAGAAATAGTAATTAATAATAGTTTTAGCTATAACAATATCATTATTTATTTTCTTCATTTAAGCCACGATTCTTAAGCCCAGATGGATAAACTGTGAAATGAGCTCTCAAAATATTTTCCAAAATTATAAACACCAGCCTACGGACATCACCAAATATTTGAAAAGCTCTGACAATCTCACAGAGATTATGGCAAAAAAAAAAAAAAAAAAAAAAAAAAAGATAAAGGTTTAATAGGGAAAGCAAAAGTCACCAAAAAAAAAGCAAAATATAGCAAAGCAAACTAAGACACCCCTGAATTACCAACACTGTTACCAGCACAAATCCAAAACACAGCCCCACCCTGGCTAGTATGAGGAAAAATAACTTTATCCCAGCCAAAACCAGCATACAAGTGAATTTTACACATTAGGGCTCTGCTCTAAGCCCAGAAAGTCATATAAATTTGTTTCTCTCTAGGGCAGGAGAGCCGTGTATTGAACTAAATGGAAAAGATGGGATACATAAAATCAGTCACATATATCTGAGTGCCAGTGTTAGAGATCCTGCCTGGAGGACTGAAAATACAAAAAATAATTGAATTCTGATCCAAAGTAATAAATTTGCCTTATTGCAATAAAATTTTAAAATCATTTTGCCTTTTTTTCATTCAGTTAGGAATATATATATCACTTTAAACAGTCAGAAGGAAAGAACCTTTCTTTTCTAAGAGCATTTTCTATTTTATCTTCTGGGTTTTTTGATTTATAAAGGAAAGATTTTGCGTGTGATTCCTCCAGTATCTTTACTTCATTGCATTCAGTACGCACCCATGTCAAAAATCTGGGCTGTGAAGCAGAGAAGCTGAGGCAGCTTTTATATTTTGCTCCGTCATTCTTTCTGCAGAAATATTAATGTCTAAAAGAAGGACTGGGATAACGAGTAGGTGCCTTAATGGGACAAACCATTAAAACTAAATCAATTAGTTCACCTCTCAGCACGCTCATCAGGTGTATGCACAGGCCCACACATAGGTAGGGTTTAGGGAAAATAAATCTTCCATTGTTATAACAGGATTTGTAGAGAGGAACCTAAAGAAGAAGAAAAGTTGTCTCCTTTTCCTTTTCAACTCTTTTACAACTGCAAGTTATTCCCTCCCTGTGAGAATTACATGTCCTGATTTTCACAAACATCATCTGCAGCAGTTCCTAAGCAGTACTGCTCCTTTTGGCTAAAGGAATCTTTGCTTAAAGAATCACTTTAGAAATTATAGCATTCACACTCCAGCCCATTATTCAATAAAGCAGTAATCACATTGCCCCAACTGTATTTGTCCCACATTGAATAATCCTTTATCTTTTCCACTTGAACAGCCCCTGCACGCTGTTGCACAATCAAGGGTAATACCACTCTTCCTAAACATGATTGCCTTCATTTTCATTTTCTCCTACTATTAAAATAACAGAAATAATAATTTTGCAAATTATAATTTTCTTTTCTTTACTACTAGCCCCTTAAGACCTACTCCAACAAATGACTTTATTAAAATATAACGAGCTTCTCTATTTGTTTTCTTCCTTTGAAACACAGTGAAGTGTCTGGGGAGAACACAGTACTATGCTAATGTTTGGATTTGTATTTTGGAATACCAATAAACCAGTGTGGACCAAAAGTGATTTTTTTGTTTTTTACGATCTTTTAAAAGTCTCAAAATTATTTTAGGAAGAAAAAAATCCGCAACTCCCACAAGACCCTTTTTTGTACAGAAAACATAAATATTTTGTTCAACTAAAGTGAATAATACTGTAATAAAAAAAAAATAAATTTCAAGATTTCAAGAGTACACTAAGATAAAAATTCTGAGGAGTGGAGGATGCATTTGTTCCCCTCATGCACACACATACACAAGTATTCAGAGCCATCACTTCTTGGCTACGTGTTTACCCCAGAGTCAGCTTCATCTGAACTAAGGGTCACTTTTGTCCTTAACTTTGACCCTTCCCAAAAATCACCACTCAGTCAAGGCCGGTGTGAAATATTGATGACAAAAATGGAAAACATTCTGAGTGTTTTCCACTAAGACACCAACACAGAAACACTGATCACTTATGTGAAAGCCAGGAGCACATTATTTTACACTGAGACATTTCAGGAAGTTATTTGTGCTCTTGGGGAAGGTACAGATTGCTAAGTGCTGTATTATATTTTTCCCACTCCACATAATGCCTTCATATTTTTCTTCCACATCCATACAGCTGGCACAAAATGTTCAACCAGGCAACAGATTAGGAAAAAGAAGGAGAAGAAAGAGGCGCAGCTCAAGCAATAGGACTCCCTTTTGGTAGTGGCACAGTCCTGAGATATGTTCTGAAAACAATGTTGAAGACAGAAATTATTTCAAGCCAAAGAAGAATCACAGAATCATAGAATGGTCTGGGTTGGAAGGGATCTTAAAGATCACCTAGAGCTAATTCTCCTGACACGGACAGGGACACCTTCCACTAGACCAGGTTGCTCGGAGTTCCATCCAACATGGCCTCGAACACTTCTAGAGATGGGGATCCACAGCTTCTCTGGGCAACCTCTTCCAGCACCTCAAAACTCTGACAAGAAAGAATTTCTTCCTAATATGCAATCTAAACATAATGTCTTTCAGTTTGAAGCCATTTCCCCTTTTCCTGTCACTACAGGTCCTTGTAAATTGTCTCTCTTCAACCTCACTGTAGGCTCCATTCAGGTACTGGAAGGCCACACTTAGGTCACCCCAAAGCCTTCTCTTCTCTGGGCTGAACACTCCCAATTCTCTCAGCCTGTCCTCATAGCAGAGGTGCTCCAGCCCTTGAATTGTCTTGGTGGCCTCCTCTGGACCTGCTCCAACAGCTCCATGTCCTTCCTGTGCTGGGACCCCAGAGCTGGATGCAGCACTGCAGGTGGGGCCTCAGCAGAGCAGGGCAGAGGGGCAGAATCCCCTCCCTCCCCTGCTGCCCACACTCCTTCTGATGCAGCCCAGGATGCCTAAATTAACTAGAAATTTTAAGTGTGCATATCAGGATATAAGTAATATTACCTCGGACTGAACACAAATATAAGCATACTAAAATAGCATAACCAACAGCAATATATAAGAATTTTGCAAGTGTTGGCCCAGACAAGCATGTACAGCACATGTGCAGCCTGACCATCAAAGGGGCAAAGACAAGCACTTACATGCAGTACTACATAGTGATGGTATAAATTGTAGACAGGGTTTTTTAAGTTGAAATTTTGTTAGTCTTTTAAATAATCTCTAATTTCATAGCAATATACTGAGGTACATAAACATGTATATTCACCTACAACTCCTAGGAAAGCCAGAAATGTCAGAAACGCGCTTTTCTTTCTGGCTCCAGCCATCCTGTTTATTTTTAATGTCATGCTGTGTGTTTCACATGACAGGCTTTGAAATTCAGTGAGGTTTCCTAAAATCAGATTACCAGCACTGTAGGGGAAGAGCAGCCATCAAGAAGAGCTCATGGTACAAACTGCTGCCTGAAGCCGTTCTCCCGAGAACGGTGCTAATCTCAAACGTGCAAATAAAAAGCAGTGGGAAACAACAGAGCAACCTTCTCCCCATCAACTGGAAATAAATGGCACAATTCTTTATTCTTCACACTCCAGTTAATTGAGAGACGGCTATAAAATAGCCAGTTACAAAATTTTATGGACATATTAAAGCCTTACACTGTCTTTACACATGGATGTATGTTATCTGCTGATGGATCAAGTGCTCTCTGAAACCTAAGACATGATTGGGCAAAACAGCAGCATTCAAAACCCTTTCTCAGTCGCTTAAAGAACAATAGAAAGGGGTTGAAATGTATGAAGACCCAACAAAATCCTGAACGTGTCACATCTGAGGCAGCAGAGTCGAGCCCTCTCCTGGGCACGGCTGCCCGAGATGCCCTTGCTCCTCCTGCTTGCTCTCCTTCCCTCTGTTGTAGGGGAAGAGGAGTCCAGCCCCTCCAGAGTGACTGAGCTGCCCAGAAGATCCCACTGTGACCCACTTCTGTCAGGAGTAGCTGCAACTGCTTGAATTGCTTATTCTGATTGTAATGAGACTGGAAGTTCTCCCACACCCAGCCAAGCGGGTACATCTAGAGCTCAGCAAACCCCAGCACAGCAAACAACAACCTATTCTCATCATTTCTATGTCCAGAGAAAATACTGGCACTGGCTGTACAGACAAATGCTTGAATTCCACTTGAGAACCATTCACATGGTGATCTGAAATGAAGTGCTGACCCCAAGTCTAGTTCTGGGGAGACACAAAATCCTGCCTTCTTGTGAACAATTTTGCCTCAGCAGAGAAATGAGGATGGGGATAACTCTGGTGCTCCCAGAAGTGATCACTGGAGGACAGAGCTTCAGGATAGAGCATTTGGTGCTGCCACTGCCTGTGCTCTCCTTTTGCTGATAAGCCAACGTCTCCCAGCTGCAAGCTTGAAAAACCAGGACTCAAATATTTGTTAACAAGCAAACAGGCCAGCAGCAGAACGGCTCTGCCGGTACCTCTGAGAGCTCTGCTACCTCACACAACCCCCACAGCATGAGAGCACTTGCTGAGGTGAACAAAAATAACCATCTAAATCCAGCAATGTGGGAATACACATGCACATCATGGTTTGCCAGCTAAATAATTTCTTTTCTGAATTTTTTCTGTTGAAAATCCTGCCAGGAAAATAAACCAAACTCACATGTTGAAATATCACTTCCCTATTGAAGGTCTAATACTCTTCTCGTTTATAGTGGGGAATTCTTCAGCACAAATCTAACCTTCCTTTACTGGATGGGTCAACGGCTGTGTTCCATGGGAGCTCCTCAAGCCTCTCATCATTTAATTCACAGATAATCAAGGATACATGAACTTTGGGTACAGACATGCACTACATGTCAGTGAAGATGAACAAAAGGGGGGACTCTCCCAAAAAGTGGTGTTCATTTCTATTTTTTAAATTAGACAATTTCTTAATTTCAGAAAATAAAGATTTCAACACATCACAGAGGCCACCATTAGGCTGAGTACCCATACTTCCTTCCAACACAAGTCAAATATCAAACTTTCCTTTGCAATGCAATTTCTTCAAGGAAAGTTTCTTTAATATCACACTGGTTTCCCCAGCTATCTATGAATTACTGAGGTGACTGGTCAAGCTTTTAGCATCCAGCTTATCCCCACCTGCAGTCTACAAGGGCAGATTTGCTGTACTGCAGGAAAAGGGAACTCTGACATTAAATTCATGGTCTACTGCTTTATGCCAAATGTAAAAATTATAAAGGCAACCTAGGAAGAAGAACCTGAAGATATTTAAACAAATCAGTGGTTTTTAATGAACGTTTGCCTTGCAGACACAATCATCTTTAGAGAAAGTAGCACCACAAGCAATTATCACACCCCTAGGGATCACAGGTTTCACAGATGAGCTAAGAAAATTTGTGTAAATCACTTTTTTCCTCTCCTGCCTTCATAGGCTACACTGAAAAATGTACAAAGCAGGGAAATGCCCAGTACCATCGCCACAGGGAGCACTTGCAGAGCTGCCCAACTATCCATGCACTGGCACATCTCTGTGCCAGGGCATGTGGTGGCAACTTGAGCTCTCCTGTGCCTGTGCTGTGTCAGAGGATGCATTCAGCACAGGTCACACCCTTCGGGGACCAAGCCTTCCTCGTCATTTGTTTGTCACCCCTGCTCTGGCTCCAGAAACCCAGACCAGAAAGACCTAGATTAATCTCTTCCAACACACTGCTCTTTCTAACACCAGTTTAAGGGGAAGATTTACCCTGACACACACACAGTGGGAAACTACGCGAATTGAATTTAACCCAAACCTTAGCTGCAAGTTCCTTGCTGCTGTGTTACAAGAAGGTAACAGCACAAAAGTCCTCATTCATATTAGATTTAATGTCTTCATCTCTCCATTACACACAGAATGTAGAATTACCTGCTAGTTAAAAGAAGCCTGGAGCAAAATACCAGTGAGCAGCTCCCTCTCATTTCTGGAGCACTTGCAAAGTTTTACTCAAACCAACCCCTATACTTTTCCTTCCATTTTGTATGTAAGGAGCCTACAGCCTAGATCAAGTTGAAGCACATCTGACAGAGCCAGTTTATATTCTGAGATTTCTGTTTGTTATGATTTGGTTGCATTGACCTTTAATTGTCGTTTGCACAAAGGCCCAGACCTTCATGCTTGCCAAGATCAAATTTATTTCTAAAATTTAATATGCAGAATTGAGCTGACTGGAACTCAGCTGAATAAGTACATAAGTCTGGCACACAGTCCTCTAACCTATTTTAACATTATCTTGAAGTGGTTAAGTGTGCAAATCTGTGATCACAATAATTATGTTTTTGGGTAAATCAGATTCAAATTAAAGAAGGCTGGAAAACAGTCGCAGCCTCTCAATTTCTAAAAACAGATGTTTTACTTTATTGGCAAACCAGCACATTTTAAAAATCTAATCATCACACAAGAGCTGACAAAAAAAAGTAAGGTACACATTGCTACTGACATATGAAATGCATTTTCTTGCCCTCTAATTCTTGCAGGGTTTGTTATTTTTCCCTTTCTTCAAAGTGAAGGAGCAGATAGGGTTATTCAGACACAAATTCTGCTCAAGAACCTGCTAAACACTGACAAGCAGTTTCACGACCAATAAAAGTAATGAAGACCAAATTCTCACTAATTTGTGTCTCCTGTGGCTTTCCCTTGTGTAGATTTCCTGATGTTTAATAAGGACTGAATTCTCACAGGAACTTCTTTCAGTGAAGGCAGTAGTAGGCTCTCATGTCTCCAGCTGCTCGTTCTTATAAAACTTCTAGAAATGCAGTGTCTCTGAGACTTCTACATGAGAGTCTTTGCTTTCTCCTTGTCTCCACCTTTCAGCTGAATGTCAAAGGCCATCAGAAAGAGGCATTCTCATGTTTAATGACCTCCAACCTCATTGATAGATTGACTTGTAATTCAAATTTTAAACTCTGAAGCTTGGAAACCTCAATTTAACAAGTCTGATGAGATTACCAGTTGATCTTCATCTCTGAGCACAATTTCCTAATTTTTGAGCATCTGCCTGACAGAATAAAAGAAAATAGAATACTATTTCCAGCATTACCCACCATCTTTCCACTCCAAAAGATTCAAAGCCTAACTGCAAAATATCCTACTATAAAACACAAAAGTGAATGCATTTCAACCCAGTGTTAGGATTGAGATGGAGGAAAGTAAATTAATGAATGAGAAAGAAGCATAAGGGGAGAAATAAGAGGGTTGCTAGGTTTTTATTGTTTTCTTTTGCCCAAATACACAAGCACTAAACAAGATAAACGAAGACTTAAATCACAGAAAAGTTTTTCCCTAGGCACATATCTACAGCAGCACACTTCCTGACATGCTTGGTTCAAAGGATTATGTGTTTTACAGATAAACTCCATCTCTTATGGGCAAAAAGAATTTTAAGATTGTAGTCATGAACACAACAGAGTCACTGGTGGTTATCTGCACATTAAAATCGACTCCACACAAGGAAAGGTTTAAAATCCTTTTTCTTCCCTGAAACTCTCTATTCTGAGCTCCACTTCTCCATACCAGGCTCAGTGAAGCTGCTGGCCTCTAGGCAGAAAACAACAGCACTCTCTTTTCTTTTTTCATACTGCTCTGCCTTGCTCAAGGTAATTTATAATGCCATTAGCTATTGCATAATAGATATGGACCCCCAGTTTAGAAAGGAAATGAAGGAGGTGCAGGTTTTCAACTGCTTAAGCAGAATTTGACCAAGAGAATAATGCTCACACACACTAAAATAACTGAGGAGAGCTGCTTCCAAAAGTGAATTATGTATTGGAAGCATGTTAGTGCCATTATAGTCCAAAAGGAGGTGCTCTTTGAACTAAGTTGCTCTGGAAGATACTTTTGGCTATATTTACCTCTAATAGGCAAATACAAATGTAAGCATGTGTGGATGTGTTGTGGCTCAACCCCACAGGGCAACTAAATCCCACACAGCCACTCACTCCCTCCTAGGACAATATGCAAAATCACACAGTTTTTACAGCTCTTGTAATAGATTTGACATGATTTACATGATGTACAGAGTATATTTTTTATTAAAAGATCCCTCTCTGGATCCATTCTGGTGTTTATTCAAAAACAGGAAGAAAGGAATTCACTAGAATCAAAATAAAATATAAATTTAAAAAAATTCTCAAGGAAAATTAAATGCTTGTAGAATTCAATCAAGAGCAGGAAATATAAGTAATTCATTTCTAATATTATACTACTGCTGCCACTAAATTGGCTCCATTTTTGCAGTTTCCTCCTAAATCAGTAGTGGTTCATTAGTGTTATACCTTAATGTGTACCTTAAAATAAAAAGGAGTAATGCCTACATTATTAAAAATATCTTTATATATTAGAATATAGACTGGAAGTGATTATTTCCTTTTTTACTGCATCCTTACCTAATTGCTCAATAGTTGGTACAGTACTGAATAGACAGATACAAAGTTAACATGCTGCTCCATTTGCCAGAGAATTTTCTCAAAACGCCACCAAGACACTTCCTCCACCCAGGACATTAATCTTTCCACAGAGTTTTAATTGTTTAAGCACTTGTGTCCTGCACAAAGGGAAAGACCCAAAGTAATACTGAAACATTTCAGATGTCAAACTGACAGGAAGTTGCGTATATAAATCTCAAATTTCCATCACACGCACAAGGTTACATGAGAGCTGTAGGTTTTCACACTGCATTGCAAAACCCTGCCCATTCAAAGATCTGCTCTTGGATACACCCAGAGACACCCTCATCTTTGCATAAAAGACCTTGTCTCCAGGTGCCAGCCTTCAGCCCAATGCAGTCCAGGATTTGCAAAGCAGGTAATCCAAGCCACACCACACCCCAAATCCATCAGGCAGAAAACATACCTGGAGTGCACTGAATCGCTGAATTCTACCAAACCCACAGAAATTACAGCCTCTATCACTCACAGAGAAAGCTGCTTGGCATTGCTTATCCACAATTGACTATCACACAACCAGCCTCAGAAGCAGAGACTCGAAGCCCAAGCCTCTCCTCCTCAACCTGCATGCCTTACTCCTAGACATTAGGGCCATGCTTCTGTTCCTTTATTCCCCCGGAATTTCCTTGCTGGGTATTTGTCAATCTGATGTCCAGCTTCAATAGGAATGCTGACGGGTGATCTCCAGGGAAATGTAAGGGGGTTGTGAAAACAATTCCCCAACAGCAGGCAACAACTGACAGAACAAGAGGACACAGTCTCAAGTTGCGCCAAGGAAAATATAGGTAGGATATTAGAAAAAAGTTTTTTACAGAAAGAGTGATAAAATAATGGAATGGTTTATCCAGGGAGGTGGTGGAATCACCATCCCTGGACGTGTTTAAAAAGAGATTGGATGTGGCACTCAGTGCCATGGTTTAGTTTAGTTAAGGTGTTAGGGCAGAGGTTGGACTCAATGATCTTGAAGGTCTCTTCCAACCTGGTGATTCTGTGATTCTGTAATATATAGGTGATTTTAACCCCCACCTCCCTGTTCTGTCCCCTGCTGCTCTCACTGTCTCACAGCCATCACTGACTTCACATTCAACCAAAAGAACAAACCTGTTATCTCTCTCAGATGCCTGTGATGGCTGCAACATTCCAGTTTTGCACTACACATAACTGAAGGTAACAAACACATCTTAGTCCCAGCAAAACAGAACTGACTTTCAGAAATGAAGCTCTCCCTTCATTAATTAATTCATTAAGTTAATTTCAAAACTTCTGTCTCAGCAGGCCAGAGATCATGAATTTCATCCTCTGAGCTAACATCTCAAAGCCTGTAAGATATGGCCCAAATTCCCTCCATATCACTCAAAAGATGGAATCTCTGCATATTTTTAATTGACTACAAATCAGGTGTGTTGGTGAAGACCTACCTACATATGTTGCTGAATTAATTTCTCTCCTGTAGCTTATCTCTGTTATCTAAAATGCACAGATCTACTCAGCTGGAGCCACTATTCTCATCCTTGCCAAAAAGTCTGGTTGCCTTTGGGCATTCTCCTATTGGTTTTCCCTAGATAAAATATTCATCTATGTAAACCGAAAGCCCTCTATACCATCAGAAATGTGTTACACCTCAGGTTTTGAACATGAGCCAAACAGCAGCAGGAGGAAACAGTTTCTCCAAAGGAGGTGCTGAACACACACACACACACAAAGCTGCCAGAACCCTACTGCTATGCTCATTCCAAAATATATATATACATATATATATTAGAAATTTTGTATAGCTATATCTGGCATCACTCACAGTTCCAAAAATGTCTTCCTTTGTAGGTGGTAGAATGCTTTTTTTTAGCCCTCCTTTTTTCCACAGACCAAAATAATTAACATACCCATCCTGTTGCTTCTCCTATTTGCTCAGCAGTTTCCAAAGCAATAGGGTCTGTGCAATTCCTTTTCTTTTCCCTTTTGGACAGGAAGATCTATCCCAGGGCATTGACCCTGTGGCAAATTTGAACTTTTTCAGCTCGACTCAGGATTCTGCTGAGGGCCCTCCTATTCACTCACTGGATGATATATCCACGTTTCCTTAGTTCTCTGCCAAAGAACTTGTTCTCTTGCTAAACATCTGATGTAATTTTAATCCAATGATGGATAATATTGTCTTTTTTTTCTGGTCTTAGCACAAGTTGAGTCATTTTGCCTTTCCCACATATTCAACATATGTGTTGAATAGAAATTCAGCTCTATAAATCTACTTTAGTCTTTTAATCCTCCAGCACCTCTGGCTTTTTTTTATTGCTAGAACACAATTTGTGGCAATATATTAGACCATGCATGAGCATCTAACTTAAAATAAACAGGCACCCCATTTGCTTTTAGATCAATAGCCTATACATCTTCTGTTTTGTTGCTACCCATAGCTGCTAAGGGGAAAAAAAAAAAAAAACATGCAATGAATGTCACCTTTTTGGGGTTTTTTTGTGAACATCATAAAGGTGATGACAAACTCCTTGCCCAGCTGTGTTTCTTGCATGTTTTCCCATATGCTCAGGTCACTGGGAAATCCCTTCAGCTGGTGTCAGGTGCCACAGCAGAGCCCATTTTTTGGAACCTGACTTCCCATTTCAGCTGCGCTGCTGCCATGGGACTCTTTTCCTCTTGCATGTCTGTAATAGCTAATTGGTTCTGCTTATAGCATTCACATCTTCCAAGGTTTTCTCTGCAAATTCAAGGACTAGAACTTCCACAATGACAGTTGAGAGATTCGGATAAGTGCCCAATTCAGGGGATGGATGAAATACAAAATCTTATGAAACCCCCCAGAAGATTACAAGCATTGAGGACACTGAATCCTATGTGCAAATTGGAGTTTTTACAATACAATACCCTGCCATTCTTCACTAGATAAATACAAAAAGTAGAGATACTACTTTTGCTGATCCACGGGGAAGATAATCCAGAACAATCCAACCATGGCTCATCTTTTCAACTCTTCATCATGAAGAGAACGTATTTCTCATTTTGCAATATTTCCACTATACCTTCCATCAGAAGGAAGACACCACTCCCAAATGCCTCAGTTTTCTTTTCATTCAGCTCAACAATCAGCAATTAATATTCCCTGAAGCTGGAATATATTGTCCTTTTCTTTCACAAAACACTACAGAGTGGCAGGAGAAGCCTGTTCAGACTTGTCTTACTCACTGTGTTCTACCAGATACCAATGTCTGTGTTATCTTTTTGAACCATATGAAACAAGATAAAAGCATATTTTTCTCTTAGCATTTTCACACCTTTGCACTTTATTTCATACATCTGTGTATTTGCTGGAAAAGCAAAGGCCAGCTGATAAATATTTCCAAATTGTTCTGTTATCAGTAAAAATAGGTGTTTTGTTATCTGTCGCTTCCATCTTTAGGAGCTGACTGTTTGCAGCAGGGATTCGGGTCTGAGCATTGTCTTAACTACTTATGGTAACAAATCCTTCTACTACTAGGTCTTTGTTTCCATAGCAACTGTCCAATAATTTCCCAGATAACATTTATGTGATAAACAAGCCTAGAAATCATTGTTGACTCACATTAGAAGAAATCCTATACATTTTGTGCTGCAGCAGTTGCACTGTGTGGCTCTGAGGTTTCGTATTTCACATTAGGAGGTACTCAATCTTCTCCAAGAAGTAATAGGATTAAGCAATTTCCCCAAGCATCACAGAATATTCAACACAACTCATTTTAATGTGATCAGGATAAAGGCAACATCCTCTGCATCTGTCACCACACTATGCATTCACAATTAATTAAGAAATGCATCTGCAAGCAGTACCTCATTTAAAAGGGCTCCTTGAAGAAAAGAAAACTAAGGGAAAAACAGCCAAGCATGCACACAATTCCTAGAATTTAAAAAAACTCGCTTAGAAAATAAATAAGAATATTAAAAGTAAACAAAAATCCTGAGCCATACCACAGGTTTTTACTCGTCTTTTGGGTTACTGTTTGCTACTGCTTTTTGAAGCAAGTGCACACAATCATATTGGGTGTCTGAAACATTGTTCATTTGCCCCATTGGAAGAGTGGCACTGGCAATGTGGCACAGCCTGGTAACAGGGGGAATTAGATGGAAACATGAATTTCCCTCACTTGCTGTCCTCAAAAAATAGCAGCTCAGTGGAGTTAGACAGTACCAGGTCAGAGCAGTGCAGGACTGCAGAACAGAGCTGCCCGGCAGGTTGGTAAATGTGTACACCCACAAACAAACAAAATGAATGTCCAGAGCATCCTGAAGAAAATGAATGTGACTTTATCATCTGGCAAAGCAGCATGGAAATATCAAAGTCCTCAGATGTCCATCATAGTCAAGTTCCTCACACCATCACTGGACAACACAAAGTAACAGCAGCCCCTCACAGCCACTGCCAGCTCCTGGGGAAAGCTGCTTTTCCATTTGGTTGTGATAACACACCTTGCCAAAACCTGTTGGCTACATTTTCTTGTTTCACCTTCTCAGCAGGGACTCCAACTCTCTTTGGGCACAATACTGTTGGCCTCAGCAAAAAGTGGATGGCTTCTGAGGTCACTGACATGGATTGTAGCTCAGAAGAGCTCCTCCCCAGTTCCCTTCAGCTTCTAGACTGTGAAACTCAAACTGTAAGACACTCGCACAAAACCAATCAAGTCTCTGCATTTGAATTAACAACCTCTGTATTCTATAACCTATAATAGACCAGAGTTCAGATTAGATTATCATTGTGTTCCCTTGAACTTTTAAATCTGTGCATCTTTTTAAGAAAAATACATATTTCAATATGAATATCTAGATTAGAATCCTTAATGTCTGCAATTAGAGTTGCATGAATTATTTTTTAGGAACCCGTAACAACAAACAGGTTTCTCAACAGTTTAGCTGAGCTTTGCTCAGACCAATTTATTGCTTGTGGCAAAACCCAAACATAAACAACCTCATTGTCCTTTGAATTGCTGAGTTAGACTCCCAATGCATAACTTAAGGTTGTGTGAGATCACAAAACTTCAATCAACATGGACCAAAGCCAGTGAACAAAAAAAATAGCAGGTTTTGCACAGTTTTGATCGGAGTCCCCTTGGAACAGCATAATAATAAAAATAAAATAATTTTTAAAATCACAGCATTTGGAAGTACTTATAATGCACATCAACAGCATGATTTTTCTCTGAATGACACAAAAACACAGTAATAAACTCTATTTCCCAATTGCCTAATTGCATAACCTAGCACTAATAAAATTCAAAAGGAAAAATTCTTAAAGAAACCAAACATTTCTGTTTTGAAGCATGCTTTTTATATTATATAAATAATATCCTGGATTATTCAAATTACTGATTTGAATTATAGAGATGACTTAAAAGTATATTGGCTTCACCTTATCTTAAAATTTGTATTGAAATCAGCAGAAAGTTTGATTTCCAACAACTGAATGTCCTTTGTTGGATGGATTAAATATCTTTAGCAGTTTCCATTTTGTAGTGGAAATGACAGATGATTACAATAGTGAACAGAAAAATGTAGGTATAGAAGTACTGTGTATTAAAGGTTCCAATATCATTAATTCACACAACGATTGGTTCGTGAGTAAATGGTTGAATTATTTCACTTCTTTAAGCTATTAAAGATTTTTATAATATAATTATATGATAAAAATTATCATTTCTCTTAGCCTGATAAGTCTGTTTTCTTCTCATATCCCTCTGAAAGCAATCCAGTAGATTCAGCTTTTTCCTTTTGATCGGAAAATCTGTTAAGCAAACTCAACTGGCAGAGCCTCTAGTGCTGACTAACCAGGGGGCCTTCACTAAATGTAGATCCCAATGTTTGAAGGTCCTGCCCCCCATTGCTTTCAGTGTAGTTTTTGACAGTCCATTGTACCATTCAGCTTTCCCTGAGGCTGGTGCATGATAAGGAATAGGATGCACTCAATCAGTATTATGCCAATCACTTCTGAAGCAGCTGGAACCCCTTCACACCCTGCCAAGATCTCTTTTTCAGCTGGGGTGTAACAGGCCTCAAAATCCTTTGTATCCCCAATTCCATAACCCCAGGGGTTGCCCTTGAGTCTCTCCAGGTACCTTTTGCCAGACACTCCAGGAAGGACCATTCTCCCCAGCTGCAGTGCAGAGCACATTTTTGACATCCTGTCCTGTCCCAACTGGCCCAAGGGCTACTGCATGAGCAACGTTTGATTTGTTCAAAAGCTTGGTGGTTTTCTGAGCCCCACCTGGAATCCTTCTTCTTCCATGTCACAAGATAGACAGGGCTTACAGTCTGACTGTACTCTGGGATACTCATCCTCCAAAAACCCACATCTCCTAGGAAAGCCTGTGTTTCCTTCTTGCTGGCTGCTGTTTTGTTGACCAAGTCCATTGGAATCTGATAATGTCCATTTTGCCATTTTTCTCAGAGACAGAGAATCCCTTCCCTCTGGCAGTGATATAAGATGGTATTGAATAACCTCTAAAACACACCCACAGCCATGCTGCCTTGGCCACTGCAAAAACTAGCTCTGTTCTGGCCAGAACCAGGAGAACAGACAAATCTTTTTGCAGTACAAGAGAAAACATTCCATAACCAAATGTTTTGCCTTGGATTGTCAAGCAGTGTCAGGTAACAGCTGCGTTTTGAAAGAAATCCCTCTGAGGCATTCCTTGTAGCCAATCTCCAGCCAGCCATGGGCTCCACGTAGGAGGGTGAAGTTTCACCTACTGCCATCCATCCTCTGCTCCTGTCACTAGTTAACGAGCCATCATCTCACTCCACTTCTGTTCACTTGTTCTAGCTGGGGTATATGTTCTTTGTGTTGTCATGAAAGTTATGTGATGTTACAATCCTGAAATGTTACAATCTTTGAGCTCCTGTTTTAAGCATTATTTATGCATTTGAGTTCACGGGCTTGAGGCAACTAGACCATTTTACTTGCACAGTACAACAGTAGGAATTGTGGGAGACAGAAAGATTTATTAGCCTCTTAGGATTTAATCACTTTCATCTCCTTTGGTTTATTTCAGAGATCTGCTAATCAAAGACACTGAAATCTCTCCCCAGTACACAACTGGTTTGAACAGAATATTGTTTTTTTCCTATCAATTTTGATCACAGGAGAAGGAGAAAAAAAAACTAGTATGGTCCTAGACAGAGAATTTTGGCATTATATCCCTATTCAACACAAACTAGATTCCTCAAACTTCAAATATACATTTCTATTGTATATTAGAAAGCTCTAGAAATGATGAGGTCTAATTGGAAGGGACTGGAAGTGAAGGGGGGGAAAGTGAGAGCACCAAGATCCAGTTACCTTACACAGTGAGCATCCACAGTGACATTTTCAGATGTGCTTACATGCCTTGGTAGCTCCTCATTTCCAAACCTATTGAGCTACACAGGATTTTACCCAACTGTTTGAGTCATCTTGGCCCATCTGTGACAAAAGATGATTGCCTTTGCTTAGAATCTAAAACAATATAATCTTAAGACTACAAAGTACCAACCACTGCTACTCATCTCAGCAAGTTGACTTGTCTGAGCACATCAGAAATGTCCTCTGCTCCATTCCTTGCTTTTCTAAACACTGACTCAAGTTCAGGGTGCAGAACCTTATTTATCAAGTGTAATCCTTAAAAAATAACTAGTGTTATTTCACCTAAGGTAGCATATTACATCTTTTTCAGACTCACACATTTCTTCAGGAGCATAAGAGACTGGCTGTCAGCCTTCTCCAACACTCATGCTTAAATGAGTAAGCAGAAAACATCTTTTTTACAAAATAGTCCTGAAAATATCAAGCTGGCTTTTTAGAGTTTTTGAGCTTTCTCAATACTCTCAGGTTCTCTCTGAACAGACATTTGCAGCTGCAGCATTAAATAATTCCAACATGCATGAAAAGAATATACAGAGGAGGTAGAGGCAATTTCCAAAACCCATATAATTACCAAATTAAATGGAATATAATTGAAGTGGCTGCAATTATTTAGCCACACATATTAATGGGATCTTAAAAGATGTCTGTATACTCTGCTTAAATAAAATATAAGTACTGGAAGGTGTGTGCCCTCAGCTATGCTGGTGCAGTTCCTTGAGGGGATTTTTTTAGAGGCAATGACTGGCATTTTTTCTTATTAGGGAATTGAAAATCTGGATCTGAAATAAATGAATAACTTTTTTTATGCGACTATAAAGAACACAAATCAGAGCTGCACATCACTTTCTCACGAAGTTTCACCAGGAGCTGGAGACCTGTGTGCCCTTTGAGCATTTAAAAATGTCACCCTGTAGCACAGAGAGATATGTAGAAATTCTTCACTATTTCTGATTAAAATGCATCCTCACAGCCTGTCTGCTCACTGAATCTGATTAGTTATTATGTGTGATGCCTTGATTGTGATGAAAGGCAACCAACTGGGAAACTGCAAAGAAAGGTTAACACAACAGTGCCTTTAGGATCTCTGGTAGTAGCACTCCATAGTTAGAAAAGCTATGGTAAAAAAATGTATCCAATAAATATATTTATTTCATTTTGCATTGGCTTATTCAGTGCACCTCACACTAAGAATTCAGTCTGTTGGCTGTGCTGAAGGGAGATAAAGGAAGGTGTTATGATACCACTGATGTTTTCTGTCCCCTCATAAAAAGTCACTTGTGGTCACTGTAGATATTTTGTATTTACCTTCCTCAATCCAGTTACAGAAAGAAAAAAGGCCACTCTGGAGTGAGCCATGGCCTGATGGCAATAAGATTGAAAAGCTCAGGTGATAACTGATGAATGTCAGAAAAGGGGCACAATCCCTCCACACAAGATGGATGATGAACTCAAGCAGGCTGTAAACACCAGGCAAGATTTTACTAAGCTGACTGAAGTCCTTTGAGTTATATTTCCATCCCAGAGTACTCCTATTCAGCAGAGCTTTTGAAGGGGTGCTCTATTCAGAGCAGACAGAAAGTAATTATTAATGACTTACTGGAAGGTTTTTTCTTTTTTTCTTTTCTAGCCCACAAAAGCTCTGAGATCCCATAACTGAAAGTCACAGTGTTTTGCATTTTCAAAGTGTACACAAATGTTTGGAGGCTTCTGCACTGTATGAGTTATAATTCAAGATTTTACTGGGGTTTCAGTGTTGGGGAAGATGATCTTTCCTGCACACAGGAATGATAAACCATTCCAATAACCTCTTAAATGGTTATCAAAAGAATAGGATGATAAGGATGAAGGAGCAATTTCCACTCCTGAGGAGAAAAATAAAGCCAGCTGAATAATGAAAAAAAATATTCACAAAGCAAGTTAAGTTCAAGAGTCAGATAAGATTTTTCTCTTATTAATGTGATAATAATGTTCACTGGTCATTGTTCACAAGCACTATGGCAATCACTCAAAACTTTAACTTTTTTCATGTTATTTACTCTCAGTTATTTACGTTTATCTTTTTTTGAACATTTTTATCACTGGATCAGCAAACAGAGTTGAGGCCATTTAATAGCCCACAGCAATACAAAAGTGCACTAAAGACGCTTGGGGTGAGATTTTTCAGGTGACTCATTCCTGTGATGCTCCTGGCACCAAAGTCAGAGGCCATTGCTTCATTTTTCTTAAAAAATAGTAAGTTAGGAATACAGAAATAAAATCTCATTTTTAAGAAATCACTTAGTAAATTGTCCCCAAACTAGAGACACCACACCAAAGAAAGTCTACAACAAATATTTCATTCCAGCTGTTTATGGTTTTGCTCTGTTAAGCTTCTGTGAAGCACACAGATTTCTTCTATTTTCACATTCAACTTAATCTATCTATGAAAGTCCTCAAGAATTTTAAAAGCAACTGAAATGACTGTCAGTCAATGTGACATGATCTGGATTCCACTTCTGATTGGAATCTCCAGTTTCCTATGGTAACATATCCCGAGAGCTTACTTTGAGTCTTTGGATAATTGAGACATCATTAAAAATCCCCAGAATCTAACTACCTGAAATTCACAGCCTTTTCTAAAAAAATAAGAAAAAAAATTAAAAAATGAGTTTGCATGGACTCAGGGGAAAGTAGCTAAGAATTTTGAACTCTTAGGCATCCAGAAACAAATTGTAACTGAAAGTGTTTCAGCCAAGTGACTTCCCTGTGTGATACCCAGCATCCGACAGATAAATATTTAGTAGTGGCAGTTTTATCAAGTGACAAGAAGAAAGAACACCAAGTCCAGAGGAATCACAAGTTTTCTGACAATAAATGCACAGCACTCCACAATAACTAACTCACAACATGACATTTACTGGTATTTGTGGGGAAGCACCAAATCAGCCTTTTCTGTAGATTTCAGAGGAATTTAGGATTTTCTTCCCTTTTTATTTCTCCCTGTCAGGCAGCTTTGAGATTTAGTGCCCACTTACTTATTATCTCAAAAAAGAGATGCAGCTCCAAATCACTGGGATCTGCCTGCCACTAGAATTGCTGAAAAATATAGAGAAAGAAAACAAAAGTCTAAAAATAGCTTGTAGCAGTACAGAGGTTTATTAATGGAGCAAATAAAAGCAAAGGGAAGATTTTACTTTATATGCCTTCTGTGCTGTTCTTCCAGAATCGCCCATAGCATAAATTCTCCCTTCTTGAAGGAAAGCCAAGTAAACAACCATTATTTCTATGCCTAAAGAGGCACTGCTTAGACAAACAACGGATTTCCATGGAACACATATGCAAACCTATAGGAACAACCAGGATTTTTGCTAGTGAACCTTCTCTATTAAGCAGGCTGCTTGCAGTGCTGCTTGTTGCCTTTGCCTGTTAGCTCATTTTCTAAGAAGCTCACAAGATTTTGCAGAGATCTGTCATGATTGCTCAGGTTCAGCTCAAATACACATTGCTTGCATGGTTATTTCATTCTTTCCTTGCATACATGCTCTCTGGAAATTGCCTTTTGTGTTGCAGGGTTTGTCCAGTATCAAATCCTGGGGCATACCCCTGTTTAAACGATGCCACACTTTATTAGCTTTCATTTAACATCTGCTTGTGCTGCAGACAGATTTTTAAAAAGCCCACATTATGTAATTAGCCCTGATTTTATCGATTGCCTGTTGATGTGTGTTACTAACAGCAAATTTTAGAAGCCTGGTGCAGGAAAGCCTGCAAACATTGCACAGGAAATTTAGAAAGTGACTGCCACCCATAGACTAAAACCAACATAACACAACAGATGTCTGAAAGCAGCCACAGGACCAAGAATAAGAACCCACATCAGAAAGGCAAGAAGAGCTGCTTCTCCAGACCTTGATTCTTTCTGCCATTTACAAATGGCACCACATGGAAATTGAACAGAGATAGGAAAATAAAAACCCATCTCATGCAGCCCTCCCTCTCCTTAGCTGGCACTACTGCCTCACCACACAACAGCCTTTAGCTCTCGTGCTGTCAGAGCATGCAAACAGGGTTAACCAACTGCAGGGGAAAAAAAAAGGTTATTTAATCCAAATAACCAGGCACTTTTGCTGTGAGCTTGAGAAAGTCTGTGTTGTAAAGACAAAAGCTGGAAGAAGAGATAAGAAGGTATTCCCTAGCTTTGATTAGAGTAGACACTGATAGGCTCTCTAAGCTTTAAAACTTCATATAAAAGTGTTACTGGGCCAATGATACAAATGATTTTGGAGAGCTATCCCATCTCAGTCTTTATTTCAGAATGATCATGAATGTTGCATCACAGCAGGGAAAATTAAGGAAGGATGGTCTTAGTAGAAATACACTAGAAGCAAGTGGAAAATCCGTATAGAGTGAAGAAACACCATCTTCTCTTTGCTTTAAGTCAAAACATTTAACAGCAATACAGAATTCTAAAGAGATGATTTGGGCAAAGAGGGTGTGGGAAGCAAATAATTACAGTGGTCAAGGAGAACTTTTTGCACAGTTTCACTTTCTATGGATCTGTAAAAATCACACCAAGGATCACATGCCATATGAAGTAGATTACAATTCCCTGGGTCTGATTCCTAGGGCAGTTCTGTTCCTTTTTTTCTCTTATTTAGGGACTAGACGATTTGTATCAGAATTTAGATCAGAAAGGGATCTTACATGGTACAAAGTAGTTAGGATTCAAACATGCCACAGGCTCTACCTTCCTGGAGACTTTGTGGTGGTGCTATTATTATTGTTGTTGTTGTAGTAGTAGTAATAATAACAACAACAATAATAATAATTAATAATAATAATAATAGTAAAAACAACAGGAAGATTTGTAAACTGATCTGAACTTTGTGCTTTTGTTGGAAATCCAGTGCAAGGTGGCAGCTGGTAAAAGAGAGCTCCTCTCAACCCTGGACAGCAAGAGCCTCATCCCTCACAGACAGCTAATAACTTGTCCAGGATGAGCTGATGATCCCTGCACATTGTCCAGTGACAGATGATTCACTGCACAAAATCATCAGCAGCTGGTACAAACACTACAATAAGTTTGGTCACACTGCAGAAAATGTCACACTAACAGCTTTTATAGTGCTTTTTGTCCTGCCTCTGACCATGTTTAGTACTACATTTCCTGTGCAAGTGCAATCACCCAGGGAATTTGATTCCCACACAGTAGGCTCCTCTGAATTGTGATCCACCTGAATAAGCACCTGTCCTATACAAAGCCATTAGGAGCAAAACCAGAGCAAAACAAAAACACATTCAAGGCACATTTCAAAGATACATGTTGAAAACTAAAATAATATACTGAATTTAAACACCATGGAATGTTCCCCTGTGAAATTCATGGGTACTTAAGCTTTTCATTTTCTCCTAATCCTTACTGGCAAAGTTCCTGTTAAGAGACAAGGCCCAGAAGCTCCCACCTGTTAGCAGCAAGTCAAAGAAAACTATGGAAATATAAGTTGCTATTTCCATGAAAGAACAAGCATTTTCTTTCAAATTCCCAACAGCCACTTCCTTTGGGGATGCTGGTCCCTGACAAGCTGGCCTGGTGAAGACACAGACTCAGGAATAACTCCTGCCGCTAGAGAGAATTCTACTGCAGGGTGTTCCATCCTGTGTGTTCATACTCCATCCTATCTCATCCAGTGCTTATCCCAGTCCAGGGCATCACCAATTCCACATTTGGCAAGAATATCTTTCGTACAAATACTGCATGTGGCACACATTTAGTCCTTCCCTTGCAGCAGCTCTAACTTTACCCAAATCCAGCAAGGATATTGCTCCATTTCCACTGCCCATTTGCTTCCTAGCTGAATTATAACATCTTTAATTGCACACCAGCGAGGGCGCACACATGAAATTCAGGAGCTTCACCTTGTATTTCAAGAAGGAAAGCTTGCCCTAAATGACTGTAGAGAGTTGTAGAATTGTGTAGATGTGGCACTACTTCATCAATTCCTGCAATGTATTTCTCCTGCCACATCAGAAAGCCAACAGTGACATAAGTCCAAACAAATTAAGTGTTGTCAACTGTGTTAGCCTTTTGCCATTGCAGTGCTGTCTCCTGAACGTAGATCAGGCCACATAATCCTTGAGGTACCAGTAACTACACTGTATTTTTGGAAATAACTCTCTTTTTTATCCTCTGCGATTTCAGCGTCCTTAATCTAACTTGCAGGCAACAAGTAAAAATCAACTGTGCTAGCCAGAAAGGAAGCATTTTATATTCTGTATGGAAATGGGATGCATTTAAAAAGTGGAAAGTGGGATTATACACATCTGTTACAGACACAACAGTTCACACAAGGATCATTTTCAAGCTACTGCGTGAGCAAGTCTATCTTCTGCAACAGAAAATGTGTTGAACTTGTAAGTGAACCAAAAGAGAGGTACAAGCCATTAAGATTTTTCTCAGAAACTAGATATTGCTCACATTTGGGTTATTCTAAGCACTCTACCATTGCAAGATCATGTGTCTTCAAAACACATTAAACCATAGCTGGCATGGACCACTTATTCTGTATGCAAAGTGTGCTATACTGTTTGTTTCTGCCTCCATAAATCTTCATGTAATAAAGGCAGAAACAGGATACAGAGAGGATTTGGGGTAGGAGAAGCAGCTCTGACATGGCAAAGGGGTAAGTGTGGGGAGTGGCCCCAGCCTCTGAGCGGCTGCGGACTGTACTGAGGAGGAGTGAGGAGTAGAGGCACACACCAGTCTAGACATGGAGGATACCTAGAGTGAACTGTGTTCCTGAGGAGCTGGCAGCATTCTTGTGTCATACTCCCTGACACAGCAACACAGAGCCAACTCCTATTCCAGGAAACCATGTGGAATCTTTTGGGCCTTTTTATTTAAAAAGAAGTTAATGTCTGGAAACAAAGATTTTTAAAGAAGCCTACCCAGGGCTGAGGCAACCCCGTGCAGGCAAGTCCCCAGTGTAGCTGCTCCTCAGTTTAGTCACTCAGCAGAGTGTGTGCAGGTCTGAAGAGCATCACAGGAGAAATAAGTGCAGTTTTTAGGGGCACACTGCCTCATGGCCTCAGCAAGCAGAGCACAACTCATCAGCTAAACAGCAAAACCAGGTTTCTAGAGTTTTTCTCACCCACAAAGTTGGCAGAGCTGAAGAGTATTCAGCTGGGGGGCTGGAGACAGGACAAGCAATGAATGAAGGAATGACAGGACAAGGCTACAAAAGAGTTCCCTCTGAGAACCAGCCCACAAATTTCCCCTGACAGCATTTGTGATACACCAGGTATAAGACAGGCTATCTGTCAGCCTACCTTCACAGGAAACATTTTGTTTGCATGGTACATTTAGCTAATACTGAATTATAATTGAGCTCATGTGATACTACCTATTATGCAAATACATTCATTATGATTCATGGTATTACAATAGGTAGTAAATGAATTGATAATTACATGACACTTAAAATAAATAGGATAACGCTTTGTAAAATCACAGCTAAGCGTTACTTTTTACAATGCATTGTGTTCGTGTCCTCCTCTTACAAGGGACTGCAAGAGGCCTGGCACAGGGAGGCAATGCAGTATCCACATCAAACTCACTGCAGCGTGCTCTCTTTTTATTAGCAAGGAAGTGCCACCATGTGTTTTAGATGCAATAAAGATATTTAATTAGAAAGCTGCCTAATGTACATTTGATGCCTTGCCATCCAGCTGTTGACCACAGGGAACCACATAGGATACTTAAGTCAACATGAACTAGATGACTTTTTGCCCCTCTGAGATGGTAACTACATTCATGCAGAAAGTTCCACATAGAACAGGCATTGTTAAAAACATTATCAGGCAACAAGCAGAATAAAATGAAGCTGATCCTGGATTTCACAACAACTACAGAAGTTAATTACTACCCTACTTGTCTAAATGGTACAAATTTGGAGACTTAAAATGGAATTGGTGGTGTGGAAGACTTGCTTTTAATCAAGGAATGATGTACAACTGGATCTACAACTCCACCAAACCACTGACAAAACATAATGGCTTGGGAAAAAAAGATGTGGCTTCTTTTCCCAAATAGTAGAATCTGGGCCAGTAACAAATTCTATTAAATTTCTTTGGGGGAACAAAATAAGGAATGCCAAAATAAACGTAGCAAACAAAACCACAGCTGCAGCAGGAGGGCACAGAGACACTAAAGAAGATTTCAAAAACACTGAGACATAGAAGCAGCCTCTGCTGCACTGACTGGGCAGATAAATAAAGAACTTCACTTTCTAGCCCACTGAAGCTGCTGGTTGTGCAAGTAGAGCCTATATATTTAACTTAAGAACAGAGCACAGTGAGCCAGCCAAAAGCCCAAGGACCATCATCTCCTCAATGAGTGAATTTGTCTTGTTTCCCACGCCTGCTGCAAAGCACTTTGGCACCATTTTAAGAAGAATTTTAAATCATCATGGCTCCCACTGTTAGAAAAGTAAATGTTAAGCAGAAACATCTAATTCCTAATGTAACAGGCAGCATCAGAAATACCAGATCAGATCCTGACTTATCCTGTCACTCAGTGGGAGTAAATTCCAATAACTTTTTTATAACTGAACTTTCCAAGGCCTTTCTCACTAATTCATCTGTCATTTCACAATAACATGCAACTGCCCAAAATTTTACATGGAAAGAAAACAAACTGTAGGAAGTTTGTGGCCCTCTCCATTTCTGAGGTTAATTGACATACAGGACCTGCAACAAGTGTGAATATTCTGTCAAGCTTTCAGTTCACTTTGCAGCCCCCAGCAATTTTAAATGAGTAGCGTGTTCTGGCAGTTTCATAAATTTTCTAATTGGGTTCAGATCCCTCCCCTGAAAATAAGTGTAAGTGAAGCACCTCGCTTCTGGTACTTTATTAAGGATCATCACTGTTGATTTCCCATATGGCCACCTGAGATGGCTGAAGACAGTCAACTAAACTGGCAATCAGAAAGCAATCAGCAGAGGTTAGTACAACATCTGTCTTCCCATCTTTTCTTAGACAAAATGTGGTGTCTAAAGAGACACCACCAAGTGAAACTTGGCCCCAGTTAAACGCTTTATGGCGAGGTGAAAGAGCAATGTTGGAGCTAATATGAGATGCTCTCAATTTTAAGAAGTAATTTCAAGGGAAAGCACACTTTTAACTAAGTAAAAAACTGCCCTGGGTTTGCTACACCAGCACCTTGCTGCTATGTCAAAAAGTGGCATTGAAACTTGCCCAGAACCTGTCTGAAAATAGAAACAAAATGGTCTGGTTGCTTTCATCAGCTACAAGTAGACAGATGTCAAGCACAAGCCATATTACAAGTAGAAAGGGTAAATCATATTTCAAAATTTCTCCTGTAAGTAATTTAAGGAGATAGACTATAAGTCAGGATATTTTAATATAAATTTCAAACCTCACATAAAACTTCAAGATATGTTTCATTACTGAAATCTTTGCACTTCTCCCAGGAAGTCTGGCCTTCAGACTACAGCAAAATTAAGTCTCCAGTTGCATGAGCCAGAGAGAGAGCACCAGTGGAGAGCTCTTGCTCCCTCCATAGTCACCAACCAAGCAAGACTGATATGCAAAAAACAAAACCATCAACCAAAAAAAAGGCAAAACAAAAAACCCAAAAAAATCAAACACCAGCAAAACTGCAGAAGACCAAAGAACAACTTCATTATCTCTGTATAAGCTTTTTATGCAGTCTTCTAATAAACAGAATTTTACAGAAGCATTCAACAAAAATGATTTAGAAATCTCACAAAAGGTCAAGTGTATTTGTTTCTTATACATGCAGATTCAATAACAGCTGGGAAGTTCAAATTGCTCATTTCTGAGGTCCTATGAACATTGCAGCTTTAAAAGCTTCAGTCAACAGGCTAATACTAATGGCTTTCTACTCTGCCTATGAGAGATAGGAGGAAGGAAGCAGCAGGAAAATGGAGACAGGTAAGCCAAATACAGAGTACAATGTGGTCAGGAAGGCAAAGGAAAAAAAAGAAAAACCACATAAAAGCAGAACAAAAATGACACAGAGAAGAAAATAATCTAGTTGCAAACAATGATCTATATAGTATCTGCTGAAGCCAGCTTCACTTATGATCAATATATCTCTGTGTTTAATTCTATATATAATGTACGCTTGCCAAATAGAAACCTATCTGAAAAGGAGAGCTGCATCATCTTTGAAAGGAAAAACACTTAAATTAACATACACTGAGACATTAAAGATTCATGTTGAAAGTCTAAAATGAATGTGAGAGCTTCCCACAACCAGTTGGCTTAGGAGGAGGTGAGAAAAGCACCTTGCAAACTATGAAAGCACATCATAACCTTCCTGAGTCCCAGGACTTCTCAGGATCTGGGAAGGTGAGCAAAGAGGTAGAGCTCAGTACAACTGCTTTTAACAGAAACTAGCTTAAGAACTCAAGTAAGAAGTGTTTCTGCTTTGGCTCACTCCCAAAGCAGGTTATGTGGTTTATTTAAAGAGTTGTCTGTGAATAAAAACCTTTGTGGTCCCAACAGTATTCAGGTTAAGTAGATTAGAGATTTCTGCTCTTCATGTAATTTGAGAAAACACCAAAGTAATGTGAAATAATACATGCTCTAGTAGAAACTAGCTGGAGAACTTGGAGTAAACATTTGCTGTTCCTTCCAGAAAGTTGTCTAAAAATGAAGCTTTATGAGCACAAGGCCATTTTCCCATTCCTGAACATTTTTACAACAGCAGCGAAGGTTTCGCCCACTGTATTCCCAGACAGAGCCATGAAAATAAAGAGCAGCAATGTTTTGTGACATCCATAGCCTTATATATGCTGCTTACAGCTTCCATCTGAGATTTATACACCAAGCCAAAGAGGTAATTAAGGAACAATTAAATTAAGCTTTATAGGAGGCGATGAAAATGGCAGTAAAGAAGCAAACTACAGCAGTGCAAACAACATAACAGCATTTGGAGCACGCTGCAATGAACCTGCTGCCTTCCCTCATGATGCTGCCACAGAGAGGGAATCAGGAAAGACCTGTGCTGGCAGCCATCTCAGGAAGCCCCACGGCCAGATTTGGCCCCAAGACAAGAGTCTTTGTCACTGTGCTGTTTCAGGAAAGGGAAGCCTGTTTTTCCTAGCTATTTTCCCAGCTAGGAGCAATTACCAGAGACAATTGCTCATGAGCAGAAATGCCCCATCAAAGGCAGGGAGGTGGGAAGGCCAGCTAGGCAGTGCTCTTCCTAAGCCAAGATGTGTGAAAAGTCCCAGAGCCAGGCAGGATTTGGCCATGCTGCTGCAACCAACATTTAAGACAAGAAAAAAAACCAACTGACTCAATGCAAAGGATAACAGAGAGTGTGAAGCATGGAAAGTGCAGGGGGATTTATTTCCATACAAACCACAAATGAGGTTAGGGGAATTTGCAGAAAAAAATTAATTACCCTCACAAGATGTCTGGATAAGGTAGGAGATCCTCTCCTTTCAGACTGAGATAATTAATGGAAAGTAGAGTCACCCTGATGCGTTTATGAGGCTACTGCAGGAGATGAGCCCAGTGCACAGAGGGTGACAGCTGTATCATGCCATTCCTGTGGTCTTTGTTCACTTTTCTTTAAAGTTTTTATTCATTTACCCAAAATCACAAGATAGCTTTACTGCAATAAACTAACTACAAAGAGGAGAAAGAGTGTAAAATGAATGCATTCTGTAATATTAGTCATTTATCATTTATATGAAGTGTGTAATTGCCAAAAACTGCTAACAGATTGCAGGTCAGTAGGATCAAAATGTGTGCTTCCCACACCATTGAGGAGAACAACTCACAGTGTTTATCCCTAATATCCTAATTTGGAAACCCAGGTCAAGATGCAGCTGATGAAGCAAAGCAGCATCTCCTTAATCTGTTCAGAGGGGAGATACGGATTTACACCAGCTGCTGCTTCTGGCCCCGTGTTTCACAGAATAAAATGCTCCTAACTGAGATCCTGAGTATTTGTCACAGGAGAGAACATCCCATGAGCCATTCCTTTCACAAGTTTCTCTGCAAATGTTGCAAAGTTATCCAGGCTCTGGTTTAAAGCTCCCAGAACTGCATCATGGACCATAGAGCCCTACAGCATTTTCTTCCCTCTCCTGTCTGCAGGGTATGTATAAACATAAATCTCCTCAGTAAAAATAAAACAAAGAATAAAGATTAAAAAAAAAAAAAAAAGGAAAGAAAAGAAAAACAGGATGAAAAAAGGATGATCCCTGTCTTCTTCTGTGAATAACTCTTAAGGCTGCTTTCACTTTAAAGTGTTTTCAAATATCAGTCAAGAAAGTGTACAATTACATAAATAAATAACCAACAGATTTTATTGGCAATTAAAGAAAACCTGCAGGAAAAAGGCACATTTTACACAGTTGTTGTATCTCCTATTAAAGATACAGGCAACACGTTAAAGATAACAGACACTAAGTACTGAAACCAGCTATGCAGACACAAGCCAGAGATGTTCTCTGCAGGACATTCAGCTGCCACTGGGTAGAAACAGATTAAGAAAAGGAGTGCAAGGAAGCAACACTGACAGACTGAGTAGAACAATGACACCAGCCTAAAATTCAGAGATGCAATGAATCCTTGCAGATTTCTGTCAGCTTTCTGACACTCGCCTCTGAAAACTTTGTTGTGCAGGCCAACATTTACTTCTTCTATTACATTGTTATTTTTGTTCATCTCAGCAGATATTAATATTGATACTAACATTACTCCCACAAAAACTACATTTTAAAAGGCAAATATTGCAAGGACCTAAGTAATGTGCTGAGCAGGGTTTTTTTTAATTAATCCGCCCTGGTTTAATCTCTGTGATCACTCCCAGAGCCCCCTTCACAGCAATTATCTGCTCCACATTACCGGCCTTTTACTTTATTTAAAAACTGGGACAAATAAAAAAACCCTAGAATTACATTGGAATTCATGTTTGGATTAATTTAGAGTGTGAATAACTTCACATGACCGGCAGGACTCAGTCTTCCCACACTCAAAGCAGGCAGCAAAGCAAGAGAGCACCAGAAAGGTCCCAAAAAGTTTCTTGAAGATTGCCCAGTGCCATGACATGAAGCAGGAAGAGGTCCCTTCTCAGAGGAACACCTGGGTACTTTGGGGACCCAGTCTGCAGCCACCTGTGGCTACACTGAACACCATTCCAACTGCAAGGAGATGCCACTTCCACACTTTTGTTTCCTGCTCAGCTGATAGCTCACCCATTCCTATTTCCTTGACCAAAACACCAGATCAGGATCTCCCAGGGTCTGTCTTTGTATCAGTCACTCAACAGAGTCTAATGTAGCAGGGCTTTATCCCCAACACCAGGGATAATAATACTGATCATTTTCCTAGTGCCTAACTGTGGTGGTGATGGTTGTGTTACAAATATGTAGGCAGAGACAGACAGACTGACCTTTAGTCCTTACAAGGTCTCCACAAACACCTGTAGACTGGATATGAGGCCCCTGCAGAATATTGATTTCACCAGATGGGAACTGGACCTCTACAAAATCAATGCATGTTGGATAGACTTGCTGAAGTTTCACTGTCTTCACTGGTTTATGCTGAGACATTTCACCTTTACAATGATACTGTTCCATTTACTCCTGAATTTCATTTTTGTCTTATTTAATGACCATCTCAAGCAGTTCCTTTTTGTATTTCTCACCTAATTCATACTTGACCTTTTCCAGATTTCCTTCCTTACAGCAATAAGCACACTTCAAAAGGTTTAGCAATCAAAGCAAATAAGCTCCCAGGAGCTTTTCTGTGTTCCTAAACTTCGGTTCATTTACCCAAACCTATTAAAAGAATCATCCAATATCCCAGACAGAGCTTCCCTTCTTTCCCAATGGCATCTCCATCACAAAATTCAGGTCTGCTGGTCAAAACCCAACAAGTTACTACCTGCCCTTGGAATGTAGATTTACCCCCACAGAGGTCCACAGGTGCCCTCTCTCACTCCCTCCAGTTTCACATCTCTAAGAGGAGAGTCAAAGCACAGTTTCCTATTGACAGGGTGTTCCTGTGCTCTACAGAAAGCCTTCTTTCCCAAATACACTTAATAAGTAAATGTCATGCACATACTGGACAAGGAGGCTACAACACAATAATCATTGAAGCAAAGAAAATTCAGACAACAAAAAATGGTTTGGGCTGGAAGGGAATTTCAACATCACCTAGTTCCAACCCAGGGATCATCAGATACAGGCCTACATTTTACAACATACCTAAGTGTTGAGACAACCAAAGTACTAGGATTCAGCAGTATGGTGGGAAAATGTAGCAAGATCCTACTATTACTTAATTAGAGCATACTTTCTTAGCCAAAATTATCATACCAATGTGACCTACAACATGAAATATACAGCAAGGGGCAGGAATGTACTGTGGCTTCAGAGCAGTATTGATTCGTTTGCAGTAAGTCTCTCACCATTATGAAAAATGCAAATAGCTACTGAAATAGCAATCAAAATTAAAAGGCATTTTCTTCTCAAAAATCAGGCTCAATGCATTAATTTTATGGTGTCCTTGAAGACAGGCAGTCAAACGTACTGACAGGTTGAACAGGAAAAGATTTTTGGCCAAAAGGTGAAGAGCAAGGACTGAAAACTAGAAAAGGAACAAGGTGGCTTGAGCATCAATGAGACAATCAGGCAGGGCTTCTGAAGAGTTAACGAATCTAAAGTAATATAAAAGTAATCAAACTAAGTCCAGATGAGTGCTGCACACCTCAGTGGAGCTCAACAGCTGGTGTTCCTGCCCACAGTCAGGTATTGTATAAAACTGTCCTCACATGAATAAATATGTGCAAAGGCTGTCTCTCACACGGAGAAAACACTGTCTGGGGACTGGGCAATTAGCTGTGGTGGGAAAAAATCTGAAAATACCACACTGAGAAAACACAAACTCACAGTCTTTGAATACTGAATTCCACTCGCCTTGCTGTTTGTGGACATCTTGGGGGGTTACTGTAGTCTTCAGCTCGTGTATAGCTGTCCCTCTGAATGACACCAGACCCTGCATTGCTGCTGTGGGATGATGCCACATTACACTGCAGTCTCAGGAGGGGAAAATGAGGGATCTGGGTTTGGGATCTGATTCTGGCTGCATGATTTGACACTCCTGGCCACAGCGTCAATGGTTATCAAATATTTTTGAGCAAGGGTCAGGGATGTGACTGGATAATTCAGTCATGAATTCTTTAAGGAGTTCCTAAAGTGCTCCTCCAAGTGTACAAGGCAGCATGTTAAAGCACAAACAATCCCTCTTCTAAAAAACAGGATTATCAGGGCATGAGCTTCCTGAACTGGAATCATAATCTAGTACCAAGACACTTACCACATAAATAACTAAGGTACTTGAAGACTCTCTAATCAAATGCAGGTTCCAGAAATTACAAAGTGTTTCCATTTCTAGACTTTCCCACCCCAACACTTTTCCTGCTAGCTCTACTCTTTGCTCATGGTTGTTGTCATTGTTGCTATTTCTAACAAAACACTGTAAACCAAAATCTTTTCACACTTAGACAAGTTGCTACAGTATGTTTTGGGATTTGAAGCTGCAGGATTGTCTCTTGATCTTAATTCTTCAGGTTGTAAAGCCACTTCCTCCTGCTGCAGTGAACAGGGGCTCCCCGAGGTGTTACAGTAAGTCAGCATAAGGGGAAACAAAGAAAATTTTTATTTTTTAGGGGTCTTTTGTACCTGCTGCTTCATCCAGGAGACAAGACATATGGGTATTAAATGTTCAGAGCAGAGGTTACAAAATAGGACTGTTCTGTGTTTCCCAATACAGATCATCCAAGACAGTTTACCTTCCACCTTAAATACATTTGCCTAGATTATTAGAGTGAAGTCAGCTTCAAAATTTCAGAAGCCAGCAAAAATAATGCCTCAGTATACCACATTTCACAACAACATGTCTAAAGCAAGTTACTTGCTTCTAGTAGGCTCCTACACATCTCAGCAATCTTGTCCTTTCTCCTCACCCAGCACTGCAGCCAATCAAAAGTAAAGATGCAAAAGAAAGAAAACATCCTGGCATTTTTGTGTGGGTGGTGACAGATAAAGGCATCAAAGCTCTCTAGAGGGGTCCATGGCTCCCACGGCCAAAAGCATGTTTAGCAGTATTGCACAATCCTTATGACAAGGAAGGGGGCATCACAGCAAGCACAGTCTTTCACTCCAAACAAACTCTCTTCCAAAGAAATCCACAAAAGCAGTAAACATTTTCCACACTAATAGTACAATATCAGTATCCTGTTACAAACACTAACAGCAACATCTTCATGCTCTGAAGTGCTTGGTTTATCTCAGCTAAACTAGATCCACAACTTACAGCAACTCCTGCACTTTTGGTAAAAGCCTTATCAATTCTGCCAGGAGTTTGCAAAAACACTTCTGAAGTGGATGACATGAATTTACCACCTTCACATTGCAATCAGCCTGAATTTACACCACGTGTAGGTGACCGGACATTGTGCCAGGAAAACATTTCTGAAGAACAGTACTTCAAAAAGTGTAAGATTTTTAAACTCTCTTTTTAAAGAAAGAAATTAAAATATGACCAAGTACGAATGACCATCAGGAAAAGAGGAATGATACAAAAGAAGACACCGTAGCCTTTTCAGAAACACTTTCTCTACCTGAAGCACAGTGATGGCTGGAATGTTTGTACATGTGAGGAGCGGGCTCTGCCCCACTCACCTCTGCTGCTGCGTGAGGAGCTGTTTGATACCACTTTGGCCTTTGCATAGATCATCTTAAAAGACACTACAGGGGAAAAAACATGAGGAAGAAGGACTGGGGAGAGGAGCTGTTAGGAACTGACTGAAATTCCTTCCCCATCCCTCTGCACAACTCTGAGGCAGGGAGGGTAGAGAGACTGGAAAAGGAGAACTGAAGCTGAGACTAAGAAGAAAGGCAGGTGGGGGCAGGGGGGTGTTTCCCCTTTATTTTTTATCATTCTGCTCTATTTTTAATTGGCAACAATTAGGTTAATCTTGCCCAAGGCAAGGTTTTTCATGTGGCAGTAACAGGTAAGTGATCTCACAGCCCTTACCTTGACCCACAAGTTTTTGCATCCTATATTCTGTCCCTGTCTCTTTGAGGAGACACAGGGACCGAGCAGCTGCATGAGTGTCTGGCAGCCAGCCAAAGATGACCCACCAAGAAAACAAAAATATTGTCCATGATGCCTCAAAAGCATTACTAACTAGTAAGCAGATTTTTTCCTAAAATCATCATTTACTTGTGTCTTCCTCTACAGTGTAACTTTTAATACTCTTACACAATTTCAGAGTAGAAATATGGCCACAGTCATTGGTTTATCTCAGCTATTCCACATTGTGGACTGGTTCAATCAAAAGCATTAAATATAAAGAGGTTGCAGAGATCATTTTTTCAGGCACTAAATACTTTCAGATCATGACTTTGGCTGTGAGACAGATTTTCAAATGCCTGACTACCTTCTTCTCAGGTGAATATAAACCCTCAAAACTGACGTGCTGGAGTGAAAACTGAACTGCAGTTTTTGCACATTTTATTCATGTCAGTTATGGTAAGTAATTTATCTTGAAAAAGTCATAAAAAAGAAATACTATATAAAGTGAGCACTATAGCTGCAGATATATACTTGTGTATAAACCCTCTGAACGTGCAGTTTCAGATCATATCTAAGGAGTGCAAAAATTCAGTAGTCCTGGTTACAAAGGAGTTGTTTCCCAAGAGATCTGGAGTCTGGCTCACACAGAACCTGACCTTAGGAAGAAAACTCTTCATAGTTTGAAGCATTTCAGAGGCAACAATACAAAGCACTTGGATTCAAAACACACTTAATAACAACAGATCCCTACCAGCTCCTTCTCAGCTCTTCAAACACACAAAAATTCCACAAAGCTTGTCCTCTCTCAAAAGCGTGATGCAGCAACAAAACCCTGAGAAGTGGTGGCTGGGTGACAGACTCAAAAAGTGACACCAACAGAACTGCAAAAAGAGATTATGGGAGCAAACAGTAACTGGAAGAGTTCAGAGAACCAGTTTTCATCCAGACCTAACCAGGAGGCAGCAGCCCCAAGGACAACAATCAATCTCAAGCTCTCAATCAAGCATTTATTTTCAAGGAAAACACAGCATTTGAGGCGGGGCTACAAATGTCGAATGGTCAAATTTCAGACAACAGATGAAATTATGTAAGATTCTGCCGTGATTAAATAATAAACCAGGAGAAGAAAAACAATCTCAAGGTATAATAGTTTTTTCCCCTCTTGACATGGAGGATCAGGGCAGAATTCCAAGTGCACCTTGACCAGAGTTATTGCAGAGGTGCAGAATTAGCTGACACTCTCATCATTTCTTGAGTACATACTATGCATACACATGTTCATGTACTTTCCTATTTTACCTATAGAAGTTACCTGCCCCTACAAGATGCTTGCTATGCTTTTTATTTTTTCTACAACCTTTCTTTTCTAGAGAAGAGGATAATATATTCATCCAGGAGAAGGAATAACATTTTTATTACGTGCAGAACCGGTGGCAGATTAGGGCTTCACACATTTACTTACTGAGTAAAGAGCCTTTGAGAAGGTGCCTTCATGGGCAGCTAAACAAACTCTATGAACTACTGGCCCTGTAAATACAGCCCTGCTGATGGTTGTCAACTGTGCAGTACTGCGGTGAATTCAAGATCATCTCAAGCACTGCTTAAAATGTGGAATTTTTAAAAACATGCCTAGTTCAAGAAAATAAGATATTTTCTAAAAAGAAAGCTCCACTTACTTTATATCTACTTTCTCAAAATACTGATAGCTGCCATCTGGTTGAATTTCCTGCATGAAATTAATTCCAACTTTGCTGTACTGGGCATACCTCAGAGAAAGAAAGAGATGGGAAAAGCTTTCATTTCATAACCAGGCAAATGAGGAAAAGCTACATTAGAAAGATTATTAAAATGATCACAGACACCATGTGAATCTATATTAATATATTTAAAAATCTGTTTTAATTTTCCTTATTAGAATCAAAGCAATTTCTTACAGTTTAATTCCGATTCAAATCCAAATACCTGTGAAAACTTTTTATAGTATCTTTTTAAATGGATCATGTAACCTACATTTTCTTTTCTTCTAAATTCATTCACTCCTCCTTTTCACTAGTTTGTATTGTCTGCTTCTTTAAGTCATTCTTAGTAAGTAGACTACTACAGTCTAAATTTTATATTTAATAATTTTAACATGCACTATTTTAATCCTAATAGGACCTTTTCTTTCATTGTCCAGTACATTCTCCTCTCTAATTCTGCCTTTTATATTTGCTTTTTCTTTTCAATATAGTCTCTTAATCCACAGAATCACAGTATATGCTAAGTTGGAAGGGACCTACAAGGACCTACAAGAGTCCAGCTCCTGGCCCTGCACAGGACTACCCCCAAGAGTTTTAACAGACTCCAAATTATCTTCCACTGGGCATACACCTTCCTTTGTTGCCTTTTTTCCAAGACAAGATTCCCGTTCAGCCAAGATGGTTCACCTGCTTGACTTTTTTGACATTTAGGAATTGTTGTTCCTGTGCCCCTAAGAGGTGCTATTTAAAAAGTGACCAGCACTGATGGACCCCAGCATCTGCAAAAGCATTTTCCCATGGGCAGACTGAAGTCTGCTCCACTCATGTCCAAAGCTGAGTTTTTGCTGGCCCTTTTCCTACTGTCAACAGAGATTGATTACTTGTTTGACACTGATTGAAACTTGATTACTGTTTGACACTTGCTGTGGCCAAGACAGCCTCAATCTCCACTTGGCTCACAAGATCCACTCTGTTGAGAAGCAGTAGATCAAGGAGGGCATCCTTCTGAGTTAGCTTCCTTAGGACCTGTTCCATAAAACTGTCATCCAGGTTTTTTAGAAATCTTCTGGTCTGGGTTGTACCAGCTGTGTGATGCTCCCAGTTAACTTCTGGCAAGCTGAAGCCCCCCATAAGGACAAGGGCAGTTGACCTGAAAGTGTCCCTAGTTCCTCAGAGACAAATTTGTCACTATCATCACCCTGGCTGGGTGCTCTGTAGTAGATTCCCACAATGACATCTGCGTTGTTTCTTTGTCCTTTGATTCTTATCCAGAAGCGCTCAGCCGTGTCCCTGGGAGACAGCAGACTTCCCCATGAGTTGGATGCAGTCTGTATCAGACCCTCCATTCCCCTGAGCAGGGGAACGTCTCTTCAACATAGGAGACTATGACAGTTATCCTTCTTTTCCTGTTCAGAGGAGGTCTCAATGTGGGGTACACGTGGTGGTGTGTGTTCCCCACTATCCCAGAAGGACCTTTGCCCACCTCATCAGTGTGTGGCCTTCTAGGTGCAGAGCCTCACACCCATTGTAGAAGGTGCCAGTCCTACTTGTCAAATTCTGAGAGGGAGGAACCACCTTCTTCCTGGTACACACAGGGACCTGCTGGGTGCCTTCATCCGTAACAGACCCTTGGCTAACAGCCCTTTGACTGAAAACCCCGCAGGGCTCTGAGGCCATCTGCTTCTCTGCAATGGAGGTTCCAGACTCCAGAGAGTCTTCAGACTGCAGCACCTCTGAAAATAATCCATTTCTCTCTTGCTTGTTCGCTGGAATACTGCTCATCACGCTTCTTGCAGCTGTTTAAATCTCCCACAGTTGCTCACAGCACCACCCCCTCCTCATCTCTTTGGCTGCTGAGGGTTTCAGGGTCATGATGGAGCTGTTGGACCAGGTTCCTGAACTCAGGAAGCCCTGGATCTTACCTCTGGTGTTTCCTTCAGTCAGAGCCAGTCAAGCTCCATACATCCATCAGAATGTATACACATATCTACTTACAGATATGTCACCCCTCCATAAGGAGATGGGAGCAGGTGACTGAATTGGTTCCTGGTCTTTCAGTCACTTTCCCCACTGCTCATCTTCTCTCTCTTTCTTTCTCCTGTCACATTCTTTGTAACCACTGTCCTCCCCAGATTTTTTTTTTTTTCCATTTCCTCTCATTCATATTCTCCCTGGGTGAACTGCTCCAACAACCACCATCAGTCTAAACAGACAAGAGGCTCCTCGAGGAGATGGTTGTTAGGGCTGCTTTAGTCTGCACAACTGTTCAGAGCTTGGCACTGGGTTTATAGGGTATGAGACCAGCTGTCTCAACACACAGCACAAGGATCAGGGCTACAAGGGACAGCTGTTGCATTATGCAAGGAACTGCTACCTTTTAGGAATATTAATCAAGGTCTAAGTGAGCTTAGAAAAAAAGTGGGTGAAATCACTTCAAAGCACCCCCCATCACAACTGAATGAGATCTGTCTTAAGAGAAGCCAAGCACACTCTCAGGTTCACATTCCTAGAGCACAGGGAATCAAGGACACACATTAACCACTGAAGGCTGGTGCAGCTCCTTGCAGTGCTCTTTCCATGAACTGCGCTCTCCTGAGGTCTCCCTACAAAATAACCAAAGAAGTCAAACAATACTTTGGAAGCAGAGAAAAACAGTATTTCTCATTTCAAACAAACCAGCTGGCTGCCTGAAGGAGAGACGATAAAAATGTATGATGTTATGGGGAGAGGGAAAGAATTATCTTCTTGAACCTTATATTCTAAAGTAACAATTTTTCTTTGTTTCTGCTTTCCCTAAACTCTTAATCAGAATCAAAACAACTGCACAATTTAAATGGCAATTGCTCTAATAAATTAAAAAAAAACCAGAAAGCAAACAAACAAAAAACCCTGTGAACAAACCACTACTAATCTCTTTACTTCTCATTTATTATTAAGATAATGCTGAATTTCCTGGAATTGACATATTATATCATACTGTACACTCGAAATTTTTCCTATAAAAATCCCAGCACATTAGCATCCCAACTGTGGCAGGGTTTTTTGGCTTTTTTTAAATGTCACTCAGGCTGAAATTAAATGAAGTTTGGAAAAAATGTTCAAAGCCAGAAGCCTGTGAAATGCTTAGAATAAGGAAGTAGTATTTACCTAGTATTCACAAACTTTCCAAGCATTAACAAGTTTTCTACAACTTGACAGAAATAGTGTTGATCTTCATTACAGAGCTCTTTTTATAGCAAGGAAAAATATATTTTATACGTTAAAGATCTGTATATTTGCAGTTAATTGATTTCTATCTTAAGAGCCCTGTAGGAAAAAGACTGGTTTCAACAGTTTGTGCTATCACACTGCATTAACAGGCACAGGCAATGTGATCAGAAACCTTGCCAAAGGTTTCCTGCATTCCCACTTGCACTAATTTTTGAGTTCCTTAGACAGCCTTCCTGCTTGGTTTACACGTGATGGAAAAGTGAAAGCAGAGATGAGCAGCAGGCTTGAAACCCAGATGTTCAAGGGATTGCTCCAGTAGATCATTACACAAGGCAAAAAAGTCTTGCTCAGCCTGATGGGCGAGGGACTAGGGGGCTTCAAGAGGAAAAGGAATAAGTAAACATCCAAAGAACACAGGAACTCTGCACTTCTCAAGGCAGTAACCACTGACTGTGACAAAAGACAATGGTCATTAACTCAGGGCCACATTCAAATTCCTACTGGCAGGCAACAAGTGGCTGACAGAGACAATCAACGTGACTGAAATGTGTATTTACCTCTTACATGTCTATTAACTGTGCACATACTTGTATTAAATATTTATCACTTGTTCTTCCATGCTGTTCTCTGACTTCTTTATTCCCTTTCTCCTCTCCTACAAATCATGAATTTACACAGAAACATTTTCAGAACAGAAGTAATGTCAAACCTGGGGTCTAAAATGCACATGGAAGCTCTTCTATAATCCTGTAGCATTTTAGCTGAACATCTGGAAAACTTTTCATTCTTCTTTCAGAGAAATCTTTTAAGTGCTACTGGACTAACCTGGGAATGAAAGCCCAACTCTGTAACAGCCCACTTTTATCACATGCTTTATTTAACAGTTCATTGTTCCAAAAGCTTGCAGGTAATTTGCTTGATATATTAGCAATTACCTTCTTGGGTGTAGCAGGGTATTTCTTCCTATGTAATTAAAACTGTTGAGTTGAGAAAACTAATCTAAGCCATTATAAAATGATGTAAGATCAGAACCTCTTCAACTTTGCTTTAACCTGGTTTTGTAGACTCTGAGATTTTCAATCAGATCTTAATTTCTTTCTTTAGTTGAACATTAGCCTTAATCTAAAGTGTCAGTAGTTAAATACATTTCAGTTTTAAAAGATTTATGAACAAAGCCTCTTTCATTGCTTGGTACTTTAATAAAGATACAAGACGAAACTGCTCTAAAATGCAACGGCAGAAAAGTAAAAGAGAAAATTTCAAAACATGGCAGGCGTACTTGCAGGCAGAAAACTGTACAGATGAAGACCTGTATACATGGAACCAGGTCCTTTACCAATTTTCTACCAAGCCTATCATGAAAACAAGACCTTGATTATGAAGCACTGCCTGTGCAAGAAACAATCAAGAGACTGAGAAAGAGGCTTTTTAAAGAGGCTTGTATAAATAAGTCAGGACTTGCACACCTGTGAGCCCTGCCTCCATTGGTCTCGCTAAGAGCATCCCTGGAATCCCAAGCAATGCCTAAAAGCTGCAGCAATCAGGCAATTGCACATGAGTCACACAACAGAATTAGACACTTTTTGCATCCTCTGTAACCACTGACCCCAGAAGAAGAGGCTTTGAATTCGTGTCTTAAGTGGACAAGTACGAGGGAATCCAAAGTACAATCTGAAAGCTCGTCCTGAAAGTCCCTCTCCAGTCTATGGAAGCAGAGCCAGCTCTCTTCTGTCTCTTCTCCTGCATCCTGCTTTATTCCCCAGAAGCCCAACTTCAGGACACAAACCATCGGATTTATTGTGGCACAGTTATGTGTTGGTGATCTACTAAATTCCTCAATGGGGTCAATAAATGCATAATGCAAAAATGCACGGCAACAAAGTTTTCCCATCAATTTAATAAAACCAGTAAATTTATTAATCTGTTGCAAGGGTTCCATCATTTAGTCTAGTTGCATTAGATAGCGCTTGTTTCCATGAGTAGTTAACAAAGAAGCTTTCTGTATCATGCTGATATATAAAAGCTGATCTTTAACATCAAAATTAAATGTTAAAAAACAGTAACAACTATATTGCCCTACTTTTTAAAGCCAAATGTACATTGTCCTGTAACAAGACAAGAAAAATAATATTGAAGCCTCAGTTATGACCCAGTGTTGACAGAGCTGAGACAAGGTTCAGCCCCAGCAGTGTCAGCAGGTCTCCGCTAGTTTGTGTAAGCAAAGATTTATCCAACTTAGGCACACGTGCACACACAAAAACAATCTTAGAGGCCAAATGAGGCCCTGTTTAATATTCCCTGTGTTTGCTGCTCTGTAATTTCACTTTCCATTTGTTTAAAGAATTAAATCATTCCAACCATACAAAGAAATGCTTATTTCTTGATATTTACTGCTAGCAGGTATTTTGGCATAGTTGAACATCACTGTCGTTGATTTAGATCAAGCAAGGAAAAATCCTCATGGAAGGAACAACCCCCTCCAACAAGAAGCAGAAATCTAGTTGGCAAAACTAACAGTTGTGGATTATGCAGGGTGTTCCCATCCTGGGATTCACATTGCAATGTGAAGAGTAATTTTACAGGTTTACAGTGATGTAGTAATTTTTGCATATTTTTTGCACAATAAATGTGTTACCATGGATAAGGGACAGCCAAAGGTCTTCTAAATCTAAATTATCTAAAATGTCCTAAACTAGACCTTGTCTGACCAAAGCATCTCAATAATAATGGTTATCCTATCACACACACACTGCCACTTGGGCGCACTTTGAGGAGATATTCCCACTTTAGAAAAAACTACCTAAACCCAAAATCCACTATGGAAATGTAACAAGCAGTCTGGAAAACCTTTGCCTGGATAGGCCATGAGCTTTGATTTTTTTATTCTTCCTTATATATTCCAGGTATTTTGGACACTCCCAACATTTTGTAGGCCAATAAATCCATCCACTAACCAGAATTATTCTTTGTAGCTGATCTAAGAAGGCTTCTGCTCCTGAAACAACTGAGAAAACAGAGACTGATACAAAAGATGATGATGTAGTTTAAATTATTCTTTTCCTGTGCTTATTATCTACACAGTTGGTAACCCTGACTCAGGTTTGGAACCAAAATTTGCATATGATTCTAGACCAAAGTGTATCCAAAGACATTCATTTGGATACAGAACTAACAATTGACATGTAAACTGAAACGGAAAGATGAGCAAAATTTGTTTACAATTTGAGAACTCACTCAGATCTTACATTAGATAACATTCGAAGATAACACACTGAGTTCTGATTATATCTTCCACACCATAATTTCATGGTTACCAAACTGACCCTGGATTAAAGAAGTGCTCATAGTAGTTGTAATTATAATTCTTGTTATATATATACACTATTGTAACATGTATACTGCTGTTAGACTCTTATTATTAGTAGATATTTAGAATAGTTAAAATAGAATCTGTACAAATTAGAGGCCTTGTCAAGCCTCTAAAGAGGGCAAATGATGCCTTAGGTTTTAACTTTCATATCTTTCAAATCCTGTACTGCCTAGTATGTAACTGAAGTTTCTTGTAGCCTGTTCACTTCTGCTCTCTCATGCTAGGCAGACACAACAAAGCCTCTCCAGGCCTGCTCTCCAAGGACACTCAGACCGTCCTAGGCCCAAAATGTAAACCAAAAGCTGCTAAAGGGGGGTGAGCTTGGGGAAATTACATCATTAACTGAAGCTTTAATTGGAGAATTAACCCTGATATGCAAATGAACCAAACCTATAAAAGTGTGAAGAACCTGTCGTCCATCTTGGGGTCCATTTCGAGAGTAGCCTCTGGCTCCCCAGGGTGTACCTTTGAAGGCCCTTCAAATAAATACCTACCTTTATTCCCTTATTCTTGTCTAGTCTCTGTTTTTAGGTGGCCTCTCAAGGCATCAACATAAGCAAATTCCTTAATATATTTGGAAAAGCTATGAGGGCTTTATGTGGCAATATTGTCATTATTTTTAGTACCTGAAGATCTTCTCAAATTTTGTCTCCCATGAAAGTAGACTTTGCTAAAGAAGAGGCAGGCACGTAGCAGTGACACCACAGCATCCTGTGGCTGGAGTTCCCCCTCTCCAGTACCTTTTACATGAAAAATAATCTTTCGTGGCTTTAAATCTCTGACCACTTAATGTCTTCTAGTTCTTAGACTGGCAGAGGCACAATCAACCACATTCCATCCTGTCCTTGGCAACCCTGATTTTTATAAACTTCAGGGACTCCTGCCTCAGTTCTCTCTTGTCGAAGCAACACTCCCAGCCTACTGGATCAATCCTTATTCAAAAACAATTCCCTAACTGATCATCCCAACTGCCCCTCTCAGAACCTCCTTAAAATCAGCTCACCAATATACTGGATCTGGAAATGCCTTTAAATAACCCCTGCCAGCTGATTCTTCCCTTCCTTCCTGGCCTGCAATGCTCAAAAGGGGACCAAAGGAAGACAAGTATATTGCCAACTATTCTACAACAGTTTGACAGAGCAATTTTCAGCTCTCTATAGCTCCTTGATAACGCTACACACTATCAGCTTTCTGAAAACCTAATCAGTTTTCAATTACCAAAAAAAAAAAAAAAAAAGAGACAAAGAATGAGAGAGAGCAATTAAGGTTGAAGCCAACTGGTCTAAATTGCTCAATTTCACAAACTCTTATGGAAAAAAAAGAAGGTTTGTGCACATTTTGACAACCCCGCTCTCTGATTTGCTATATTAGCATTCCTGGGCTCAGCCAATTCAGAGCAGTACTCAATTTTCACGAAGTGTTTTAAGAAAGTAAGTATCCACATTTTTTTAACTCTGAAAGCTGCTTTGGGACATGCAGCCTTCCTATAAACAACCACTTTCACTTCTCCCTGGGTATTCATATCAGGTTTCTCTGTGCTTGCTTCATAGAAAGGCAGAAAGCAAAGACTGCTTGAAGAAACCTATCTTTTCTAAAATGCTTGTTTTCAAATCACATTATGGTCAATCATGCATTACTTCAACCTGCTCTCATACTAACCTAAAGTCCCATTAACAACGTTGCAGATTCTTCAGGTGCAGCAAGGGATTGTATCAGCTAAAGCTGACAGCAACATCCAGCACAGACATCTTCATTGATTTGTACACGGCCCACTTCCTTTGCATTTTAGTACACCAGCTTACTTACCAGACTGGGGGTTTTTAGTGTCTTATTTTGTCTGTTATTTGAAGGTTGTTTATGTGTTGGGAGGGGAGGTTAAAAACACAGTAAAAGCTTCAAATCATCAAATCTTTAGCTATGTATTCTCCATCTCAGATTTTTGCCAATTAGATATTGCTGGGCTTTCCACATTGAAATAAAAATCTATTAATGTTCTTTCAGACCTACCCATCACTCTATCTTTGAAACTAGCTTTATTTCTTTGTTTACTTCCAACACATTACTGAATTCCAATGAAAATCCCTAGGGCATTTCACATTTACTCAAAGTCAGCTCTCCTGAAGGCAAAATGCACTCTTGTGCTTCTCCTCAAAAATGTGCTCGCATGACACTGCTGAATATAATGACATCTGAAGCTGAAAACCCCAGACAGCCACAGCTTCGGCGCTGTCTGTCACAGTGGGCTCATTTACTGAGGGTAGGGCAAAAATAGATCATGTCACGCCAACACATTGCATATAAAAGACACCTCCATGCTTAAAAAAAGCAGCCCTTCCAAAATCTTACACCACCCTCATTAAATTAAAATCTCCAAGCAGCTCAAAGCCTTTCCTGCAAGCCTTATCCATAAACCAATTTCCTGATCTTTCTGTACCCACTCCAGAGTATCGTGGAAAGCACCACTGAGTACCTGCAGTTATTGTCTCCACCACGACTTTGCTGCATCAGCCAAAATATTTTAAATGCTTCTTGTTCACCTAATATCTCCTTTGTCTAAACATATTAACCTCCCCCTGCAGGAGACAGAATACTCATCTAATAACTTCTGTACCTTGGTGCTTTCAGATCTGTCTGTTTGCAGTTTATTTCCTACGGATTTTTTTCTTCCCCCCAAAGGCCTTAGAATTAATTCAAAATCGGATATCTTGGAGAAGTACTTTATCATAATTTCTATGTTATCTTATATGCAAGTGCATAAAACATTGATTTTTAATCTCTTTCTTCTGTACTGTTTGTTAGAGTTTCTCCCCTGAAGAACAAAACTGGTAGTGCTCAAAGTCCTAGATCATGGACTGGTTTTAAATGAAAAGAATCATGAAAATCAGAGCATAATTATGTGCCAGAAGAGAAGCAGTACACACCTGCTCAATGAAACCCACACACTTAGCTTTGATCAGACTTCTCACTTTTAATTCTGCTAAAATAGGCTGCTACTGGTGCTTTTATCCAGATCACTGGAAGCACAGAGACAAACCTGGGCTCCAGTTTCACATCCAAACTTCCACAGAGTTACAATTCTTTTTTTCCTCCAAATATTTACATCAAGGCTGCTCTAGTTTCTATTCATGACCATACACAGTTGTCAAACACTAATTATCCTCATTAGGCTATACCCAGACACCTCATTTCCAGCTGTATGGCTGCTCCCTTCATGCTTTTTTGGAACTGCAGGGTTTCAGGGTTGCTTGGGAAGGTACATATTCAAGTCAGAAAGCTTGACAGGCAGCAGTAAGATGTGCCCACAATTTTTACCATCCTGTGGTATTTCTCCCTGCCCTTCTGGTTAAAGCTACCTCCATCTTACAAAGCACTCAAAATACTTACTACATGTCCATACTGAAACTACACCCTGAGTAATTGTCTTCCTCTCACTTGTCTTTCTTTGTGCTTCTTCAGTAAATTACAACTTTATTCACTATTTTCACTTTCACCTCTCTCCAGATACATACAAGCACTAAATCCACTTGTTCTGATTTTTTTCAAATAACATTTCTTTGAGAAACAGAATCTCAGAATCATCCACAGCACTGCCATGGAGCATTTCCATTATGTAAATTTTGACGTTTTCCTGCACCTAGAAATAATTCTACGAACTGAATGTCTGTCTGTAAGCAACAGAGATCATATGTGATGTGGGGAAGAAAATCCACTGATTTTTTTTCTCTTCAAACCAGGTCTACTGAAAGTGCCAATACAATTCAAACTGAAATCTGTAGAGACATGAACATACTCACCACCTGAGGCTTCAATTTTCTGTTCATACACTGGAAAGCATGTATTAGCAAGACAGAATATGCAATACTAATATCTGCAACTTCCATGTCCTTTCACATTTCTAAAAAAATACGGCTTTATATAATGGTCTGGAATAAAGGAATCAAAAGGCTGATGTCAATACAAACCCTTCCAGTCTTTACTCCAAGAGTACAACTGCAACCAAGTGAACTGTATCCAAACAAACCACAAGTCCAGCACAGGGAATGCTGGATGGCATCGTTTATTGTTAGACTGCACCAGGCTGCAGAAACTTGCTTAATGGCCACTGTTTGAGCTAGCAAACTGCGAAGAAATGGGGGGTTCTAGTGCCTTCAGCACTTTTAACTGTTTGTGGATGACCCAATAAATTGTTTTTGAAAGTTCTTTCCATCTCAAAGTCATTTGGAGATGTTTTCGTGCACACACCAAAAGAAGCAGAACAAAGCAATCCCCATGTGATGCCTGACATGCAGCTAAGCACTGCTCTGGATCTGTCTTTCATCCCTGGTTAGAGTATGGATCAATGTTTGCTGTGGGAAGGCTTCTCATCCCCACCCTTCCCATCAACCCTGGAACTGGGCTTGGCACCTATGCTATTCCTGCCCAGTTTGCTCACTTCCCACTGAATACTTTTTGACCTGATATAAAAGGCAGCCTCTCCAGGGTGTTAAGCCCCGCCTTGGTCAGCGATTTTAAGGGGAAGGTAATTAGAGTCACTCTGGGTTGTGCACAGGAGAAACAACAAAATTCTCAGGAGGCTGAATAACAAATTTTTATTTGCAAACTTCAGAACATTAACGTAGAATGGGGTACTTGACAAATTTTAAAATACCCAGGCAAAGTAAAGCACCTCCCAAAGCACTGACTTAAACTTTAACCCATCCGGATAAAGCAAGGCACTTCACAAACTTTGCTAAGACAAACTTAAACTTACTCAACTTAAAGTTATGCTACTACAAGGCACTTACCAAGGCATTGACTGGAATTATTTATATATTTTGAGAAGAGGTCAGGAGAAGGAAGAGAGAGAGAAAGAAAAAGCAGAGGAAAGGATCATCACTGCTTTTGGGTCCAGTATGGTCCCAGCTGGACCCAAAATCCAAGGCAGTCCGGAATCCCTTTAACCACAAGCTCTGTTGAGAAAGCAGTTGAAATAACAGTACCAGAGAAACAGGCCTTACACTGTGCCTGCAGATGCAACAGAGAGAAAAAATATGTTAGCAGAACTGGTACCTCTTCAATGTCATTGCTTTTGTAATTTTAATCAAGTGAAAGGCTTAAAATTTGCTTTGCCTTGTAGCTGGTAAAAAGCAATCTCCTTCTTTCTCAAAACCTGGAATTTTAGGTAAGTCTCTGGCCGTTGGACCAAGGATATCAGGAGTGCTCATTACAAAGTGCATTGCTAGCCCTGATTTCATCTCGAGATAAAACTCCCTTATTTTGCAGTCCTCCCATACCTGTAGATCATTTCTAGCATCATTTCAAAGGGACAGAGTTTGCCACAACAAAACCCTCCAATGTGAAATGTTACACCTCAAGAAAGAGAGTCAGGCCAGCAAAGGTGCTACAGCTTTTTGGAGAATCAAAGCAAACTCTTCAGATATTTGGTGCCACCACAGCCATAGACAGAGAAGTCCATCCACAGCAAACGCACCTCTGAAATGCAGCAAAAAAATTAAAACGCTCTCCAGAGCTAAAAAATGCTTCCCTGACCTATCCACATGAGATTGCCTCCCCTCTAGTTATTAACAATGGTCCATCACACAAGCTTAAATCCAGACACGGATGAAAAAGGCAACTCTTCTGGAAGCTAAAACTCTGCTGAAATGAAATCACCTACAAAATGAAGCTTAGAACTTTCCCTCTTAACACAGAGATGGTGCCTCATTCACCGACCATTACAGTGGGGCCAATTAAAACTTTTTTTTTTTTACACATTGGAGGCTGGATTTTAAGCTCAAAGTCTTTTTTAAGTCTTTTAAAACACATTTCAGAGCCCTCCAACCACCTGCATGGGAAAAAAGACATAATAAAAAACCAGCACTTTCAGACGGGCTGGGACTTTTTAACGTGTTTGACTGCAGGGACTTCACCTTTGGAAACAAAATTACCTGGGTAATTAAAAAAAATAGTTGAAAGGAAAATATATATTCTAAGTGGAACAGAATTTAATTGATATTTTACTGTAGTGTACCCTACAGACCATATACAGAAGGAGTTACTGAGCTGAAAGTCAAGACTTTTCAGGAAGGAGCCTTCGAGGTGATCAAAACATTTGCCCATTTTCATATAATCGCTTATCTGTGATCAGTCCAGAAGGAGAATCCAGCAGAATAAATATTCTATAGTACCATATACAAAAGTGGGTAGCCCAGGGAAGCGGGTGAGATCTTAAAGGTCTTTTCCAACCTCAGTGATTCTGTGAAAAGCACATGATCTATAGTTCTCCATAGTCAGTATCACATCTGATGTCTGCTATTTATTGGCTCATTAAACGCATGCTTTGCTTTGAGACACTAAGTCTGATTTCACATTCAGCCTTATGAGGACATCCAGAAAATGTAGCACATTTTCTGCTGCTCAAAGCAGTCTCTCAGGAAGCCTTAATGGCAGTGTCCATGTAGTCTTTGGCAAAGACTGCATCAGGGAAATTTTAATGGCACAGAATCACTGTTTTGCTTGCTGCTAGAGCTACTGTAAATGAGGAAAACAAATTTAATAGGATTAAATTACCTATTTTGGGCCCCAAAATCTGGTGACTTATTTGCTGCAAACTATGTTTCCTGACAAAATTATGTTGCAAAATGCCCTTCTTATGACAACCTGCAGCCCAGGCTTGCCACGCAATTAAAGTCAGATGTACAGGATGTCACAGCCCTACACAGAATTTCTGCTTTCTCCCGGTGCTTTCTGACTGATCTCATTGGGATGCTGGGGTTTGAAACTCTGGCTGGTTCACAGCAAAGCCAGTGTGTGAGCTCTGAACACCAAGGCCTGAAGTAACATGGTCCCTCAGGCAAGGAGAAAATAATTATCCCTATTCAGCCCTTAGAGATGCCAAGAGTAAATGAGGATGACAGTGAATGGGACTCTGATCTGCCTCTCCCAGTTTCTTAACATTTCCATGCTGGGAGTCACATTCTGGATTGTGGTAACAAACCTGCTCCCATGAAATTTTGATTTCACTTAGCCAATAGTTCAGAAAAGTTTGTACTTTTGGAGAAGCTTTGCCCAAGACCCAGAGAGGCTCCAGATGGAGATCCTTGATGTTATCAGTCACAAGCACAAACCCCAAGAAGCACACAACTGCTAATTTTAGCCATTTGAGCACTGCTCAACAAGTGCAGTGAGACCAGATTGAAGCCTCCCATCTGGCTGTGGTGGATCCTGTCTACCTGACTGTTACCTTCTTCCAAGCACACCTCCTTATTTTTAACATAGAAAACCTCTCATTCTGAAGACACAAAAAAAAAAAAAAAGACAAACTCACAATTTATGGATCAATACCTACTGTTTCCCTGGGAAATGTATGTCATTATAAAATATAGCTGGTGCCTATTGTCAAGAATGACAGAAACCCAGATATTATTCTACTCAGTGTAAGCAAATGTAGATTTTCCAGACTGTTGCCTAAAGAAATTTTGGAACAACCACTATATCCATCATAAACATCAACACATCCAGTCACTGCCACTGGAGATGATAATCAAGAGCTAACTACATGAGGAAGCATCCAGCTCTTTATTTACTCCATGATTTAAAATGTCACAGCTAAGATCATCATTATCTAATTTCCAAACAAGAAGACTCGCTCAAGCTGACTGACTCTGTGCAGAAAATTAGCCTGAGGTTTATCTTTGTCACCACAGCCCTCACAAGACAGCTACAGTAGTTAGCTCCTGCCAGCTGATATTACATGAAAATGTGGGGCAACAGATCTTGTAAGCAGCCATTTGTGCTGTTTAGCAGTGTAACAAGGGCTCTCACCAGAACAGCTGCCCTAGAGATTAAATAACATGGGAGAGAAGTGGCTCAGCTTAGGACAAAAGAATGTTATGTTCGAAGGGTTGATATTTCACCAAATAGTCACAGCACTGCAGGGATGAGGGAAAGCCAGCAGATCTGTGTTCACTGTTTGAAAACTGGCAGCACAAGATACACACAGAAAAGAGGTACACCTAGGTCATAAAAACAGCTCTTTGTGTTGGTAAAAAACTGATGGTGAAAATATGAATGAAGGTCAATATCAAATAAGTTGATATTTCAGCGTCTGCAAAGTGACAAAGCACAGAAAAAACAACCTGCACAAAGTGATCATCCCCCTGGCTTAGAGAGGCTGGTGCTCTCCACTGCTTCTCCACAGCAGGGTTCTACACTAGTCCCATTTCACTTCTGTGTGCACCCAGAAATAACTTCAGAAAGAAGATCCAGCCAGCAAGGTCTTTCCAGTCTTGCTCTGAGAAAGAAAACCAGAGAACCTGTTTCCATCTCTGGGTCAATTACAGATGCTTTAAAGGCTTTTGTTCTAATTCTACCCATGTCATAGGCCTGTGTGCTCCTGTGCCACAGCACAGCTTGAATACACAGTGAGATCTGCTTCAAGCCTTGCATTTGCTCCCTTCAAAAAGCTCCCCTCTAAGACAGCTGTCCTACCTTAGCTGCTCTTCTAGCCTGCTCACAAGGGCCAAAACAGCCACAGGAAATTTGACATATGTCACATTTCCTTAAAACACTTTCCTTGGTAATCCAATGTGATCGTAAATATTTACCTCATGCAGCCATAAACTACTGTCATTGTTACTTCATGAACTGAAAAAAAGAAAATGAATCCATGGATAAAATATAATCCTTCTAGATCAGGTTCTTCTCCATATAATATGAAGGAATGGAGAAGGGTGAACAATTCCAGCTACTACTGCTGTGTTTGATAGCAGACATTAATCATTTCAGAACATATTAAGAAATGCTGCACTGCCATATTATCAAAGAAATATGTCACCTCTCTGTACAACATTCTTCAACCCTAAGGGTTTGCTCAGCTGCTCTGGAAAAGCTAAAATCGTGTGTCCAAGGCAGTAGGACTTGAAAACCTGAATTGGAATAGAAATATCACTGACAACTCAAAGCTTATATAGAAAAAACATTTATTTGTTTATTTAAAACTATTTTTTCGAGTTCAAGGTAATTATCCACTCTTCATACAGAGAGATGACTGATTTCAGAAGTCCTGCACCAGTCAGTACTGGAGAGATCCCCTTGATGTCCCAGTCTGCATCCAGCATAGCCCCGATGCAGAGGTGCTGATGATACCAACGTTTTCTCAAATTTAACCAAGAGGGGACATTTGCCATGAACATTTGCAATTTTTTTTTTTTTTCTCCACAGGCTGCACAACTCCTTTGCAAGTGAAGTTTTGCTGGTTTGTGGCCTAAAACTGCCTCTGTTCATGGGACTGGTGCTTTGCAGGGACCCCAGAGAGTGGCAGAGGAAACACTGGCCTGTCTCTCCCTCAGACAGTGTGAGGACAAGTGGATCTCAGCACTAGGTTTAAAATGCTGACTAACAGCCAAGTCTGGATGAATTTTGACAGCACATCAAGCTCATCGAGAGAGCGCAGCAATCCACCTCCACAACCTGTCCTCAAAAACGCGCTCCTAACAGGGCAGCACCGCCCAGATAAATTGAACCTCAGTCAAGATCAGTTACGCCAGCTCATCTTGCAGGAGCAGCACTCAATTTGCTCGGTAAATACTCAGCAGTAAGTTCAGTACAGTCAGCTTTAAGGTTGCCTTATATTTCACTTTGCAAATACCGTGGCACTTCATCAACAACTCCGCTGCTCACACAGACAGAGCTTTCATGTTAGCGGAGTCCTGTTGATACACTTCTCAAACTCCATTTTAGCATTTGGTAGGATACATTAAAGGGAAGCAAAAGCAAGTTCTTGAAACAAATTCTAGTCAAAGTCAGCTTCCTTAGCTACCTGCCACTTTCAGGATAAATTAGTTCCTGCAGGGATTACCACCAGCACAAGCACCAGGCATCCACCCACGCGGCACATTCAGCTCTTATACTTTTAATTCATTAGTCCCTTCAGCTGGGTTAGAGGTTTCTACAACCTCTCTGGGGGCAAACAAGAAAGCTTAGATGACTTCCTAACCTCTTTTAAAATCTTTAACAAGGCGTTTAAAAATGCAACAGTCATCTCTTAACAAAAGGGATTAGAAATTTTTCTTGTACTGAAATAACACTCAAACCAGAGCTGACAATGTCTCTGAAAAGCTCTTCAAGCAGCAGTGGTAATGTATGCTAAACCTCAGGATTGTAAACCATTTAGATCATTAGATTATTTTAAATTACCCAGAAAAAGTTACAATGATGCTTGGAAAAGAATTTCCAGTGAATGAAAATCATTAACCGTGCCTGAAATGTCTTAATCTTAAATTATTTCTACTTCAATGTGGTGTTCCTACTGACATGTTATTAATTATTATTGCCAGCGTGCATTCTCAGTTTCTACAGTAAAAAGTTTTATTTCTTAATTAGTCTCTCAGCAAAAGAGCATTCCCTAATAAAAGTAAAGCTTTTTATACCTATCACACTCAATTTAGGACAATAAATCAGCCTTTTCTCTACACCAAATACTTCAAATGAGGCAAAAATATTTCCAGCAAATAGATGTATCACACTTTGGGGAAAATAAGATTTCAAACGGGAAGTTTTTAAATGGTGCAGCCACTCATAAGAATGGGTAAATTATGTTAGACCCAAAAATCTGATCATTCACCCCCTTATCTACCTCTAACCATAGCTGGAGAAAGATGAACAGCAGAAAAACACAAAAGTCAGAAGTAGTGCAACGAACCTTATTTCCTAACAATTTATTAACCCACGAGAAGGCTTCCCACGTGACAATTTAATTTCTATAAAGGCTTGTAGTGTGGTCAATAATTTTAATCAGTCTCCTCCCCTGCTTCACCAGCTACTTTGGCTCCTTGTTCCAGAGAAAGCCAGGACATTTCTAAGGCGTTATGTCCCCTTGGAAAAGGAAAAAAAAAAAAAAAAAAAACCACAGTGGCACTTCTCCAATGCATCACATTCACTTGTCGCCTACTAATTTTATCCTTTGTGAAAGTTTGTTGACACATTTAGCGCAGAATCCGCCCACTCTGACCACTCCCAAGCTCCCGGGTCCCTCGGGAGCGCTGCGGGCAGCGCAGTTTTGACGCCTCCTCGCAGTCCCCGGAGCTCCTCGGCAATTAAAGCCACAAATTACCCTGCGCTGCCGTCTTCATGGAGCGTGGGAGGTGTAAAGCACTCCCGATTTCCCTCTGGAAGATACCTGTGTCATGCGGCACAGCACATTCCCCACGGGCTGCCGGGTGGCATTAACTGTGGGAGGGGGGATGCGCATATGGAGCGAAAACTCCAGCATCGCTTACTGATCTCTGGGGAAAACGCCGAGCTGGGGACCAGACTGTGAATCTCCTGACTCGATCTCTACTGGCTGTTACCAAAGCCTTTGTATTTTTCCAGCATGGAGCCTTTCCATCCCGCCATTGACAGCTTCGCCTTTCCCGTACCCCAGTGGGATCCTGGAGACAGTGTGGGGTGGGATGAGGAGGAGGAAGGGCAGATTTACTTCAAGGGTGGGAGCCAAAGGCATGATTCATCAGCCAGGAGCATAAATAAGAACTTTTCTCCCTGCCTCTGAAGCTCATTGTAGCCAGAGCCTCTAGATCCAGAACCTGGAGCCAGGATTTAAAATATTTTTGCCTGTAAAGCACACTGACATCACAGCAAGACAATAAAAGTTTTAATTGCTACAAAGCAAACCAAAGCAACAGGACTGTGTGAAACCAAGTCTAACCCTTCTCAACCCTATCACCTACAACAACATGGAGCAATCTTTGTCAGTGCCTGTTTTCTACCATTGGACCATGCAGCCTTGCTCTAAAAAACCTGTTCCTAAATTAATAAAAAATCAGCTGCAGAAAGTGAGAAATCTGACAGCAGTTGTCTGATCCTCACAAAGGAATTGGACTGTGAGAAGGAAAGCTGGACAGAGAAATAAAACGCTACAACACCACAAGAAAGGAAAACGAAGTAAACAGGGAGCCCATGCAGTAAATTCCCAAAATGAGATCCTTCCAAAGCATAAACAATCCCATTGCTTTTAGCTTTTGGCAGCGTGCTGGCATTAATGCCTTTCCTGCTCAGGTCTGCGACCTAAGCAGTCTACTTTGCTTGCAGAGCCTGTCCCATATGGTGGCACCAAACAAAGCACTGAGAGCTCATTGCTCTCACCCTAAACAAAGCTTCGGTGGAGGTCAATAGAAATCTCGATGGGAAACAAATGTTCCAATGATGAGGCAGCTGCTGCAGGATCGTATCTCGCAGCCAGAGACAAAGAGAAGGAAGGTAAATGCTGTCCACCTCAATTCTCTTTTTCTGCGTGTCTTCACCTATGGGGGAGTGGGTGAAAAATGCATTTGAAGCACGTCAGAGCAGGAAAAATTCTATTTGCCACTAGTAGATGAATTAGCTCGGAAAAGCGAGTTTAACCAAGTCAAGCTGCACATCAGACCTTACATGCTGTTACTGAGAACATGACTACAGCAGTACAAGAAAGTAACAAGCTGTCTCAATAAGGCTCAGTTTGCTGGCTTTGTGAATCAACAGAAAACCCACAGCAACTCCAATTAATCCCGTGGTTGTGTGCAGACCCACATGCTCATGTTTATGAGTACATATAAAAACTTGGAATCAGACTGAGTTCCTCTTCATCCTACTCACCTATAAATTGTGTCAGTTAAGGATCCAGACAGTTCCAGCAGTTGCTCTGGGTCTCTGTAGTTCAGCCAAAGTCAAAATAATAAAATCAATTTATGCCACTTGAAACCTGGGCTTCTCCAGTGCTTTCTGTAGCCTTCACAGGGCTGTAAAGGCAGAGAGGAGCCCTTGGAGATCAAGCAAAGATCAACAGATCTCCCCCAGCCTTTTCAGCCTTAAAAAGTTAACTGGTCTCAGCTGTAATCTGTAATTGACACAGCTGAAATCTTCAGCTTTGTGTAATAAACCTGTAATAAACCTTTTTTTTTAGTCTCTGCTGCCTCTTTGTCACCTCCTCCATGGCTCACAGATTAGGAACCAACAACATGCATAACTCAGCTCCATTTGTGAATGGAATGGGATTTAGGATGTGGCTATCATTTGATCTGTGTCACACAGGCAGAAACAATTTTACACAGTGACAACTTGCAACTCAGAAAATTTCCAAACATGGCATTCAAAGCTGGGGGGTCTGAACCCATGGTCTTAGTAATGATTAGCACTTGACCATGTCACAGTTCCCATTAGATGCTTAATAGAATTTTAATAACTATTATGATAAAGTACAGCAAAATAATTGAATGGGATTTGAGCAATTCAATTATTAATTTAGTTATTTGCATTGTCATATACTCAGTGATCTCAGGTAACAGTTGTACATTAAGACAAAAAGCACTCTGGAAATCATTAGCTCAGTACAAAATACCAACCAGTCTTTTACTGTTCCCAAAAGTGTCTGTGTGCAAACTTTTAAAGCCTCAGTTTTCTGCCTACATTTTACAAGTGCTCAGTTAATCCATACAGGTTAGCGAAGCATGGATACATGCACACATTTGGGGTAGGGAAGCTCAAAGTATTTATCTCTGCACATCAGGGTTTTCCATCTTAATCATTCCAACAAAACACGTTACAAAGTTTTCCTTTACATCATTTCCTGTAATCTACCCGTTCACTATTTTAACTGACCAATCAAGCTGAGGCATGATGAGACAGGCACTTCCATTCTTCACAATTTTGTGTGTTCTATTTATTTTAGAGGACAGTCAGTGGAGGGACTGCATAAAGATGTTGGAATCAGACCCTGCATGTTTGCAGTGAGCTGAGATAATCTCTGCCGACTACTTTGTCTGATGCCTCACAGCATTTTGTTCATGGTAGTACACAGATGGAAACCTTAGCAGTGCAGAAAGAAAAAGAAGCACTAAAAGCATAATAACCTTGACAAAAAGTGGTTGTTTGTTTTCCTTGCAGAAAGACAAAGACAACAAAAGCAGCAGCAGCAGCAATGCAAAACTATTTCTCCCAACCCGCACATGAAGCACAGTAGCCAAAACCAAACTCCATGTGAAAAAGTTGGTCCTTCCCAGGTTACAATGCATAGGCTTAGTTTTCAGATTCCGGCTATAAAAATTCTCTTGACTTTCTAGATATCAGTATGACATGTGCTCCTTACTACATCACATTCAAACCTGAAGCGATTCCTCTCACATTTGGGTGCCCTGTGCAAGTTGTCTTACAGAGATTTAACATTTTAAGGACTGTCTTCCCCTCTGACAGCTCACATGGGCTTCATTCTTAAGTTAAACATCCAAAAACTGAGGCATGAAAGATTATCACCACATCTCATCCAGGAAGTCTCAGATACCTCTATCCTAGGATAGAATCAGCCATGAAGAAGTGGCAATCTCTTTTCAACAACAAAACAAGAGATAGAAAATAATTAATATGGATGTAGGCATCTCACTTTCAGCTACCTTGGGTGGGGCAGATGAACCCCAAATCCAGTGTTTATGTGGCCTACTATCTCTATGTCAAAATCCAAAGAATGTTGCTGTATAATTCTGGTTTTTTTACCTCACCCTGATAAACTTCATATGCAGTGACTCTGTCAGATTGCTGGAAAGAGATTTCCCACAATCCTCATTCCCATGGTATCTGCTGATCTCTTACATTTAATGGTACATTTCGAAGAGACTGAGTTTAGCTCAAATCACAAACCAGCTGGGTCAGCCTTTTTGATCCAGGGCCTGATCAGTCCCAAAGTACGCCAACTCCAGTCTATATGCTATATAAACTGGTATTTTATTTCTAGTAGCTAGATATTAATGAAACCAGGACTGAAATTTGCGATTTCATCTGTGACTCTTTCTGCTCACACATTTTGAGTAATACGACAAAAATTCACAATGGATAAATTATGCTGCCTAATTTGAAGTTCTAAATCTTTATGTGATTTGGATAATTTAGCTTGCATTAAACAATTTGGAAAGCAGAAAGTACTGACATGAAAAAATAATTGGAACGAGGAGAAAGGCAAAATAAAAGAGCAGAAATGAGGACTAATGAAAGACAATTAAATATATGGCAATCTGGAATAAAGAATTCCAATACTAATTTTGAAAGATTGCTCCAGAGAACACAGCTGGAATAAACAATTGCTTTTGCTGAAAAGGCTACACAGCTTTATATGGTTTCTTTACGGTTTAATTAATTATTAGTACAAAACCATTTGCAGCTATCTGACATTCAATCTAAGTGAGACACAAAATTATGAAAACTGGAGTCAAAGGGAACATACATTTTCCCAATTTTAATGACAAACATCAGTAATTATCTGACTGAATACCAGGAGCTGAAAGTATGGTGCTAATTTTCTCTGAAACTGGCTATTTCCTCTTCCTGGGGTGATTTGCCGACAATTAATCAGAGGAGAACCTATGCTCATTGTGAAGGGCAGCCTGACATGAGCAAGTCAATGTGTTCAGTGTGTTTCACCTCTGCAGGGTTGCAGAAAATAACCTGTCCTGGAAAAATGGCTTTTTTTTTCCTTTACACACATAGGAATGATACAATGACATTTAGACTAAATAGTAGCATTTGTCTCTGAAATCCATTCAGCTTGTATTTATATTCGATTCTTTATCCCATGGTTTGATTAGAAGCTATAATTCACTTTGAAGATCTGTACTTCTGCAAAACTTTAAATAAGAATGTATCTAAAGATAATTTTGTTTCTGTACACTAAAAGAAAATGGAGAGGAACTCCTATTTATTGCTTCTGATGAAAATTTATAAAATACTGGAATTCTTATATGCAAATTTAGCAGCCTTTTCATATGCATTCAGTCAACAACATACAAATTAAATTTACATTTCTGAACTTTATTTGTTACGTGAATAAATATGGATTAGTGGATTGAGTCAGGATAAGCTTATTCTATTACAGTTGTATTTGTCTGAGATTATTTACAGTGTTCTACATTTCCCCCGATAGATTTGTTTGGATGGTTTTTTTTTTTCCCTTCCTTGTTCAATCCAGGATATCTGCGTCTAGTCAGGGTTGTGAACAACGAGGTTCACTCTCCTGTTAGGATCGAAAAGTTTAATAAAGGACAATAAGGGACAAAGATAATAAAGCAAAAGTCACAGCGCTGGGTGCTTTGGTGCTCTGCCAAGAGCACACCTGCTATCCTGGGGACTCCCCTTACATACACATCGACTTATTACATATTCATAAACAATTATACATATTCAAAACCCTTTCCAGGAACAGTTCCCCTCTTCCCAAAATCAGTGATTGCTGTGGAGATAGGCTTCTTGGCGATTAATATTATCTTATTTGCCGGTCCAAGCAAATAGTTCATAAGCATAGCTATTTCTAAGTTTTTGGTTGAATAAAAAAAGTGTTAAAAACCACATCTTCACAACCAAGCTACCTTAAGTAGCATCTATTTTGTAATAAAGCTAATATATATATATACATAACATTTATTTGTGACAAAGCCACTACTTTTAACATTACTTATTTTAACATTTGCAGAAAGCCAATATTATAGCCTCTATTTATCACAGGGTTGTCTACTTTTTTGCAGCTATTTTTGTTTGTTTGTTTGTGTAGTGGTTTAAGGGTTAACTTGGGCAGTAGCCCCCTGATGTCCCTTCTGTGAGATAAGCATCAGGAGATAAAAGCAAAGCAGGCACAAAAACTTAAAGAATATAATCAAGTTTATTAACAGAGTTAAAAGAAGGAAAAAAGAAAGTCAGACTAAACCTTCAGAACACCTCTCTCCCCCCACCCTTTGCTCCTTTCCACCACCAACGTAAAAGAAAACACAACCCTTGAAGATTCTAGTCAGTTCACCACCTATATAATAATTTCTGGTTTTCAGTTCACTTAGGGAGGAGTCTCTCTTGGTCAAAACCATGGAAACATCTCCACACGAAACAATCTCGTGCAGCTTCAGTGTCACAGCAAAGCAGCCGCCCGGGATGGTTCTCTGCTTGCATGTGAAAGTCCCATCCCCCGACTACAGCTTTCCCCACAGCTGTTTCGAGGGTTTCTTTAGCTAAGGGGGTACTATTTTTTAAGGATGAGCAGTTCAGAAATAGAAGTTTTCTTCACTTATCGAAGTGCCTGAAAGGCGTAAGGACCCTCTCTGGGAGTAACCACATGGTCTAGGAACAGAGATCCTTTTCTCTGGTGCGATCTCTGCTCAAGTTTCTCAGCATTGCAGCACAAATACAGTTGCTCACAGCAAGTTATAGCTAGTTCAGCGTTTGCTTGTTTTAGTACAAGCACTTTGCTCACAGTTGCAGTTTGAACGCTCCAACCCCCCCCCAATGCTTTCAAGAAATTACAATGGGTAGTCTAATATATCATAGTCCATCACCATGGTTTTTTTCCAACAGAATTTCAGCTTCTAGGATTACAGCATCTCCTCAAATCCCCTCTCTCGAGGTCTCAGGTTTTTCTTCCTCACTGACTTGGGCATCTTTATAGTGTCTCCTTCACAAGCCTTCACTTTCCTCTCTCCATCTGATCGGGGAGATGATTAGTCTCTGCAGGCTTCATCTGGTCTGGAAAAGACCTTAACAGCACTAAAAGAGTTAACCTCCCCCGGGCTTTGCAGCTGGCGCTTGGAATTTCCTTATCTCTTGGCCACGTGATCCTGCCGGACGGCAGTTTCAGGGGAATTTCAGCTGCTCCGGGGGTGAGGTGAGGGCCATCCTGGCTTCTGGGAGGGGGGTGTCTGGCGAGTTGAAGTGACTGCAATCTCAGCCAAGCCACCCCCCGGCCGACCCGGGCCAGGCCCGGCCGGCAGAGCCCGGCCTGGCCCGGCCACCCCCCACCAGTTACCTGCTCGGCTGCCGGAAGCAAGAGAGGGCTTCCCGGGCTTTTTCCTTCTTAAAATGTTAGTCACAGAGGCGTGTCTAGCTCTCTAAGTGGTTTAGAAAGTTGTCAATATTCAACCTGGCCAGTTGATTGGGTCTAGAGGGAGCTGAAAGCACCTTTTTGCAAGGAATCACTTCCTGGCCGGTGCAGCCTTCTTCAACTACAATTCCCAGCTACCCTAAACCACGACAGTTTGTTTTTTTACGGTTTGGCGAAAAATATTTTAAATGTGTAACCCAACTAGTCACAAAATGATTTGTCTGGAGGAAAACTGAGGGCAAAATAATAGCGTGTGTGGTAATGGTTTATTTTGCTGCAAGAGTTGAACATTTCGCTTGAGCCATTGAGCAGATGGCCACGTGATGGTCCCACCCACTTCCTTAAATCTCTGCATTTTGGGAACAAAGTCCATTTGTGCTCCCGTATCCCTCCTAGCGCCCGTATCCCTCCCACAACCTAGAGAGGCACTTCCAGACTTGCCCACCAGCGACAGCTTTGCCAGTGAACAACACATTCGAAGATCTGCAGCTACTTAGAGGTAGGTGTTAATAACCAGACCACCAACTCAAATATCACCGCCTCCGCTCCACAAACACAGCAGCATCTTGCCTTCCATCCTTTCGCACAGCGCCTGGGGCGGGGGTGAGCATTGCCTTAGGGCAGAGCTTATCACTCTGTGTGGGAGAATCAAATCTGTCTTTTCCCTCCTCTCAGGTCTACGTTTATGCAAATCCCCCCCTGCCAAGCTTTTTACAGATGGAGGGTTGAATGAACCAAGAGTATCCTTGGAAGCAGAAGACTAAAAAAAAAAAAAAAAAAAAAAAAAACTACAACAACAAAAAACCACCAAACCATATTCAACAAGCTTCTTTCTCATTTCTTACAAGGCTCCATCACTGAGGCTTCTTTCCTGAGCCAGAACTCTGCAACACTCTCCAGAAAATGTTTAAATCCTTTGGCACTAAAATGAAAGTAAACCTCTAAGTTCATGTGCTTCTGTGTTCTCTCAAGTGGGGTTAGGAAAGAGGCAAAAAGATCATTCTGCCAAACTAATTTCTTAATCCTTGCCTGTCGTAGTAATCTAAATCCTTGCCTGTCACAGTAATCTAGGATTATAAAATTTCCAGTGAGGGAGCAGTGAGTGTCCTCTGTGTGGCTGAAAGGTTTATAGAACACCACAGATGCTAAAAGCAACTAAGAGATCCCAGTCTTGAAAAACTGTGTGATTCAGTCTGGCCAATGCTGAAAAGATTATTTTCTCCATCATCCAGTTTTATATTCAGAAAGCATACAGAGTGTTTGTGATTTTTAAAGAAATCATTAATATGCACACTTCATTTCATCTGCCTTTACAACCTTATTTGGAATAAGTGATGCTAACTAAAACTGAAGTCTCTCTGTGAGGAAAGAGATATTGATAATTCAGTTATCCTAAGATTTTGTAAAATTATTTTAAGTCTGGTCAAAAATGTTCTGCATCATTTCATGCTAATTATTGTAACAGCAAGTCTTGCAGATGTCACACATCCAGAATTTCACAACAGGCATCTAGGAAATAAATATATAGCAGCTAAATAAATGAATCACAGGAAAGTGAACTAAAGAAAACATAATGTATTTTCTATTCACCCAAAATTTCAGTGAAGCCAAGATGATGATAAAAATACTCTTTCTTCATGATGATCTGCTAAGTAGTGCTACTAAAAATGTAGAGAAATTCTTCCATATTCAAATAGGAAGCAGTGCAAGTTTGCACAAGTGTCAGCCAGCTGCTGACTGTCACTGATGCTACTGCCAAGCAATCAGACTTTCCAGACTTAAAAAGATGATCCTGCTCATAATCTTGCCCGTTGCTCTTGGTCCTTTCACCATGGTATGGATAAACTCCATCCTTTGCATGCTTTTCCAGCAAAGTCTGGTTTTGATGGTCTAGCTTGAGTAGTCTGGCTTTGCACTGAAAGGCCTCAGTGCACTGAGAGAATCAGGAAACCTGGAATGCTGTCTTGCTGCTGTTCCGTCATGCCCCAGCAGTCTTAGGACTGTGTTAAGTCCAACTTTATTTTACATTCATGTCCATGAAAATATTAGACATGCACAGTTTTTGGTCTACTAATTATTACCCATCTCTTCTTTCTTGTTCTTTGTCTTCATCTTGATGGAGGGAGCCAACCTTGTCAGTGTGGGGTGTTTCTCCTTCATGAAACAAACACACGAGCATGCCAGGATAAGACACCACCCCATCTGCCAAGTCTCCTGAGAGTTCCCTGAAATGGAGAAGGTTGGGGTTTTTTCTTCCTCATTAACTGAAAATCCCAGATGTAATCTAAACAGACATCTTGCAGAAAATAAACAAATTTCAGCAATGCCTAAGAAAAGTGTGTAATAAACAAAGACTTCAACATAATCTATAAAAAATCTTATTGCCATATCTAAAAAGGCCTCAAAAAATGGGGGAAAAAATCCCAAACAGTTGGCATGCTGAAGCTGGAAAGATACCAATTAAGGCATACATGTTTCAAAGGACCTTGAGAAGGAAAAGAAAACAACTTAAACCCCAGCAATACCAAACCATGCTCCAGTGCCAGGCGGCAGGAAAGGGAGGCAGAGAAATGAGACAGGAGTGAAGCCTTTTTATCTGGGGCTAAGGAGCAGCAGATGATCCAGTGAGATTTTTTCTATATATGGCTTTTTAGGCAGGAAAGAAGCAGGAAGGCTGTAGTTCCAATTTCCTCAGGACACAACAGCCTTACAAGCTGAGAGGAATCCTTATTAAATATAATCTTAATGAATTCTATAGTTTTCTCTTTTTTTACTGCTTTAGTGCTGCAGATCTGTGCTTTTAAGTAAGCGCATTCTTTTAATCGTGTTTCATGAAACAGCTTCCTCACAGCAAGAGCAAAGAAACTCTGTCGTTTCCATGGAAGCAACCGTCCCCAAAACTATGGCACTGCAGTCTGTCTACACAGAACCCTAAAACACACTGCCTGGGGAACAGCATGAGAGCAAGCCTGCACTTAACTCCTCCTGCCTGCCTGGTGGTGTGGGAGAGCCAGAGGCTGAGGGATGTTCCAGCAGACATGTGAGGGATGGTGGTAGCAGCCCTGGATGGGACAATTATGCTGTGGATGAGGTCTGGGGAAAGTTCAGTTCAGCTGCTGTACCACCAGGCTGTGCTCTCCTCAAGCTGTGCCTCTTGCAGCTACAGCTTGGCAGCAGCTGTCCTCATACCTTGCTCATCTAAGAAGTGCAATGAAGTAAATTCTAGTAAATACTTTGCAGTTCCATAGCTTTTCTTTGAAACTTTCTAAAGCCATTACATTCTTTTCTTAGGTCATGTTAAAAGACTTTAGCAGGGTTTCTTCAGTGAGATGGATAAACACATCATGCCATGGGTGAGCAGCTGGCTCAGGGGTCAGGTGCAGAGGGTTACAGTGGATGGGGTGACATCAGACAGGTGACCTGGCACTAGAGGGGTTCTGCAGGGCTCCATCCTCGGCCCTGTGCTCTTCAACAGCTTCATCAATGACCTGGACACAGGACTGGAGGGGATACTGAGCAAGTTCATAGATGATACAAAACTGGGAGGAGCTGTTGATTCCCTCAAGGGCAGCAAGGCCCTGCAGAGAGACCTGGACAAATGAGAGGGCTGGGCAGCCACCAACCATGTGAAGTTCAATAAGGGAAAGTGCTGGATTCTGCACCTGGGATGGGGCAAACCTGGATGTAAAGACTGGGGAATGAGAGTCTGGAGAGCAGTGGAAAGGGACCTGGGAGTCCTGGTTAATGGCAAGTTGAACATGAGCCAGCAGTGCCCTGGCAGCCAGGAGGGCCAGCTGTGTCCTGGGGGGCATCAGGCACAGCATCACCAGCTGGGCAAGGGACAGGATTGTCCTGCTCTGCTCTGCACTGGGGCGGCTTCACCTCGAGTGCTGGGGGCAGTTTTGGCACTGTAATAGAAAAAAGCTATAAACCTGCTAGGGAGTGTCCAAAGGAAGGCAATTAGGATGAAGGTGCAGGGCCTTGAGGAGGAGCTGTGTGAGGAGAGGCTGAGGGCACTTGCTCTGTTCAGCTGGGAGAGGAGGAGGCTGAGGCAAGACCTCACTGCAGTTACAACTTCCTTGTGAGGGGCAGAGGAGGGGCAGGCACTGATCTCTGCTCTGTGTGACCAGGGACAGGACCCGAGGGAATGGCCTGGAGCTGTGTCAGGGGAAGTTTAGGCTGGATATTAGGAAAAGGTTTTTCACCCAGAGGGTGGCTGGGCACTGGAACAGTGCAGTGGTACCCAAGGCAGTGGTCACAGCACCAAGCCTGACAGAATCCATGAAGTATTTGGACAATGCTCTCAGGCACAGGGTGTGACTCTTGGAAATGGTGCTGTGCAGAACCAATTGAGTTGGACTCAATTATCCTTGTGGGTCACTTCCAACCCAGTGTCTTCTGTGATTTTTGGCGGAGCAGTCATTTCACAGATTTAATACAAGTTCTATACTTGCAGTATATTAACTGAGCTGAATTGCTACTAGGAAGTTAAATATATTACAGGAGATGCTTTGCAGAGTGAAACAGCAGTAAAAAAGAAGCTATTTTGTTGAGATGATGCATTTTATTTCATAGTCAGAAACATATTAAAGTATGTAGAGCATATAAAAGTAAGTGTTGAAATTTCATCTAGGATAGTTTCAATTTCAGATAAAGCACCCAATTTTTTAGACCTCTTCTCAAACAGGAAAAAAAAAACCCAAATACCTGAAAATGTAAAAGAAAAAGGACTATTCTATAACCTGAAGGGCAGCATGAAGGGCACAAAGATCCTTTAAGCCAACAACCTGCTCTACAGAAATGCTCCCAGATCATCTTGATGCAGTTCAGTGAAGAACCTCCTAGAAATACGGAGCAAAATCTCAGAAGGTATTAAATATATATATGCATATATTTATATTCAAGCCATGGAAGGATATCGGAGAACATCAGCCAGGAGGAGTCTGATCTATTGCTTTCTAAAGGGTCTGCATTACAAAGGACTCTGCTCCCAAAAACATCTTATTTAGTTATTTATCATGGCGGTATCTCAGAGACGGCACTCCCAGTGTCGTGCAAGTCATCTTTGAACACTATTAGGACTGTAAAACTCTCAAAAACCCCCAGATATCCTCCTTTTTCATCTTCCCAGTAACTTCATGGATTATACTTCCATACAGAGCAGAGACACTGAAATCTAACTTCAGTTTTACAGATTTCGGAGCAGCTGCTGTCTAAAGAAAAGGGGTTTTATGAAAGGGTCTTCATATCAGAGTTCACCAGTAAGCCACTGAAATGCGTAACTTCTCACACAGATTTCCACATTTTAGGGCATGCTGTGACACCTTTAGCATGCCAGTTCATGAGTTGTTAATTTTGAGGCTGGTGAAGTTCCTGCTCAGCTCAAAAAGGAGCTGCTGAACAAAGCAAGCAGTTCCCATCTGCCTGTCAAGCCAATGTTTTTAGCACTCACAGAATATTCTGAGTTGAAAGGGACCCACAAGGATCAGTGGGTCCAACTCACGTGAATGGCCCCACAACCCTGGCATAATTAACACCATGCTTTAATCATCTGAGCTAATCTTGGTGGCAGTGCAGCTCAAGTTCATAAGCCTGGCTTGGTACTGAGCTAAGCTTAGTATAAACTTGGATAGTAAAAAATATCCCTGTTTATGGCTTTAGTCTCCTGAAATTTGCACACCTTACATAATGCACCACAAAGTGAAGGACAACACTGCAACAAGGGCAGGGAGCATCTGTGATGTCCTTGCTGAAGTTCTCAAACAGCAGGGGAGTGGAAGAAAAACACTGTCATTTTCTCTCAAGGAACAAAAAAAATATTAGAAATTGTAACAAAGAGTTTGTCACTCCTTACTACAAGGGTTATGGGTATATAACATGACCTTTTTGACAGGGCTCTTTGCACATCAGTAGAATCAGGTATTTATGAAGATAAAACATACACACACACAGAGGACTTTCCTTTCACTCTAAACCAGCAAATTCTACTTCTGACTGCAGGAATCCATAAAGTGTTTTTATCGTCTCTTCTGCCAGTCAGAAGCAATGTCAGATCCTGGTGGTTGGATGACAAATTTCCTTATCCTGCAACTATTGTGCAGTTGCAGTTCATTTGGAGGACTTTACCTCAAGGGTGCTGTCTCTGAGCGTCACAGTTTAACAATCACTAAACTTTACATCCATTTCCATTAGGTCTGTGCAGCGAGCTTCCAAAGTGGAGTTGTCATACAGCAGAACGCCTGCTATCTTGCAGTCTAAAACCCATTAAGACAACTTAGACATAAGCTGCAGACTATCAGCTTTCCAGAGGCAGGGAACTAATTTTTTTTTTTTTCCCCACAGTGGAAAGGGCCTGTCTCTCACAGACACCACAGTTAAAAGAGAATCTCTTCAGCAATTTAGTGGAAGTGGGCAAGGGGGTCACAGAGAAGAGCCATGGAAATTCCTGTATCTAACACAGTATTCCAAGCTATTGGTTAGTAGCTGGAATCACAGACACACATCTGTATATTTTTCTACAGAGTCTGTGGTTTTCTGACACCTTTACTGTCATTCAGGAAAAGAACCAAAATACTGTTGCACCAGTAGTGTGTGCATCTTGGGTGGCTTATCTTTCAGTAATTTCAGCATACCTTATTCCGATGGTGTTTCTCACACCCTCCCAACCCTCTCTCTCTCCCAGGAATTTCCAGCACAGCTCCACCCCTCAAAACATCTTCAGAAGTTCATAATCTGCCTACAGATAAAGCTGGTTACTGAGGATGCATAGTTTTGTATTTGTATTGGCATCACTGGAAATTTACATTTATGAATAAGGCTCCAGTGTGTCAGTAACCTTTTTTCCCGGTAATTGCTGGTCTATTAAAAAAATAAAAAGCTGTAATTATACTTGTGCACTCAACGAGTCTTTCCTAATTAAAAACTAAGCAACTACATATCTTGTTCATTACGAGTTCAAATGTGCTTGCTTATAATTCTTGATTGACTGGAGCTGAGAAGTGAATGTGAAACAGGGGTTTTATTTCTTTTTCCAAAATAAAGCCAGAGTGACAAGTCATTAACTGAATACATACTAATTACTTTTGAAGCACCCATGCTCCACAGTTTCTCAGGTGTCCTGAAAATCTGCAAGTGACTGATAGCCAAACCCTGGTTTCAGTTGTTTCTTCCCTATTGCAAAGGAGCTACTCTGTTACAGGATTAGAAGCCACTTTGTCTGCAAGTTACACAAGCCCAGACATTCACAGATTTAGAAGGTTTTCAAGGAAAAAAAGGGGTCAAACAGCAAATGTCAGTCATTGTGACACCTCAGCTCCAGGGTTACAGTGAAACAATGGGCTACACAAAAATAAAATAAATCCCATGCAAGCTGCATTGAGTAAAAATGCACATCTAAAGAGACCATACTGGAAATCTCTGAGCAGTAATTGTTCTCCCATTAACAGCTGGATACATCTTTTATTCATGCATGATGTTATTTCACATTGCTAAGATAAATTTTTATAAACGGTAGAATTTCTTTTCTGCAAAAAACCACATTTTTCTAATTAATATCTTACATTAGGAAAGCAGGTGGTGAAGGGAGCTATTCATGAGTCTTCTTTGTTCCAGGTAAAGAGTAACACAGGGTAGAAAAGGAAGGAATTGTCTGTAGTGCTCTAGCTAACACAGGAGATACAATCTTCTAAATGATAACCCTTTTCAGCTTTCTGGAATTCCTTTTTCCAGTTACCAGTAGTGCTGTTTGCACAACCAGTGATTTACAAACAGCCTCCCCAAGGAGACTTTGACTGCATTTCACTAATATTGGGCTACAGCTCAAAACAGAGACTGTCAAGTGAGTGCACTGCCATGGAATTTATGACAGATCAAATGTAGAACTTGAGAGCACAGGGAGTTATAGAACACATGTTCCATCCCAAATCCAAAAAGCTGGCCCTTTAGAACTGACACTGAAGTGCCAAACTTCCAAACATGAGACAAGCTTTCTTTTTCGTGCCATAAATTCCCCAAAATGTGCTTTCACCATAATTTCCACAGCATAAAAGTCATCTGTGAATTCAGCAGTGCATACAAACCACACTTTGGACAAACACACACCCTCCATCTCATATTGCACACATAACCTCAGCTGCTAAACCTGCATGCCATAAACTCCCAGCTACTGGGCACAACAGGATTCCAGCGTGGATGCAACATAAATTGCATCCTGGGCATGCATAAGGCTGCTAATGCACAACACACATCCCATGACAAGTCAGCAACTCTCCCAAAGTACAAAACAGTTATATTCAGTATACAGAAATGGAGATATCAATGGAGATAGCAGTTCCTTTCCTCACTCCCTAACTTAACCCAAGGCTTCTGAGCCATCCTTCATCCCATCTTCCGAGTAAGTACAGTGTTCTATTTGCATTTCAATGGCAGGCAATATGCACACCAAAACCTACTCCACCTTTAGAGAGGTAACTCTAATTCCACCTCTTAACAAACAAGTAATTTGCAACAAATAGCTCCCTTCATTAAAAGCTGTTACACCTCGAAAACTTATTTTTATATAAATTGGCACTTCTTTCTTTTTGCTTGTAGATTTAAAACAAATCAAATGTATCTTGCCATTTATTACCAGGCTCGTTATTTGGGCTACTGTAATAAAAGTCACAGTAAAATTGATTTGGCGAGATTAATTTCAAAATACCATTTCTAGTATGATAATAGCATCTCATTCTATCTCGTGTAGCACCGATATTTATTGTGTGCTGCTGAAATTTTCAAATAAATTGAAAATGCTGCACCTCTGCCTGTCAGTCCTTTCAGTGGCACAATCAGATAGATTAAAAAACATAGCATTGCTGCTGTTGAGAGAGAGCAGTAGCATTCCTCATGTCAGGCATTCCTGTCCTGCTCCACTCCACTAAACCACGGGACAAATCAGCATGGGACTTTTGGAATGCAGGGCCATAATGGTACAAGCGAAGTGAATAAAGCGCGCACAATAAACCCTGGGAGAGGTTCCAAAAAGCATCACTCAAATCATCCTGAGCAAACACTGCATGTCCAAAACAGTTCCCCAAAAATTAAGTATCCCAATGAAAGTGATCCCAAGCCCTCTTGGCCAGATTTGCATAGAAAAGTTTTGGGAATTAGGAGAGAGGCAAGGCATTACAAGGGTGGCTTCTGCAGGAGGCTGCAAGAAAGTTTCCCTGTGTTTGACAGAGCCAATGTCAGCTGGCTCCAAGACAGACCCACCACTGGCCAAGGCTGAGCCCATCAGGGATGCTGATAGTGCCTCTCTGATAACATATTTAACAAGGGGAAAGAGTCACTGTGCAAAAGCAGTTGCAGCCAGAGATGAGAGGAGTGAGAATATGTGAGAGGAACAGCTCTGAAGGGACCGAGGTTGAAGAAGGCAGGGTAGGAAGTGCTCCACGTGCCAGAGCTGAGATTCTCCTGTAGCCCGTGGTGAAGGGCATGGTGGCAGGATGTGTAATCACACAGGGAACCTGTGCTGGAGCAATCTGTTCCAGAAGGACTGCATCCATGGAAAGGGACCCATACTGGAGCAGTTCATGAGGAACCATGGCCTGTGGGAAGGACTCACTTTGGAAAAGTTTGTGGAGGACTGTCTCCCATGAAAGGAACCCCACTCTGGAGCAGTCCTGTCCCTGTGAAGGAAGGAGCAGCAAAAACATCAATGAACTGACCACAACTCTTTTTCCCCATTCCTCTGCACCCCTGGAGAGGAAGACAGAGAAAATTCAGAAGTGAAATTAAGCTTGGGAATAAAGGAAGGGTGGGGGGAAGGCATGTTTAAGATTTGGGGTTTTTTCTCATTGCCCTACTCTGATTTGATTGGTAACAAATTAATTTCCTTCAGTCACATCAGGTTTGTCCATGACAGTAACTGGCGACTGATCTCTCCCTGCAAAGTCAGAAGAAAGGTTCAGCTTTTCAAGGACCCCCTGGAGATGGGGGAAGATTTGTTTTCAGACCTTTTGATTTAAACCTGCCTGACCCAACAGAACTGTGCATTCTTTCTAAAAGTAGTTATCTTGTTCCGGCATATTAGTTTGTGTTTGTTATAATAAAACAAGGACAAGAGACTGGGAGCTACTTTGAGCACTCTGGCACATCAGCCATGCAGAGGAGCTGAGGCTGTTCTGCCTCAAGGCCCTGGCTGACTCCAGGTTCCACACAAATGCCTCTCTAAACAACCATTTTGTCTTTCAGGACATAAAAATTGGAGGATCTAAATCAATAGCTGGAGCGTACAATGGATGCAGAGCAGCTGTGTTTTTTAACAACGAGTACAGCCACGCGGGCTCCAAAATGAGCAGCTGCAGGGGGACAAGCAGCAGGGGAGGGGAAATCCTGCCAAGGCAAACCAGTAGGTCACAGGTCCTCAGCAGTGAGCCTGGGAGGGGCAGGGAGCATTTTAAACAACGGGTTTTTTGGGTTTTTTTCCCAGATCTATTTTAAAAGTAGCAGAAGGAGTCATTGCATTTAATCTTAAAGTAATCCCCTTTAAGCCTGAAGTGCTTATGTCTCTGTGAGCACAGCATTCTGCTGGCACCAGAGGGGAACAAGAGGCAATGTGAAAACAGCACCATTTTCAGGAGAGAGCTCATCAGGCAGGTATCAATGTCTGCTTCCTGGCAGCTGTCCATTACAGGGCTCCTAAGCACTGTATTTTGTACAATTGGATAGAGCACAGAGAAAGTGCCACCTGATGTCTACTTACATCAGTTTAGTAAAATCGAAAATTGTGCTAAACTATGGGTTTAGCCTTGGAGGCTGCAAGGGGAAGCACGGTGCTCTCAGCAGAGCAGGGCCTCAGAGAATGGAGGTCATTAAAGGAGTGGGGGAGAAACAAACAAAAAACCCCACAGATTTTTACTAGCCCTTTTCATGCCAGTGGGCAAAGAAGCACATCAACACCATGTGCTGAGCTGCACAGCCCTTCCAGGGGGTTGTCTGCACAAAACCAATCAAACAAGCCCTGGTACAGTATGATGGAGTATGTTGTCCTGTCCCCCTTGCTCAAGGAAGCCCAAGGCTGTACAATGCAGACTCCATCTCACCCTTATCAAGGAAGGACCAGAAGCAATCAGCTTAAATTAGGAATGGGAGAACTGAAGATAACTCTGGTCCAATGTATATATTCATTTAAGTACTATAGGAAGCATAAATCACAAGAGTTCTGCTGTCATGCATGGCAGCAGGTGAGCTGCAAAAACCTTTTGCTTCCTTTGGTCTAAAAGCTGATATTCCAAAATCAGGATACTCTTCTCCCCCACCAATATTCTTTAGATCCAGATCTTTAAGCCAGTGTACCAATTCTCTGCTCAATAACATTTCTACACTGTATCAACCCATCATTGTCACTGCCAATAAAATACCAATTTAGAAAGGGGATGATTATGTGGTTCTGTGTAGGAACAGTATAATAATATATCTCAACAGCAATAATCATTGTTATCTGTACTTGACAAGTGCAGCGTCCAAACTTGAAAATGAACCAGTCTCTTAAAGAATAGAGCTTTTGTCAACAAAAATATGCTTTCTCCAGAACTTAAATACCAAGTAGAAGCAAGGAAGAGCACCTGCTTATGCACAATGGTTAATGTCCAAGCAGGTGCTCTGCCTTATCTTCCATTAAAACCTGGTCCAATGCCTAGTGAAATCAATGGGAATTTTATAGTTGATTTCATCAGGGTTTGAAATATGCTCTTATACTGTACTGTTTCTTGTGCATACTGTACAATAAATACTGCATTTTACTTTTAAAAATGTATTCAGAAAAGAATAGTCTAATACAAAGAGATACCTTTTTGTTTACAGAAAGCAAAATCCAAAATATAACTGGCAGGTATCAGACTAGACACAGAGAATTAAACTTTGTCCCTTCAGGGGGAAGGCACTCAGTTCTATGAACAGCTGCCTTTAGCAGCAAAAACCCCACCTGGAAACACAGTTAGGGATGTCTGTAATCCATACTGGCTTTAGGGATGATGCAGGTCCTTAAACCATCCCCTGGGCTTTTCAGGTTGCAGATGCATGCATTAACCAAGAGCGTGCTGGATGTGGGCGCAAGCACATCTGCCTTTCTGCCATTCTGCACTGACATCAACTTGTTATATCCAACCTGGCACCACAAGCTCTTCCGAGGTGGGCTCGGGAGGCAGGAATACTGATGACAGGTTTGTTTATTACCATGCTTATCAGACATATGTTCCTTGATCACACAAGCTGTAAGGAGATTATGCAGACAGTGCTTCTGACAAAAGCAGGTGTCTCAGGGCTGCTCCTCACTGTGAGCAGTGGTAGCCGAGGCCATGAGGCACACTGAAGTCTGAGCACCCTTGGAAACACTCTCCTATTCCAAGCTGGAAACCTATCAGACCTCTGAGGATCAACAGCTGGTGACTGCTGCCCCAAAGTGGATAAGCCACCCTTGTCTCCTTAGTGGTACCATCCAAAATCAGCTCCCATTTTCATCTTACATGCTAATAGAAGATAAACTAGAAACCTAATATAACCATGTTCTTACTGATGAAGGACAATTTGAACATTTGAAAAACTGATATACTTCTGCCATTTTAGTTGTGATTAATGACAAAGGAGTTTTATCAGTCCAATCTATTTTGACCAACATTAAACAGGAAAATTCCTCTTTTTTTTTTGGCAAAGAGAATGTCATCCATAACACTCTTTACTTAGACTTCCACTCTTTGATCATCCATGTCTTTCTTATCTTCTCCCCCTTGTATCATGATTCTTTGTACTAAGCTGAGCTGTAACCACTTTTTTTCAATCAGAAATTACACTTTTAAGCAGACTTCCAAATAAAGTGTATCTAGCAGAATATTTAATTCCTTTACATGTCTATTTCTTACACTCTCATATTAAGACATCTTAAATACTCACTTTCACATCTTAAAACTAACTAAAAAAAGGACTAGGAGTTGTCTAACTTAAAAGAAAAAAAAAGAGAGGGGGAATTAAAGGATGTTTACATCACTGGCCAGGTGTTATTTTTGCAGAACCTGCCTCAGCAATTGGAGTTTATGCTGCAGAAACTTTTCTGCATTCATTATTCTGGAACAACCTCCTTTGCAAGCACATAAAACCAAAATTCAAGATTATGTAGCCTTCTCCTGGATATTTGAATTTACTAAAATGCTCAACCAGGCAGGTTCAAGAAATGTCCCAAAACTCTGCAAGTGCCTTTGTTCAGGTTATTGCTGCTAGTAGGCATCGATTTGTAAAGAGCACCAATTCTTTCAACACATTACTGAAAATGGGTTTGTATCACAAACGTTATTGGTTTATGACACTATGAAAATAATCAAAAGTCCTAAAATTTGTACACATTACAGAAGAACTTTATCTGGCTCATAAACCCACAACACATGCAATGCCACAGCTCAGATAAACACCTTGGATGAAATATCTCACCACCAACCATTCAACAACCAACAAAAATCCACAATCAGTACAAATTCCAGCTGCTCTTTTAGTACTGCCAGTAATGGGTAATGACCTAATTATTCTTACCAGACAGGCAGTTACAGGACCACAACCATCTTCCCACTTGGATCAGGATGTAGGTGTGCAGGCTTAACCTCTGCAAGCAGAATCTGCAAGCAGAAAGGTTTCTCTAAAGCTGATGATGAAAACACTCATTTAAAATTTAGAGCTTCACGTGTTGCCAACAGCCTTCAGACCCACTCCCAGATTCTCTTATACTGTCTTGCAGCCCGGCAGGTCAACAACCAAATGCATGTGTTTATGCTTGAGCAGAAACCAATAGGAATAACCTGAAGTATTTAAATCCCATCTTCATTTGTAAGAATTGCTTGCAGGTGGATGCAGACCTCAGAATAATAAATCAATTCAGTTCTAGCACAAGGCCAAACAGGATTTTCACTGCCTAGAACAGAAAGCTTAAAATTCATTCAGGTGGCCAAAACCAGCCCATACTCCAGCACTGGTGTCAAAATAGTCCTTCACTAATTCCTTAAGTGACCAGTATTCAATCCCACCCTAGGGCTCAAATACTCTTTTAAAAATAAGATAATCCCAGAACAGGATAACATCAATGCTTTACACACATAAGGTCCTTCCAGGAAGCGCAGTGAGTTTCAGTCAACCTCAGTGCCTTTAAAGTATCAACAGATGAGAATTTGAAAAATGAGGATGAGGACACTGAGCAAATGCAAGGGTTTTATGAATGGCGCCTCTGTGTTGAACGTTGGAATTTCTGCCATGAACTGTTAACTTCCTCTACCTTTCCAGTGTGCCATGAATCCCCACTGATAAGAAACCTCTGCACCTCCTGATCATTGTGAAAAGGTCCTGTCTTTAACACCCATCTGCCAATTTAAATGCAAAGCTACACAAACATGAACTGCTACCTTATAATAAGTAAAGATGTACAATAACAAAGATGGAAATCAGACACCTATTGATGGAAATCACAAACCTACAGTTCCTGTTTCTTAACACGTGCCTCTTGGGTAGTGTGGTTTAAAATCAACTACACAAGCATTTTGAACATACAATGGGCTATTAAAAGATATGGAAAATTCAAGTGATGTCTACCCCTTCTGTCAGCACCCACATAAAAGTCATATCTTCAAATTTAGACTGCTCAGCACTATTTATTCAGCAGACATAGGCCTTTTGGCTACAGTCCCTGGGAAGCAGCTGCACTGTATATCTATGAATGATGGGCAAGTCTATCTTGCATCTGAAAGCCAGCTGATGGTTTTTATCAGCAGACCTATCAAACTCACCAAGGTGAGAGAGTCTACTGAGAGCCTAGGGTTTTCTACAGCCAAAAAGAAAATTAATTTCAGCCACTAGCCCATTAACTGTATCTTTCAAGGACTCAGAAAATTCCTAACAATGATTCCTAATTGAAGATGCCAACAGAGTGAATTAATTGTTCAGCTGGGCCTTCATGGTCTTTTGTTTGTTAGCTCCTGAAACACTTTTTCCTATTTATTCCTGCTTATCGCTCCCCCGTGGGATCTTAAGAAGTTGCTCTGAAGGGGAAAAAATCATGTAAACCTCAGTGAAATGCATTTCCTTTTCCATAAAAATACTGCCTTTCCAAGTTATCTGAAGTGAAAATCCTCCTGTGAACAGGTTTCAGGGAAGGACCAAACTCAAAACTAACAGCTGTAGAAAGAACATGGCTGAAAATGACCAACAGTAATATAATATAAATCCCACTTGAGTAAACTGAATAAAAATTTAGGAGGAAAACACTTCTAGCACTTGATTCTGCATTGTTCACCTTTGTGGATTAAAAAAAATAAAAGGAAAAAAAAAAAGATGGTAGGATTTCTCATTTCCCTGCTCTTATTTCAACTAGTCTCCTTATCCTGAGTGAGCTATAAAAGGACACACATGGAAGGAAAAGCCCTCATCCTGCCATGCTGTTTTTCCAGTATGATTTGATTAGATTCATAGTGCGTGACCAAAGAGAGCTCATTGTAAACAGCTGATTGGGTTTTAAAGCAGTGGATAATCAGTTGGGTAAATTACCACTCATTGTCTTTAGGACTTAGGAATTCTCCGAATGCCAGCCCGTGTTCCCGCTCAGCTGCTTCCACGGGGCTCTCCCTGGTGTTGTATGGGGCAGAGCTGTGGACCTTGAAGGAAGTAAATGAATATCGACGTGCAGTGATAGAGATGACACGTCTTGGGAGGATCCCTAATGTTAGCAGCAGACAGAAATTGAAAGGTAATGACACCAGAAGCGTGCTGCAAATAAAAAGCAGTTGCAGGCTGCCACGAGAGGACTAGAAGTGCTGCTGAGTGGGAGGTGAATGTATCCCACCTTCCATAAAATAGGGACAGAAAGTCCTTTCTCTATAAAATCTCTCCAGCTAGGCACAGTAAAAACATAGCCATTGAATCATGGAATCATGATTTAGGTTGGAATAGATCTTTAATATCACTAACCATTAACATGACGCTGCCAAGCCCCCACTATACTCTGTCCCTAAGCACACATCTGTGGATCTTTTAAAGATCTGACACTTCTACTCCATAGGATTAGGTCTCCTTTTCTCCTAGTGCAGGACCCTTGGCCTTGTTGAACCTCATACAACAGGCCTCAACCCATGATCCAGCCTGTCCAGATCCCTGTGCAGAGCCTTCCTGCCCTCCAGCAGATCAACACCCTGGCCCTACTTAGTGTCATCTGCAAACTGACTGAGGGTGCCCTCGCTCCCCTTGTCCAGGTTGTTGATGAAGTTATTAAGCCAAACTGACACCAATACTGAGGCCTAGGGAACACCACTCTTGACTGGCCATCAGCTGGATTTAACTCCATTCTCCAACACTCACTGGGTCCAGCCATCCATGTTAGTTTGCTACCCATCCAACAGTACACCCATCCCAAGCTATGTGAAGCCAGTTTCTCCAGGAGAATGCTGTGGGAAACTGTGGCAAAGTCTGCTACAGGTAGACAAAATCCACAGCCTTTCCTTCATCCACTGAGAGGATAGTCAAGGATGGTCAAGCAGGACCTGCCTATTATGAACCCATGAAGGCTGAGCCTGATCCCCAGGGTTGTCCTGCATGTGCTGTGGGATGGCACTCAAGATGATCTGATCCATGACCTTCCCTGGTACCAGGTTCAGACTGACAGGCCTGTAGTTCCCCAGATCCTCCTTCCAGCCCTTCCTATAAATGGGTGTGACATTTGCTGAGTTCCAGCCCCCTGGGCCTCCCTGGTTAGCCAGGCCTGCAGGTAAATGATTGGAAGTGGTTTGGTGAACTCTTCTGCCAAATCTCTCAGAAACCCTGGGTGGATCCCATCCAGCCCCATTGACTTCCATGTGTCTTAGTGGTGTAGCAGGTCCCTGACCATTTCCCCTTGGATTATGGGGGCTTTGTTCTGCTCCTCATTGCTGTCTTTCAGCTCAGGGGGCTGGGTACCTGGAGAACAACTGGTCTTACGATTAAAGACTGGGGCAAGTCTTTCACCTATACAATATTAAAAAGAAAAACATAAAATATGACTTCCAGAAATAAGAGATTAGAAGACTGAAGCTACAAAGATACTCAAAGAAATAATTAAGGAAGTGGTGTTTTAGCCATCTGAAACATCATACAACATTATATAAAAAGATGGGTTTGTCAAGAACAATCTGTATCAATCCATTTTATGGGATGGGGCTACAGGAAATAGTTGCACCATTTCCTAACTATACTGCATTTATAAAGACAGCAGAAATCACACTACATAACCAAACCAGGTAAAATAAACATAGCCAATGACATTTAAACCATTTCTCACTTAGGGATCAACAACTATTTTGCAGAAGAGGTATGATCACTCTGTAAACTTTCCATATATAAAATGAATGATTCACAAAGCCTGTTGCAAGTTCTTTAGAAGCAATGGATGCTGTCTCTGCCCAGGACCCCAGAGAACACAAGTGAGTGATGACAGAGTTGTCAGTGCAAGTGTGAGTATCAACAATTTTATGTCAAATCAAGGGGTTATTTCAACCTAGGAGTGTGTTCGAGGTTTATGCCTGTTCAAAACTTCCATTACAAACCTGGATATCAAAACAAGGAGGCTCTGTGCAGGTCACCAAGATCTGTGCAAGCACTTGCACCACTGGTTCAGCATTCTAAGTGATTTTGATGGAGAAATAGCTTGAAAACAAAACTATACTAAAAAGAATGTCATGTCACACAAGCTGCAGACTGAATACTGGCCCACAGTGTGATACTGTTCCAAAAAAAAGATTAAAAAAAAAATCATCCTGGAACAATGCCAAGAGAAACATCACTATAGTTTCCAATTCTATTTTTCTCATTCCATTTTTTTTACCACTTAAAAATCTGTTCTTTACCCATTTATTTTCTAACAGCTTTCACACAGCGAAGAACCATCCATCCTTCCTTAGAACTTGGCACAGAGTTTGGATAAAAATTATTAATTTTCATCAGCTCATTCCAGGCTGAATTCTGCACCAGTTCTTTCTTTCATTTCCTTTTTTCCAGTGTTTTTGAACCCCATTATCAATACCATGTTTTATATTTCATTTATTCACCTGCAGCTTTAGAAGCCAGATCTTTAGGAGCAGTCCAGAGCAACAAGTTTATGCTCTAACATCTTTTCTTTATATCACTGCACCTCATCCTGAGTCAACATAGCACACTGGCATCAGAAGCTGCAGGTAAAAATTACTGGTGACAATTAAATCACCATTTCAGTGAAAAGAATTTTATTCTATTCTTATTTCTAAGGTGCTTTTTGCTATCACCATAGCTGGTGTATCTACAGGTCAGGAATTACATTCCAAATTCAGCTGATGTCATTATAAAAAGGACCAAAAAAGGGACAAAACAATTAATTATTTTATGATCCTTGAAATAGGATGCATGTATATCTTCTGTCAGAAAACAATAAAAGGAAAGACTGACTCCTTACTAACATTTGTTTTAAATTTTATGGTCTGTGTATAAAAGCAGAGACTACTGTTCACAAATAGAGATTTTTCTCCAGGGTTTTAATATGATAAAAGAAATTACCTTCTGCTTCTTAGGTCTATCCTTCAGTGTACAGAAGTAGCTGTTGGAATCAAGAGAAATGAAAGATGCAACTTGGATGACTGAGGCCTCTCTATCTCTCTTCACTCCCTCCCTCCTCCACTCAATATTCCTCTCCTTCCCCCCACTTCTTTTTCATGCGGTTGATGTTGTTTCCCCAGAGAATAGAGCCCCTGACACCCCTACTCATCTGTTCTGCGCCTTTGATGTGCTTTATAAACTTCCCCATTCTGTTCCCACTTTTTACACTCGCTCCGAACATGCCCTTCTTCACCACAATACCAGCACTGTACCCTCCTCACTGGTGTTGTCTCTCTCCAGCCCCTAGGTTTCCATCCTCCATTCTCTTCCTCTCACCATCCTCTAGGTTTCCACACCCGTCCCCTCCCCCCGCCCCCTTTTCTTCCTCTCGCCATCCCCTGGGTTTCCACCCTCCTTTTACCTCCTGCCCTAATTCTGCCCGGTCACTTTGTACACTCTCTCTCTCGCCACTGCTACCATGATTTTTGCTTTAGACTTCTGTTTTTCCTCTTCCCTCCTTAAATACACCTTTTTTTGCTTCTCTTAGCAGCTCATTTAATCCCTTCTCCTGCCATTCTTCCAGCTTCTCAAGTTTTCTCCTTATATCTACCCAGGACTTAGTAACAAACTGTATTTTTATTAACATCTGCCCTTCCTGGCTCTCTGGATCAATGCTCAAATACCGTCTAAAATTATTTTTCAATCTCTTGAGCCAAGCGCTCGGGGTCTCATCCTTTTCTTGCTGAGCGTCAAATGCTAATTTCGCATTACTTGTTCTTGGCCCAGCCTCTTTGACCCCTTTTATAATGAAGGCCCCATAGTCTCTCATGTTCCTCCGGCCCAAATCTGTATTTTGATCCCAGTCTGGTGGATTGAGGGGCATCTTTTCTTCCCCTGGAGGACCCGGTCTATTTTCCTGCTCCCAGATTCTCATGCCAGCAGTCCATATTAACTGTGCTTCTTCCAGGGAGAAAAGAATGCCCATTATCGAGTTAAGTTCTTCCCAAGTATATACATTTGGGCCCAAGAACTGATCCAATTGACTTGCCACTCCAAAAGGGTCCTCTAGCAGACTCTTGAGTTCTTTTTTAAATGCCTGCACCTCAGATGCTGTTAGAGGAGCATTCACAAATCCAATTCCTCCCCTAGCTCCTCCCATGGGCACCTCTCTAAGGGGAAATAACCTCTCAATACTGGCTCGTTCTTTTCATCTCAAGTACACGCTCCCCCCTGCCCCTTTCATTGTTGGAGCCCTGGTGTTCCTGCAAGGGCCTTCTTGCTTTGATACTTCCGCCGAAGCTACAGTTTCTAGTGGAACTGTAGAAGGCGCTTGTGTAACAGGTGTAGAAGTTACCGATGAGGTAGGGGCTACAGTAGAAGCTGGAGTTATGGTAAGGCTGGGAGTTGCCGGGGGCACAAAGGATGTGGAAGGAGTAGAATCTGCAGAAGAGGCAGGAGCTACTACAGAGACTGGAAGGGAGGGTGCCACAGGTGGCACGGAGACCACTGATGGAGCCGGCGTGGCTAGGGGAGCTACAGGAGAAACGGGAGGAGGGGGAATAGCCAGGGGAGGTGGAGGGGCAGGGATCACCGGAAGAGCGGGAACTACAGGAGGGGCAGGAATTGTAGGAGGAGGCAAATAGTCCAGGGGATCCCATTCCCTTTGGGGTACTGTCCTCTCTCCTTTCTTTTCTCTTTCCTTGCCTATTTTAAATACCCTAACATCCTCTTCAGAATCCGTATTTAGCCAACACTCTGCATAGATCCTCTCTTCCTCATTCTTGTATATTAACATGCTCGTTGAGGGCCACACACAGCCACCTCTCTTTACGACCATACCAAGGCCAGTACACCGGACCATCTTGAATTGCTTCTTGAGACCAAATTTCTACACAGTGGTTCACCATCTTCACTTGCTCTAAACTTTTTGTTTTACTTCCCCATTTTCTCAGCATTTCAGCCAAAGGGCTATTTGGGGGTATATCTTTCACCCTTTTTGCTCCATCTCTCGGTCCTTTTTCTTTCGTAGATGCTTTACTGTAACACTGCCCCATAATTGAGAAATTAGTGACTTTAGTGTTACTTCCTTACTCAAATATCTTAAGTATCTTACGTTAAAATTATTGACACTATTATTGAAAACTCAATTTTTGGCTATAAATAATGTTCCGAATAACAATTGCAATGATACTAAAATAACAAACCATACAATGCAACTGCAAAATGTGTGAGACGAAAGAGATCCACAGTATAAACCAACGCAATCTGGGAGGTTTACATAAAAAGAGAATAGGAGTTAAATCCCAAATAAGGGGGAAGCCAGGTTAGAGCTTGGGAATTAGTTCAAGGGGATTGTGGGAAAACTGATGATAGTGGAAGATTGTGGGAACCACAATGGCGTCGTGGGAAAACATGAAACCGTGGGAAAATAGTATCCCCTCCCACTCTGTTCCGCTTCCAGCTCGCCTCCCTCAGCTATGTAATCGGTGATTATTGTAGCTCCGCCTTTGTGTATGGATGATGCCTCCTTGCTATCGGGTCACTTCCCGTCTAGATCTCCTAAAACAAATAACAAAATGGCCACTCGTCTAAGACCTTAAATTCTAGCCCTACAACACAAACTCCTAAGCTGTCTAAGACCATCAAAAGGGGAAAAGAACAGCCAAACAGCAAATAAACAAACTAATGCTCAAAAGTGGTGCTGTTGCCCAGAGGAGTACCAAAACCACCCCCCCCCCCCACTCCCCCCAGAATGGCATTTCCATCAGATCTTTATGAGGAGAGCAAGAAACTAAAGTGGCATTCTCACCAGATTTTCCGAGGGAAATTAAGAATCAATGACAAATAAGCAATAAGACTACAGGTGAGTCGTTTTTCCTGAGACACCAGAATAAAACATATAAGTCTGCTATTAGACTTAAAACTTACTAGATTTTAAATAGCTAAAACAACAAAAGAAACAACAACACAGCACAAAGCCATCCCCACCAGAATTCCCTGAGAGGAGTTAAAATCCACATAACAAGAAAAGAAACTGAATCGTAAAGAAATCCCCTACTGAAATTGTCTAAAATAACAAATGAGTTTGAAAATAGGACAAACAGCTTTTCTTGAAGAACATTTTAAAAATAACTCTTTCTCTTCAGGACATTTGCTCTCATGTAACTTAGCATTTTATTTTTTGATCATTCTTTACTCATTCTTCATCTCTCTCTTTTTGTTCCTTTTTATCTTCTTTCACACTTTACTATTGCACTCAGCCAATTTTCCTCTCTCACACTCCAGATTTCCGGAATTAAATGCGTCCTGCCACACACGACTGCCACTACCTCAACATCCGTTAGATCTTCTATTAACGTTTTCCAATCCCACCATCTCAGCATACCACTCTTCAACTCGGCAATTCTCCTTCTCATCTCTGAGTTCCGGCAATTCTGACACCACTTTTCTCTCCTGTGGGCAGCACAATACCATCTTTCTCCACAAGCCACACACTTAAACAACACCCACGCGTTGCACCTTTTACATCTTGTACAATGAATTTCCTCCATATCGAGTGGTTTGAGGAATCTCGGTTTCACCTCACAACCTCACTCGACCCTCTTATATTCACACACACCTTATGCTTTACGAGTAGTCTGCCCCTTATTCCTCTTATCTCTTTCTGTCCCAGGGGCTCTATCAGAGTTTGTTTCCCTACCTGCCATTAGCCTTTCCCTTGCAAACTAATCGTTGTGGTACAAATTCTAAAGATCCTAAATGGCAGGTCTAACTGTCCCGTATGTCCCTAATGGATACAGGGCCATCTCCCAGACAGTGGCTAACAGAATGGCTTCCTCACTCACACTAGCTTCCTCCTCCCACTTACAGGGTCCTTCGGCACTGCCGGTCAGCTCTACCATTCGTCACTGTACTGCAAGGTGCTTCCCCCAGTCTGCTTTACTCCCAAGCACAGCCTACACCAGGGTCCTATTCCCCCGTAGTCCGGCTCACCCCAACACCGTCTCCCTCTCCTGCCAAGTGAGGGAGCAATCCCCTAACCGGGGGCTCTACTCTGGAATCCCTGGTTAGGAGTATCTGGCCCGCCCCAAGGGTCCTAGTTCCTTAGTAACAGGCTGCACCCGGACTGCCTTCTTGCCTGCACTAAGGAACCCCCCTCCAGGTACTTAACAAAGTCCTTTTTATCTCTCTAAGCCCAGGAGTCCTGTATAGGACTTGTATTCCTACCTTCGCTTACCCTTCCTGGCCACCGACGTCCTCCTCCTCTTAGGGTTAAGCTAAGTACCCCTAGGGGCTCCTTCCAGAGGAGGCCGAGAGCCTAGGTGGGTAAGGGCTGGTGGAAAGGAGTGCTGTCCTTCTCCCTGTCCCGGTGTCCCTCGGAGTACCACTCTCTCTCATTGTCACCTGCTTCCCCCTTTTCTCGGCCGGGTCCCTCGCAGGAAACCAGAACCGCAATTCTCAGGGGTCCACACTCGCTTTGGGAGTCCGGCTGCCGGCCTCCGTCTCACTCACTCAACAGACGCTCGCACTCCTTTGACCACCCCCCACTCGCAGTTCCTTACCCTCTCTGCGAGTCCCGCTCTCTCTTGGAGGGGCCTTCTTCCTCTGGGGGCCCCTCAGACCCCCTCATGGTCTGCGTTGCCGGGTCCTCAGTTACTTCCTGGGTACTAGCCAGCGTAACCCTCTACGGTGTCGAAGAAATCCTAACCAAGGCAGCCAAAATCGACTGGACGCGTCCTCCCTCGAGCCATCCTTCTTCGGGACCGCCTCCGGGTGTGGCTATCCCGGACGAGTTCCCAAAAATTGTTATAAACAGTCTCTTTCCACAGCCAGTTACCTTTTAAAATATTTATTGCAACAGCAACTGGGGACAGGGTACAGGGAATAGCCCAGATCCCACAAACAGCAAGGCAGAGCAATCCAAGCAGCGCAGGCGCAACACTGGCTGCTCCTTTGGCAAGCGTCACCTCAGGAGAACCCGGTGCTAGGCACCAGTCCCATTTATAGGGTCTCTGGCTCGGCTCGCGATTGGTTGGGTCACTTTCAATCCTTCATTTGCGTGTTTAATGTGATCGGCTCGTTCTGTTGTTCATTCCTGACCAATCATTTGTCCAGGGGGTGATTCTATTGCCTGTCCTCTTTGTCCAATCAATACCTTCTCGTTGTGAGCTAAGGATGATGCCGTGCGTTTCAGGGGGCAGTGACGTCCATCTCAGCCCCTCCCCAGGAGCCTCCCACTTCCAAACAACTCGCACATGCCCAAATAAACTACACATCCAAACACTTAACCCGAACCATCAGTTAAGAGAACATTTTCTAAAACATTCCCAACTCTCTGCCCCTTAACTTTATATTCTCCCATTAATTTATTTAAACTGTGATTAAAGACCAAAACACTTCTAACAACTGAAGCCAAAACACTTTTAACAATTTCCCCCCCTTCTAATCTTTGATCGGGGTTTTCCCTGCATCAACAACACTGCTATCACACTTTTTCACCATATATCTTTCTCAACTTTTGATATTTCTTATACACTTCAGCTGCCGTCTCGAAGTTCTCCTACTCTTTGGGATCCTTTTGTGGATCTGCTTTCAGCATCATTAATTTTTCCTCAGCTAATTTTTCCATAGAATTTTTAGTAATACTTGTAATCATTCAAATGAGGCAAGGCAATAAACATGGAAGGAAAATGGTACTAGTTAGTGCACACAATCCAAAGAACATCAGCTTTTTCCACCATTTACCATTCAACCAATCCTCCCACCAATTGGTTTTTAGCAGAGGGGTCCACCTTTGAACTGGGACATGAGCTAGTTTCCTTATATTTTTGGGTATGTTTTTGATAGCCTCTCCGTGGTCATCAATTTCTATACAGCATTCTGAGGAATTAAATTTGCCACATACCCCTCCTTCTTCTGCTAAAAGGTAGTCTAAGGCCAATCTGTTCTGATAAATGGCTGATCTCATCTGTTTTTATTGTGATGTAATTAGATCTAGGGCTAAGGCGGTTTGGTTGGTTATTATCTCCACGACTGCCTGCAGTCGGATTATCTGATTTAACATATAGATCGGGGTTCAATATCCCCAAGTCCCATCCTGAGCCCATGTAGCTGGACCATAAATTTGAATGATCCTCTCTGGGGGCCACTCATCTTCTCCCCATTTTTATGAACCACCTGCTAGGTCTTGTTTTCTCCTTTTAAGGTTAGCGTACAGGGGGATGCTCAGGTCATGGCTATCATCCCGAAGTAACAAAAAGGAGGGCCTTATTATTCCTAAAGTGCAACTTTCTCCCCAGTCTCCTGGCAGTGTGACATAAGCTCTTTCTCCACGTAACCAGAATAAGTCTTCAGAGGCCACTCAAAAACTTGAAGCTGTAGACTTAATTCCTACCTTACTCCAAAATTTATATATCTGCGAGATGTCAACAAATGGATTAGGATCTCAGGTCACACACTCATACAAATTTTGATGTTTCATGTATGTGCATCCCGCCCTTTGCAATCTAGCCCAATAGAATGTTGGAGCCTTTGGTATCCGTTTCCCATGGGTGTCATTAACTGTATAATAACGCTTGCAGGGGGGATCTCCTGACTTGGAGGTGTATCGCAGTCCCTTCCTCCTTATGCACTCTTCCCCTATTGGTTTGGATCACAAGGCCCAGGTCTCCTCCAGATTCCTTCTAATTGAGGTCTTGGTTCCTGTTTTCACCCATTTTAGAAGTTCCTGTGGACTTAGGGCTGTGCCCTCCCAGGGCCATTCTTCAGCCATTTGAGTATCTCCACAAATCCAACAGTTGGTGATATTAAACGTTTCCCTTATGCGTCCAACCAAGTCAAGGAACAAGTTTTCACTGCTTGAGATAATGTCCTCTTCCTGCCTTATTATCACCCCTTGCACCTCTTTAATCTCATCTTTTTGATACAAACCCTGCCTCAGCTTTCTCAATTTTGTATTTTGCTCAAAACAGATCCATTTCTCTTTGATAGGGCACTCTCCTTCTAATTTCTGTTTAAAATTCCCTACATGTTTGGCTAACCAGGAGGTTGTGCCTTCTTCTTCACATGTTTGAAGATTCGAGTAATCCAAGTAACGCGGGTTCGGGCCCACGTGGATCCTTACTACAGCACTCCGAATTTCTCCAGAATATAGGGGATAATAGCATTTGTCACATGCGCCCTGTATTGGTTTGAAAACAAACCAGTGGGAGATCGCAAGTCAGGGTTAAAATTTAATGGGAAAAAAAAATTGAAAATAAGTGAAATAATAAAAGGGAAAAAAAAAAAAACACTGACAAAGTCAGACACAACCTGGCCCCCTGTTAGGGTGGTGGTAGCAGTCCAGATGAAGTAGCTCGATTGAAGCAGTGATCCTATGGAAAATCTGGTCTCCAGCTGAAGGTCCAGTGGTAGCACTTGTCTTCCGGGAACCCAGTAGACAGGGCTCTTCCTTAGGCAGTATCAAGGCCAGGTTATATCCAGGTGGGAATGCTTGGCTCCTCCCTCCTGGGTGGAGCATCTCACAATAGGATGAGATAAGTCCATGAGTCATGTGATCTCTTGATTGCCCATTGTCTGTTATCAGGGGTGGGGCATAGCAGGCGATAACAGCTAATGGCTCACAGCTGGTGGTAATACAAGAGGATGAGATAAGGCCATGAGTCATGTGATCTCTTGATTGCCCATTGTCTGTTATCAGGGGTGGGGCATAGCAGGAGATAACAGCTAATGGCTCACAGCTGGTGGTAATACAATAGGATGAGATAAGGCCATGAGTCATGTGATCTCTTGATTGCCCATCTTCTGTTATCAGGGGTGGGGCATAGCAGGAGATAACAGCTAATGGCCCACAGCTGGTGGTAATACAATAGGATGAGATAAGGCCATGAGTCATGTGATCTCTTGATTGCCCATTGTCTGTTATCAGGGGTGGGGCATAGCAGGAGATAACAGCTAATGGCCCACAGCTGGTGGTAATACAAGAGGATGAGATAAGGCCATGAGTCATGTGATCACTTGATTGCCCATTGTCTGTTATCAGGGGTGGGGCATAGCAGGAGATAACAGGTAATGGCCCACAGCTGGTGGTAATACAAGAGGATGAGATAAGGCCATGAGTCATGTGATCTCTTGATTGCCCATTGTCTGTTATCAGGGGTGGGGCATAGCAGGAGATAATAGCTAATGGCCCACAGCTGGTGGTAATACAAGAGGATGAGATAAGGCCATGAGTCATGTGATCTCTTGATTGCCCATTGTCTGTTATCAGGGGTGGGGCATAGCAGGAGATAACAGCTAATGGCCCACAGCTGGTGGTAAGAGAACACATTTATATTGTAACCTAGGACACGCCCGGTTCTGCTTCCTGGATCCAGACGCAGATACTTATCAGCCACCAAACTATCAGGGGTCCGGCAGGGATTGACCCGGTCTTTCCCCCTGTAATGCGATTCTTTTTTTTTTAACCTTTTTTTTTTTACCTTTTTTTTTTCCAAGCTTTAGTATTACTTTTTGGAGCTGAGCACAGAACAGTAAAACATTTTTTCTCCAGGAAAAATCCAGTCTTGCTTTTCCCCAGAATCCATTCTGTACTCTGGGAAAAATCCAGTCTGGGTTTTCCAAATTACCGACTCCATTCCAGTCTCTGGGAACAATCCAGTCCGGGTTTTCCAAATTACCGACTCCATTCCAGTCTCTGGGAACAATCCAGTCCGGGTTTTCCAAATTACCGACTCCATTCCAGTCTCCGGGAACAATCCAGTCCGGGTTTTCCAAATTACCAACTCCATTCCAGTCTCCGGGAACAATCCAGTCCGGGTTTTCCAAATTACCAACTCCATTCCAGTCTCTGGGAACAATCCAGTCCGGGTTTTCCAAAGTACCGACTCCATTCCAGTCTCTGGGAACAATCCAGTCCGGGTTTTCCAAATTACCGACTCCATTCCAGTCTCCGGGAACAATCCAGTCCGGGTTTTCCAAATTACCGACTCCATTCCAGTCTCCGGGAAAAGTCCAGTCCGGGTTTTCCAACTTACCGAATCCATTCCAGACTCCAGAAAAAGTCCAGTCCGGGTTTTCCAAATTACCAAATCCATTCCGGACGCTGGGAAAAGTCCAGTCCGGGTTTTCCAAAGTACCGAATCCATTCCGGACGCTGGGAAAAGTCCAGTCCGGGTTTTCCAACTTACCGAATCCATTCCAGACTCCAGAAAAAGTCCAGTCCGGGTTTTCCAAAGTACCGAATCCATTCCGGACGCCGGGAAAAGTCCAGTCCGGGTTTTCCAACTTACCGAATCCATTCCAGACTCCAGAAAAAGTCCAGTCCGGGTTTTCCAATGTACCGAATCCATTCCAGATGCCGGGAAAAGTCCAGTCCGGGTTTTCCAAAGTACCGAATCCATTCCAGACTCCAGAAAAAGTCCAGTCTGGGTTTTCCAACTTACCCAATCCATTCCAGACTCCAGAAAAAATCCAGTCCAGGTTTTCCAAAGTACTGAATCCATTCCAGACTCCAGAAAAAATCCAGTCTGGGTTACTTGAATCTTTTAATTTGGGGGAGTTCTGTGAAATCGATTTGTGCCTTCTGGAAAGCTCCCTCCCGAGGGTGTAGTTCTCATTACTCTTTTGTTTACTTTCAAGCATGTTATAATGCAACCTCTGGTAATTGTTTTTTTTAAAAGGGAAAAAAAAAAAAACACTGACAAAGTCAGACACAACCTGGCCCCCTGTTAGGGTGGTGGTAGCAGTCCAGATGAAGTAGCTCGATTGAAGCAGTGATCCTATGGAAAATCTGGCCTCCATCTGAAGGTCCAGTGGTTGCTCTTGTCTTCCGGGAACCCAGTAGACAGGGCTCTTCCTTAGGCAGTATCAAGGCCAGGTTATATCCAGGTGGGAATGCTTGACTCCTCCCTCCTGGGTGGAGCATCTCACAATAGGATGAGATAAGTCCATGAATCATGCAGTGGTTTCTTGATTGCCCATTGCCTGTTATCAGGGGTGGGGCATAGCAGGAGATAACAGCTAATGGCCCACAGCTGGTGGTAATACAAGAGGATGAGATAAGGCCATGAGTCATGTGATCTCTTGATTGCCCATTGTCTGTTATCAGGGGTGGGGCATAGCAGGAGATAACAGCTAATGGCCCACAGCTGGTGGTAATACAAGAGGATGAGATAAGGCCATGAGTCATGTGATCTCTTGATTGCCCATTGTCTGTTATCAGGGGTGGGGCATAGCAGGAGATAACAGCTAATGGCCCACAGCTGGTGGTAATACAAGAGGATGAGATAAGGCCATGAGTCATGTGATCTCTTGATTGCCCATTGTCTGTTATCAGGGGTGGGGCATAGCAGGAGATAACAGCTAATGGCCCACAGCTGGTGGTAATACAAGAGGATGAGATAAGGCCATGAGTCATGTGATCTCTTGATTGCCCATTGTCTGTTATCAGGGGTGGGGCATAGCAGGAGATAACAGGTAATGGCCCACAGCTGGTGGTAATACAAGAGGATGAGATAAGGCCATGAGTCATGTGATCTCTTGATTGCCCATTGTCTGTTATCAGGGGTGGGGCATAGCAGGAGATAACAGCTAATGGCCCACAGCTGGTGGTAATAGAATACATCTATATTGTAACCTAGGACAATCACCATCTACGATTGCATAGCCGGAGACTCTCTTCCCTTCTGCCATTCGTGAGGACCCATCTACACAGAGGATGTCTCCTCCTGATAGAGGCTGTTCGCATAAGTCTTCTCTTACCCTGGTTTGATATTCTATCAGATCTAAGCACTTATGCTCTAAGTCGTCTCTGGCTTCTCCATACAAAAACTGAGCAGGATTTTGGCTCTTGGTTACGGTCAGCTCAATTGTTTTAGCATCTAACAACACTAATTCATACTTTAACAGCCTACTATCGGTAAGCCATCTGCTGACCCCTTGGCTCAGAATTGCTTTAATATCGTGGGGTGTGTATACTTTCATTCTTCCTCCTAGGGTTAATTTTTGAGCCTCTTCGACTCACATTACTGTTGCCGCCACTGCTCTCAAACACGTAGGCCACCCTCTGACCACTGGATCTAACATTTTTGACACATATGCCACTGGTTTCCTCATTTCACACCACCTTTGGGTAACGACTCCATATGCTATCCCATCTTCTTCGTTAGTAAACAGTTCAAAGGGTTTTTCTAAATCAGGTAAGTTTAAAACTGGAGCTTTCACTAACTTTTCTTTCAGTTCCCTAAATTTGTTATCATCATCTACTGTCCATTCTGGAAGATCCCCTCCTACCAATTTCTCATACAAAAACCTCACTGAGGTTGTATACCCATCTATCCATAACTTACAGTATCCAATCAGACCTAAAATCTTCCTAATGTCCGTTTTTGTTTTTGGTGGAGGAAGGGATAGGATACCTTGGATACTGTCTGTGCTCAACTTTCTATATCCTTCACCATTTATATGACCTAAATATTTTACTTCCCTTTCAACGAATTGTAACTTCCCTTTTGATACCTTTAGTCCTTTTTTCCCTGAGAAATGTAATAAGTCTATAGTGGCTTCCCACACATCCTGTTCCTTCTCCCCTGATATTAACAGATCATCAACATACTGTAACACTTGTATTCCTGCCACAGTTGTAAACTGCCTCAGTAGCTCTTCTAACGCCTGTCCAAAGAGGTTTGGAGATTCTGTAGACACTTGAGGAAGACGTGTCCACCTGAGTTGCTCTTTCCTTCCCTGTTCTAGATCTTCCCATTCAAAAGCAAAATAATCTCTGCTGTCTTCTGCTAGGGAACAGGCCCAGAAGGCATCTTTTAAATCAATTGCTCTAAACCAGGCATGTTCTGGGTATATTTTGCTCAATAAGGTGTATAGGTTTGGCACTACTGGGTATCTAGCTACAGTATGTTCATTGATTTCCCTTAAATCTTGAACCAGACAGTATGAACCGTCTGGTTTCTTCACCGATAAAATAGGGGTATTGTATTGGGACATACATGGTTCCAGCACCCCCATTTGGACTAGCTCTCATATAATTGGTGTTAGCCCCATCTTTCCTTCGGCAGACATAGGATATTGCTTGATCCGTATAGGTGGGGTGTCCTTTTCCATTTCTACTTTTATCGGTGGTATCTCTAGTAGTCCACATTTTCCCTTTCCAGCCCAGACTTCATCTATATCTTTTTCATTGCTTTCTTTTAATACCATAAGTTTGGCTACCATTCGTCCATCCTGCGGGACAACTCCTATCCTCAACTGAATCTGCAAGTCCCTCCCTAATACATTACATCCCAATTTTGGCAGAAATAATTAATTGCAACAGCCTTCTCTCGAGTTTCCTCTTACTGTCACTTCGTCTATGATTGCCGTTTCAAATGGCTCCCCTTTTGCTCCCTTCGCTTTACAATTTTTGGTCTTATTTAATTTACAACCTCTAGGCAATTTAGTTACACAAGTCCTATCCGCTCCTGTATCGGCCAAAACCTCAAATTCTTCACCCTGGGGGCCCAGCTCTAAAGTTATCAAGGGCTCTATGTGGTGGTGTTTGATGGAGCAGCAGATTAGAAACATTTTCCATCTCTATCTTTTTATACTTGTCCAGGTTGTCACCATTAAAAAGTGCAGCTCCAGTGCTGCTGTTAAACCTTGGATAAAGCTCCGATGTAAATATTTCATGCTGAAAATTTGTCATTGTCAGGTTGCTGTACCTATAAGTCAACTCCCAATATCCTAGAAGAAGCAGAACTGTCATCACTTTCACAATTGTGTTAAAGATTTCCTGCATGTTCATGGAAGAGAGAAACACTACAGCTACAAAACTGGTTTCTGCATTTCCCTGTAAAGTAAAATCAAATAGACTTCTACAACCAAAGAATCACCCTTTAATTGAATTATGGTATGCACCCATAAACTTATTTATGCTTGGACACCTGCCTTATTTATCCTTGCATTTATCCTGATCAGAAGTTTACAGTACCTTGATCCAAAGACCTTTAAAAAGGTGGGGTTTTCTCCTTTCTGGATTATGTTTTATAAATAATATCTTTCTTAAGAATTATTATGAAACAACATATCTGGATGACGTGCACAGCAGGACATCTGTATGTATTTGCCACTTCTTTGATGTTGCCAGTGTGATAATTGAACTTGAACAAATAAGAGGTCATAATCAAGAGGTTGGCAAGACATCCCCATGATCAGAATTTTTGACAGTCTATGCACCACATCCTGTCCAAAATGGAATCTGTGTTAAACTGAAAGCTACAAAAGTGCAACTGCTCTCCACCGTGACTGCCAAAAGATAAAAGATTGCTGCATTCACAACCCAGTGTGCCCAAATAGTACATGGAAATCTTGTTAAACTGAAGAGAAATAACATTGTGAAAATTGCAAACCAAGATTGTGTTGACACAGAATCATAGAACCATTTAGGGTGGAAAAGACCCTTGAGACTGTCGACTCCAATGGTTGCCCCAACAATGTCAAGCGATGGTAGGGAGAGTGAATTTCCACAGCTGCCACCAACTTCTGGGCCAAGAGGAGCCAAGCTGAGCTGGACTTGCTTTAGGCCATGCCCAAATTATGGGCAAAAAAGTTGTTCATTGATCTTCTCTGCCCTGGTGAAATGCTCCTCCACATCATTCAATCATTAACAAAAAACTGCCAAAATCTATCTGTAACCTCTGCAATTCACAAAGATTCTTGTAATGCTGAAAAGAATTTTGTTACCAACTGTGCATTGCCTATCAAAAATGTATCTTTCTTTGCATTAAAAGCAGTGGTAAAAACTACGGCATTAAAAATCAAAGAGTTTCAGGATGACATCACACACCTTCACCACCACACAGATTTACAGATGGTTGTATTCTAAATAAAACAAAACAACCTCAAAAATTAGCCAAAGAACTGTAAGCAAAGATGTAGTGCGTGCATTTTATATAGTGACCTTCATGCACGCGTTTTTTCAAAAACTAGCAAACATTGCTGGCTGACAGATAAGTATGATAATTGCCCTCCTCTATCAAGTTAAGATATATGAATTTTCCTGAAATTAATTCCTGACCATAGCATGCCCATACTCTTGACACCACCACCTTCAACTGACTACAGACAACTGTAATGCTAAAGAACCAACTGTGGCAAGTAAAAATGTGGTTTTTTAACATTTTCCTCATTTCAAATGCTTTGCACAGTCTTAGGACTTTCCGAGAAAGAAACAATACTTGAAATTATTCCCAATGTTTTTGTACCTAACTCTTGGCTAATAAAATTTTCGAGAAAATATTAAACATTTAGGCCTATTTAGTTGTTCTGATAACGGAACACATATTCTGTGGCAATAATAATATTGGAACTAGGAAAAAAGGGATGTTTTATCCATTTAGCAATAGAATCAATAAATATAGTTTGGTCTGCTGAAATATAATTCCAAAATACACACACATGTTCATTTTGTCTCAGCAGATCACTTTGCTTCTAACATAAACTTAAAGGCATCCAAGATAAAATTAAATTTTAGGATTATGTAAAGATTTTTCCTTACAAAGCCATGTTTCAAACCTACAGGGAATGAAATCTTTTAACGCCATAGAGTCACAGAATATCCTGAGATGGAAGGGACCCACAAGGATCATTGAGTCCAACTCCTGGCCCTGCACAGCACCATTTCCAAGGGTCACACCATGTGCCTGAGAGCATTGTTCAAACACTTATTGGACTCTGTCAGGCTGGTGCTGCGACCACTTCCCTGGGGAACCTGTTCCAGTGCCCAGCCACCCTCTGGGTGAAAAACTTTTTCCTGATATCCAACCTAAACCTCCCCTGACACAACTCCAGGCCATTCCCTCGGGTCCTGTCCCTGGTCACACAGAGCAGAGATCAGTGCCTGCCCCTCCTCTGCCCCTCACGAGGAAGTTGGAACTGCAGTGAGGTCTCCCCTCAGTCTCCTCTCCAGGCTGAACAGAGAAAGTGCCCTCAGACACTCCTCACATTTTGTGGGGTTTGTATTGTTTAGCAAGAATTTAGTTACCATATTGCACCAGAATGAATTGAGAACCCGTTGACATTCTGGAAATCCATTTTCAGTCAGGTTACTGCTCAGGAAACAAAAGCATCCGTATCACCTGGTGGCAAAACACTTGCAAAGAGAGTTGTGTTATCCAAAAAAATAAGAATAGAAACATTATAATGTCAAAGAAAATTACATTTTGGAGAAAGAAAAAATTCCCTTTCCTTTTATGTAGCTCTATTTAAACGTGTTTGGTTTGCAGAGAAATAATTCCCTTTCTGTGGCAGTTCAATAGCCAGCTTAATTTCACTTTTTCTTCTATGAACGTTGCTGCTGTTTAATTTATTAAGCAGATAATTTCTAGAGAGCACACACACTCTGGGAACAGAGAGAAAGATAATCTAGCCATTTACTCAAAGAAACACTCACATATTTATCCTTGATGCATTAAATAAATCAGTTCTAACTCCCGGTGAAATCCATTTTGTAGTCTCCAATTCCATTTTATATTAACACTGTTTTCTTAAGGAATATATTCAAAGATATTCCTGTTTGGCTTCTATGCCCCACAGCAGTGGCAAACCAACCTTCTTCCCCATGGAGCTAAGGTTGGGATAAGCATCCTTTGATAGAAATTCCATAACTGTACCCTCTAGGACAAGGGTGAGTCTTCCCATTAGTGGATAGTCCAGTAACTCCAACAGAAAGAAATTGCTGCCTCTCTCTGGCATGAAGATCAGAGATGTCCTCGTTGATGAAGTCTTTGTACAAGCCCCAAAAGCCTTGTGTTCAGAACAAAACAAAGCATCAAAACTCATGCACCAATGAAATGAAATAATAACAATCACCAAATAATGAGTTTTCACTGAGTTTCTCACAATGGTTTTCTTCTCACACTCATTTTTCCCGTACTCCAGCAGAGTCAGTGAAGCATATTAGAGACAATTTTTCTTCAAAAAAGTAATAGTGGATGGAATAGTGTTTCTTGATTTCTCTGATCAGCAGTCTTAAGCAAATTATTGCAAAACCCTGTATAATGTTTTTATAATGCTGCTGCTCACCTTTTTACTCCTGCATTTTTATGGCATCTGCTTTAATTCCTAAGTGAACCAACAGGTCAAGGAATATCAGTTGCTTCCATTGTTGCTCTAATTATCAGTATATTCCAGATTACAGAGAGCAGCTGTTAATACTGTTGAAATCAAAGAAGCAGAAGTGAAGTTGTATAAAAAAGGTTTTTTATAAGTGTGTACTTCTTAAATAGTGAATATACAACTAGCTTAGCATGACCAATGCTGCATGAGGATACTGCAAACACCTATTATCTTACCCCAGAATAATCTTCTGTGTCCAGCAGTGACACTTTAATATCCCTTAAGTAATTTATTTTTCTACATTTCCTCCCCTTGCACTGTCCAGTAGGATGCATGTTTGTTTGCTTTATCGGCTTGGGTTTTTATTTACCTTTTTATCACTCTAAAATCCCGTGGCTAGGAGTTCCACAATCCAATTATATATTTTATGAAGAACCAACCATCTATTAAATGACTCCCATTGTTTCTTATACAGGGACAACCAAAAAATTCTTTGTTATTTAGCCCTGCTGATCCCCTCATAACCCCTTGAACCTTTTATTACATCACACCTGCCTCTACGACCCCTTCCCACCTCATCTTTCATCCTATGGAAGCCTGTTTTCAGCCTTCTGACCACATTTGACACTCTGTTTGACTCTTCTATGATTCTACCATGTCCAGCTTGAGGTGGAAGACTCATAATTCCATGTGGTATTCAAGAGAATTCCATGTGGTATTCAAGATGCAGCTGAACCACAGATTTACACAGTGGCCTAACAACGATCTCTGGTTTGTATGCCATTCCTTTTTTAGTAATTCCAAGCCTCAATTCACTTTTCTTGACTGAGACAAGATAGTAAAGTCAATGCTTTCATTTAGGACAACACCAGGATCTTGTTCTTGAGCAGTAGCACCCTATTCAAAGCCCATCATTTTATTTAAGATACTTTTGCCAGCAGAGTACATCATCTAGATTGAATTTCATCTGCCATTTTATCTCCCAGTTAGGCAAGATCAATCTACCTCTGCTAGAAATGCTAAAGTAACCCTTATCTCATTCCATAGACTGTCCCCACTGGGAAGGAAATTCCCTGTCTGGCACCAAACTTATCTCCCTGGCTGAACCAACAAGTCCTAGGATGGGAGATAACACTGGTCTGAAGATCTCAGCCTATAAAGGTGGATGGTGGTGCAGCATCTGATGCATTATAACTCTCAAATGGTCCTGCCACTAAAGGTGATGGCAGTAGGGAATTATATCAAGCTATCTTGAAGCAGCAGGCTTTCCATCCTATGGAAAGATTTTTATCCCATCTAGGTTAAAAGCAAGTCTTGAAATACTGTCAGACCCATTCTGCAGAATGGAAGCTGCAGTTCTTGAGCAGCTGTACTGATGTTAAATCAATAGTACCTCCACATGGCTCTATACACAAAGATAGCACTGGCACAACTGGGTTTTTTCCTTTTAAAAGATGCAAGAAGCAGTAGTTCACTTTTGCTCAGTCTTTGCCAACAGACTGTTGAATTTCTATTTTTCTTTACTCCGGTTTTAATCCAATATAGCATCCTAAAAGTAATGGTTACTTTATATTTGCATTTTTGTATAGGCTACAATAATGGAAGCAGCTCACTGATTTTCTCACAATGGTTTTCTTCTCACACTTATTTTTCCCCTGCTCCAGCGGTATCAGTCAAGCATGTCAGAGAAAATTGCAGCCAGAACACTTCAAAAAGTGGACTGAATATTGTCGCTTGATTCCTCTGATCTGCAGCCTTGAGCAAATTATTGCAACAGCCCTGTATAAGGTTTTCAACAGGGAATTTTTTTATGATATTTTAGACATTGTAAGAATCATTCAATGCAGGGGCCCTTGATCAAAGAGCACTTTATAAATATAAGTACTTTAATTTTAAATTGATTTCTCTCTCACAAAGCTTATTGTAATCGGTGAAACTGCACCACTGTGAAGGCAGACCAGTTTCTCTGAGGTATTTCTTCTTATTTATTCTAAGCTTGTAATAATGCCAAAGACTAGCTGCCAAAGACTTTAAAAACTTCCTCCTCTCCCTGCTCAAAGAAACCCCCACAATCAGGAGCAATACAAGATAGTGTTTACTATGAATATAATTAACTAGGCCTAAATTAAACCCAAGCCTTACTCTTCTATTTCTATGAGGTTGCCTCCTCTTTCCATCCTAAAGTTCCTATTCCTTTTGTTAGTGAATAAGTTCAGCTCCTCAGAGAGGTGCCTGTGGAGCTTGGGATAGCTTCCATCCACCATTCAAACCCTTCAGAACAGTCTCCAACTAATACAGAATTAAATTCATATGCAGCAAATCCTCTGAAATAGCAGAGATACACAAACCCTCAAATCCCATTCCCAGTGCTTACACTCTGCACCCTGATAGGTGTCATCTGACACTGTAAATTAGGACACAGTGAGCATCTCCCACATTTCCTTGCCCCTTGAGCACAGTTTGTTTCCTGAGATAAATTATTAAGTTTGGCCCTCAAAAGCGTGTCTAGCTCAGGTTATAATTAAATGAACACTGACAGAAATCAGTGATTAATATGTATATTTAAATACTGGAAAGTTTGGGGGTTTTTTAAGCTGCAGCTGAGCGGAGTTGTTGACAGTACAAGTCACCTTCTCAGTGTCCCGTGCGAGTGCAGAATTAGTGAGACAGGAAAGCTATTTTCTGCAGTGCATTGTGCCAAGCTAAATCCATCCCTTCTAATCTCGACAATAAACTCAGTGACTTAAAAAAAGCAGGTAAAGTCCAAGCCAGGCAGAGTGGCTCTTACTTTAGGAGCTAGAAGAGGACTGTTTAGTTTTCCTTTGATTGCTCAGTCCACTCCCTCATTTCTGCACTTGCCTCCTCTTCTGAATTCAGAAATGTGCTTGTCTCCCAGAGGTTCCAGGAGAATTTCAAGTGCAAGGATTTTCAGTGCAACAGCCTGCAAAGCTAATACCTACTAACCTCACGCTCATTTGGTACTTTGTTTGAAATAAAGGCAAGAGAAAACCTTGAGCAAAGTGAACATGAATCAGAACATATGTTGAACTGCTCACTGTAAATGATACAGCTAACAAGGCTGCTAGTTTTGTTATCAGGAAACTGAAGAAATGAGATATGTTCCTCATAAAACTGGAGACGTGCTCATCACACCCTGCTCACCTCCCTCAGCACGCAAACCCCGGTTTTCCAAGACTCACACAAGCCTTTCTGCCGTAAATACACGTGAAAGAGCAACCAATACTTTCATTTTGTGCCTCAGTCCAGGCCTAGGTGCAGTTTTTTCAGGGATGATTCTATGCCTTCCTGCAAGTCCATTTTTAAACACCACTGTGTAACCTTGCTGTGGCCGCTTTCAGAGATACAAAAGCAATGATGCACCTTCATCTTTCCTTATGTTGAGCTCCTACACTTCTCAATTGTCACCTGATCTGTGCTCAGATTTGGAAGGATGCTTCCTCTCCTTTATGAGGAACAAAAACAGAGGGAAAGTATGGAAATGTTAACAGTGCAGATACCTAAATTCAGGTGCCAGTATGATTTTTATCAGCCATCTAAATGATTACCACTGATCACACTGATCCCTTCTCTACTTCACACTTGACTGCTTTCTTTGAGACCCAAAAGTAGCCAAAAAAATTAGAACAGGGAACATTGCTGTGGAAAAGCTCCATCAATACTGCCCACAGCTTGCCCTTTCAAGCAGTTTGGGAACACGCCTGATCCCACAGCTGGATAAAACATATCCTATGTGTTTTGCACAACTTCTTATCCCAAGATTTACCATTCAGAAGGCTGGTGTGCAATTTTTCACCCAAGTCATAAAGTACCTTTTCTGCTTCCCATGTGAATGGTGACAACCACAGGAAAAAAAGAAATAAAATAAAGTGAATAACAGTAAAACACGCATAGCAATTGCTCCAGGATATGTATGACTACAGATATTCACAGATTTTAGTTTTTCCCATTAGGTCTGTAGGCTACCTAATTTTATACAAAGGCATTTAATCTAATGTGCCTATACTTTGGCAACTGCATCAAATTTCAGAGTACGAGTATCCAGCTATTACTATTTTTATTTTTTTGCATAACTGATGAGTGGGCTTTGAACCTTATTTTGACATACTGAAGAGTAAATCATTGCTACATGTATGACCTTGATCCTAAATTCTACTTCTCTACTGTTACTCACAGCTGCCTGATCAAAAGTTTAGATGAATAGCTCTTTCCCTAGAGCTTGATTGCAGTTTAGGTTTTTATTTCAGTTTATCTGGCTAAAGTCTAGTTAACCCTGATGAATTAATCTTTATAAAATCAAGTTCAGTAGCAGTAAGGCAAGTGAATTGTCTATGAAGTTATGAGACTTGTCAACATGACTATTACAGAGAAATACAACGGTATACATTTATGCTCCTATGAATATGATTTCAGCTGGTGGATGAATGGAAGTCATTTCTCACGGGGAACATTTAAAGGATAGTAAAGGAGAACTGTGGGCTAAACCCTGAACATCTTTCCTCATATTTAAGCCATAAAGGGGCCCAACAATACAGCAGAACTATCTGAATGGGCAATAAATTGATGCCAGCTTTTGCAGGGCAAGCCTGTGCATTCGCATTCAGGGCCAGCACCTTCGCACTCGCAGTGATCTAAAAACATGTCATGTGCTAAGTGACAGACCATATGCTCTGCCTAGAATAGGAACTTTGGCTTGCACAGAGGACTTGAATTAATGCATCAAGTAGGTGACAAGCTTTTAAACTGATGTATACACCAAGCATCTCATAACCAAGCTGTCTTCGTCAATTACGTTTCCTGAAAAAGTCCCCCAGACAAACATAACTTCGCTTATTAAGCCCAGCAGAGGGGCTACAGCCTGCTGCAGACAATTGCCTCTGTTTTTTAAAATGCTGTTTCTATCAAACACACAGCAAAATAATTTGTATCAGTGTTACTGGCAATACCTGTAAAAAACTTGAGAAATTCTTAATAGTGTTTATGAATCCTTGCAGAAACCAAGGAACTCTGTGTGTCAGCTTACCTGGCAGAGTTGAAGTCAGCTGAGATTACTAGAGATGCAAATCTCAAGTAAACAAATGATCAAGAGACCATTTTTATGAGATAGGGAAATATTTACCTGCCTACACTCTCTCTTTGAGCTGCAGCAAACAGGGAGCTAAAAATAAAACCCAGGGAGATCTGAACATACTCGGAAAAGCTGCATGAAAGAGAACAAATGGCACAGATCAAAGCCTAAGGCACAGCTGACAAATGTGGGGAAGGACCTCTTTTTCCAAAGGTTGCACATGCCCTCAGAGAAGGCCCGTGGTAGCAAAAAAAAACAAAAAAAACCCAAAACCCCTCCCCCAAAAAAAACAGGAGGAAAAAGAAAAAAAAAGGCAGGGGAGGGAGAGAAAGAAAGAAATCATCATGGGTGTGAATTACCTAGAAATTCATGTGCTATTCAAGGAATAAGTGCTTTACTAAATGACAGCCAGCAGCTCATGGCATCATACATAACAAGCAGAGCCAAGATCCTGGTGCTATTCAAGAAAAGTGTTAAGTGATATTTGCAAGGAAACCAGCAGCAATTTCAGAGTGCCGTCTAGCTAGCACAAAAGAAGGTGCTAAAAGCACTGGTTCTTCAGCTCAAACAGACTTACTGTCCCGTAATAAAAACGATTGCCTTCATGGGCTGGACAAGGCATTGCCAGGGAGTTTTTCTGTTCTAATGCATGCATAGAAAGCAAACTATAAAAATGACAGTGTGCTAAGAAAGGGCCTTGATGTGGCAGAGTGCTCCCATTATCCAGATGAATACTTGTAGGGCCAGTGATGGGCTAATGTGAAATGTCACCCTTACATTGGAGCTTTTGCCCTGAAAGGAAATGTAACTGTTGACCACCTCTACATAAGACATATTTATTGTGCAGAAACAGGTGTGCAGGATACACATCTTCAGAGCATTCCAAGAACTGGGATCCGCACTGAAAGTAGTTCGTTAAAATATAGAATATTTAAGGATTTTTTCCACTTTATATTTTAGTAGCTTTAAGGGGAAAAAAAAAAAAAAAGACAAAGACAAAATGAATTTAATTAAATTCTTCCAAGAGCTTGATTACCTATTTTTAATAAAAGCACGTTCACCTACTAGATTGCATGTGGTCTTTATTTACTAAAGGGGAAAAGTAATAAAGTTAATGTCCCTATTGTCTACCTGAATCTATAATACCAAGATTATTTTTCGAGTACATAATTAAAACACCTTTTTTTACCCCCTGCAAAAAACAAGTTTGATCGAAAGAGAAATAATAAATTGCTTCCAGCTTTCAGATGGTATTAGCATAGATTTTTGTCTTAAAGTTTTTAAGGAGCCTAGCAATTAGGCTCCATTATCACGATGATTAGAGCTTTGAATCATTATAATGACTTCTGTCTGCACAAATCACATATTAATAGAAATGACAAGTGATGGCCATCTTTGGTAGCTGGCAGCTTGTCGCATTTCATTTAGTTGGCAAAGACAACAGTTACAAGGTCCAGCAACGAGATTCCTCTGTGTCAAAGGTGGAATTTCCTAATCCACTTATGCATCTGGTGCCCCCAGTCCTCAAAGATGTGAACAGGCATTACCAAACCCTGATCCTTCTGAAACACAAAAATCGCTTGGACTTTCAGCAGCAACCAAGGTCTCACCACACAGCAACACATTTTGCCATCTAAGCAACAACTTAGAAGTACCTTAAAGGAAGATCCCCTCTTGAAGGGGATCAAAACCCTTTGTGGAGTGACAAAGTGCCATTCAGCTGGAAGCTATATAGCCCCTAAATCTGTTTTTGGTGGTGGCAACTGGTCCTGTCAGAGGCAGAATATTCTGTATCTGATAATGATTCACCAATAGATGGGAAATGTTTTCAATTTCACCTGGCTTCTAACATTAAAAAAGCTCAAGCAAACAAACAAATGAAAAACCCAAAACAAACCAGCAAAAAAAACCCAACCAAACAGTAGCTTCCACACAAAAGATGTGCAACTTCTTTCCATTGTAAGGGAAAAAAAACCCACTAAACCAAAAGAACCCCTTCACTTGAAAACTTCTTTAGAAGTCAAAATATTTTCAAACCCCAATCACAGTAACATACACAGAATCATGATCACCCTCAGAACAGTTATTCCCTTAATTATCAACTATACAGAGAATGAAGAAAGCTTCTTGTCATTCTAAGCAGGAGTAGTGCTTTGTTTGTCTTTTTACCAACCAAATGAAAAACAACAAATATGGTGATTTTTTTACTCAATTTTACTTTCATTGCTCTTAATGAAGTGTCTTGAAAACCTGAAAGCTAAATACTCACATTGTCCATTAAATGAAAGCACGTATTATCAGAAATAAGAGGTCCTGTGCTTGCCAGCTGTGGATGAATCAGAAATTACTTTGATTTGTAGTTCCTGGTAATAAATCTCCCCTCTTATATTTCCCAGGTCTTGCAAATGCCTCAATTTTCACATCCCGTCTTGTAGAGTGCATTTTCACTGAATTCAAGACAGCTGGTTCTGAGCCCATACCCACCTGTCTCTTTCAGCCTTTTTCAAATTAAATTAACCATGTTTAAATCATGCTCACTGAGAACACAGCCTCAGCCTAATCTTTATATTGACAGAGACTCAGTATTTTCTTCCTTATCCAAAACCTCTCCTCAAATATTTCCTTTTAGGCAGTCCCCATCTTCTTTACTTCTCATCCCCCTTTAGCTGTAAGGACACAACACACTGGACTTCATAAGAGTGAAATGAAACAGCGTTTTCAATCCCCAGATCATTATGAGATCACATGGAAGCAAAACATAATTGCACTTTCCTTCATGAAGCGATGATAAATTGGAATTCATACTTTTTTCAAGAGGGGGAAGAACAGGAGGAAGGAAAGACACGAAGGCGCGTTATCGTGAGTGGTAGTTAACGATCTTCTAATTAATGTTGCAGGTCTCAATTTTCAGTTTTAATTGTGCCTTGCTCTACTTGCAAGTCTACCCTTATGTTTCTGCCTCCAATAACGGCAACATATCAGTTGAAAAGCAGTTACAGAAAGCAGACCCTGATGCCTATTAATTAGATAATTACTATTGCTGTTTTTCTATTCCCCCAAACTCCCCAATGGGATTAACACCCTTCCAAGAGTCAGAAACCTCTCATGCCATGGGGATTTCTGTTTCACTCTTACCTATTTAGCCACTAATTACATTTTAATCACTAAAATTATCCTCACAAGCAAATATATAGCTTTATTCAGGGAAGCACTTGATGTCCTGGAATGCTTATTCCTTCACAACTGCAAAACACAGAACCTCTCCAGGTAAGAGATTCTCCACTTGTATTTACATCAATAATACTGGCACTGCAAAAAGATGTAAGTGATACAAAAGTTTTCCCTCAATACTTTTATGTTCAAGCAACTCTTATGTAAAACTGATGCACATATTAGGCTGCATAATCATTTACCAACATTAAGCCTAAGCTTAATCTTTTTTTCCCCTTAGTTGGTGATAAGACAGTCCCTAGGTCATGGTCAGTGCCACCTTGATTATTATTAGAATCTGTAACTGGAAAAATCCTCAACCCACCTCCATCATCCAGTTTGGAAAACTTTTTAAGATAGGTAATGGGAGGGGGAGAGGGGAATATGGTGACAGGATACACAGCAGACAGAGAAGAAAAGAAGGAAGAAAGAATGTCAGTGAAACAATTTGGAAAAAAGAAACCAAAATGAAACCCCTGCTTTTTTAGCAGCACTGAACTGTGACATACTTAAAATAGAAGCATGGATAATATATTTTCATGGGTTTATGACAGATGAGTCCCAGCTGAATGACTCAAACAGTCATTCTCCAAAAGAGCCCAAGACTTTATTTCATGTGTATTTTACATTTGAGAGAGAGAGAAAAGATCCTGTTGTCATGCATCCTGATATCACAGTTTGGCCATTGACCTTTCTTTATTCCCCAGTTGTGCCATTTATGGAGTCAAAGAGACTCCAGAAATGAACTACCACAGTGAGTCACCTTGGCTGTGCTGCCACAGCCCAAACCAGAGTGCTGGAATTGAGGTTCTCAGACCAGAAACTTTCTGGACACAGTCTGGATCCTGGGAGGGGGACAGGAACTACCCTAGGCAGGCCCCCTTCAGATGCAGTTCTTGGGACATCCCTCAGGATCCAGGCGTTCTCTCTCACAGGTTCTGTTTCAAACCTAGGACATAAATAATTCTTCCCCTGAGTCCAGGTCTGTATATGAATGTTATTTATGATGCACTGAAAAGAATAACTACTGGAGAGAGAATTTTTTCTATTCAGATTGACTTTCTAAAATGTCTTTAAGATCCCACTGGAGAACATATACTGTTAGAAAAATTTACTTACCTTGTTCTGCTAATAAGAGGCTTATAATTAAACTGGACAAAGCCATTGAAAAAGTACAATAAGCAGAAATGCTGCCATTGCCAGAAGCAAAGAAGACTTGAACAGTCTATGGCTGGTAATTAAACTGAAATTGAACACGAGTTTAGGAGTTTTTTTAATGATTCCTGTTCACGAGTCCTACTGAGAACAGCATGCAAACTTCATCTTTTTTTCCAGGCAAATATGCCAGCAGGAAAAAAACCAAACAAACACAAAACACTTCAATAACCTGATACCACAAAATCTTTTTAGACAAAATTGTGATGGGAAATTTGTGCTTTACAGACACCCTAAAAATAAGGCAGTTCAAGGAGGAGGGGGGGAGGTGACACAGAATAGTTCCAATAAACTTTCAATACACAGCTCATAGTCCAATGGCCTGAATGAATCAATTTCTTTTCTTGGGAAGCTGACAGGAGAAAGAAGCAGGCCAGGTACCATCAAAATTAATGAGCCATGAATGGACACATAACTGCTAAGCAAATGGGACTATTATGATATCCTGGGAGGCTTGGTCTGTCCCAGTTCTGCTGCCTGCCCTTTCTCCCCTTACCACAAGGCAAGTGGCCCTCTGGGAATCGCCAGCTGAAGAAAATACATCATCAGTGCAGTGCCAACACCTCAAATCTTGCATCAAATACAAATACTTATAAAAGTAAATGTACTGGTGTGTACATAAAACACCAAAATGTTACTTCAACAGAATATTGTCTTGGCAGATTTGGGCTCTGAAAAAACATGCAATTCCAGAATTAGGATTACCTATGTGATTTTAATTTGCTGTCCTTATGCATCAGCTTCATGGGTAATAAATTATCACTCCACCAAAGCAGGAGATCACACACAGTCCCCACAGGAAAGAAAGTAGCAGGGAGAAAAGTTTGAGTCCAGAAAAACTTTCCTACTTCCAAAACCCACTCCCTACCATCAGCTGAAGGGCCACTGGAGGACAAAAGCTGCTGTACAGACCAGCAGATTCATCCCAGAAGTCACCTCTGTCCCACAGCTGGATACCTCTGCAATCTGATATCACCCTCTTAAGTGTTTATTTTGGCCTCCTGCAGGTATATTAGGCCGTTGCCCATATGGGTGCCACCCTATTTTGTTGTAGTGGATGACAGAGTAAATGGAAAAGGTAAAAGGTACCTGGAGGCAGAACCCTTTAGAATAGGTGAAGAAAGATTTTTATCATTCACAGCCTCACAGAGAGGCATGGGATACTAAGAACATTACAATATATTGACAAATAAAAAAACTTTTGAGAAAAATTGATTTTAGTCCAGCTATAAATTTACTGCTCAAGGTTCTTTCTTGAGCGTTAAGTAAAAAAGACATAAACCCAATTAGGAATTTTAAAAGATACTTCAAAATTATTCCCAGCACAGAAAAAATGAAAAAATTAAAACAATAATAAGCTTTTTCAAGTTTTTTATTGGAAAGCTGTAATATCAAGTGAAAAGACCCCTGACCCAAACTCAAAATTTTAATTTCATTGGAATTCCAATATTCACATACTCTTTTTCTTCACAAGTTGGAAGTAAACATCAGCCTGAGAGCTTTTCATGGCCAAAAAAACATCGGGGAATTCTGACTGGAAAGCAGTGAAACATTTTCTTCCAACTGGGAACAGGGAAGAGGGACGTGTGTGAGCAGACCAGAGGGGTTTCAGAATTCAAAAGCCAGCATATTATCTCAACGTCTTATCTCAGGAGAAACTTAGGAAAGCCATACTCAATATTTCAGCCAAATTTCCTCACTTACTTTTGTTTCCTGAGCAGTTTAAGGATGCACAATAAACCTCTAGTAAGTGCTCCTGAGCATGGCAAATGTATTTGTCCCAATTTTCATTTAGTTAAATATTCCCACTCAAAACACCACCTAATTAAAGTATCCATTATAATTCCATAATAACAAGTTAATGGAAAAAATCTCCTCTAGAACTCAATTAAATTATTTCTGTTAATAATTGGTGAAAAACTGTAAAAAAACCAAATCAACCCTGTTAATGCCTGCTTAAAACTCCATACAAGGTCATTGCCTCATAATATATGACAGGTTCAGCCCATTTCTGTGAGGGATGTAAAGGATCTGGAAATACCTCCTAGACAGTGCCATTTTCTGTGAACATGGACATGAAACTATCAACTAAATAATCTGAGGTACATTTCCACTTGGCTCCTGTATCACTTGGTGGTTAAATATGTTTTAACAAGAAAATCCTGTTGCTGTAGTGCAGTCCAGGAAGAATCAAGGTCAATCATGTGATTCACTGTTCACTTACTGCAGGAGGAGGGGGAAAAATTTCGAGTAAGTTGGTAAATTTAATACACACATAAAGAACACAAAATATCAAACTCTGAAAATATGTATTGCCTTGTGATTTTTCAGAGTATGTGACACCTTAGGTTATCTTATTTACACAGTTCAGTGAGGGCTTCCTGTAGGCCTAAAAAGAGCAAAAAGAAAATTACCTTATTGCATGCATTCCAAATGAAAATATTACATTTTAGTGGGATAAGGATTTTACTCTTGACCTTCAAAAGGTCTTTCCTTGAGATCACGTTTTGTTCACATTTAAAGGTCAGAACTTACACTGATACATTGGACACCTTCTTTAAACGACAGCAAGAATCCAATCCTTGTTTTGTAAATCCACTACATAATTAAATTATTGAAAGAACATGTATATACATATATGAAATTTAATTTATGCTTTTAGTACAACATTAGATGACCCTTAACATGTTTTTTAATCCAAGAATGCACTAGAGTAAGTCTTAACCACCTCAATCATGAGTATTAATTTCATTTTCATTTCTGTGTTCTTTGCCCCAGGACTGTGACCTATTTTCTTTTCTGGGGGAGAGGGACTTTTTACAAGAGCATGCAGTGATAGGACAAGGGGGAATTGCCTTAAACTGAAAAGGGGTAGGTTTAGATTAGATGTTAGGAAAAAGTCTTTAATGTGAGAGTGGTGAGGCACTGAAACAGGTATTCCAGAGTTGTGGGTGCCCCATCCCTGGGAGTGTGTAAAACCAGACTGGACGGGGCTTTGAGCAGCCTGGGCTGGTGGAAGGTGTCCCTTCCTTCAATGAGTATTAAAACTATTTTTGCTGATACCTTTCATAGTGTGTTTTTTTTTTTTTTTGCCATCTGAAATCTGGTTTTGAGACTGACAAAGGGAATACATATCTAAAAATTACAAAAAAATTATTTTAAAACTATGAATTGCTCTTTTTAGAATCACCTGTTAGAAATCACATCTGTATTTTGCATTCTGTAACAATATCAATTGGTCACAAATTGGTTACAAAAATACTGTAAAATCATAAACACAGAAGAAAGGGAATATATTCAACTTAGGGAACAAACTTTTATCTTCAAGTTAAAAATGAAAAATCATGGTATAAGGATCAGCTGCTGCCACTGAAGTCATCTCCGTGACTTACACCAGAAAAATATAAACCAGGGCCGTTCATATTTCTTTGGGAGCCAAGTCAGGCCTTGTGAAGTCAATTGTTGCTATAGCAACGTATGAATCAGGGAGAAGATAACACATCTGAATGCAGAAAATTAATTTACCTATGATCATCCAGTTGCCTTTTGATAGGATGTATATGCTTGCTTGGAAGGGAGAAATCATTACATTTTAATTACTGTGCATCACCATCAACAACATCCAAAAAATCCCTGTATAAAATATTTGAGGCCAAAGGGAATATTACTCATTGCACATCATCCTTGTACTTGGGGTGGTTTGATTTTTATTTCGCCATCTTCCAATAACAGAGCAGTGAAAAAGTGTAACACCTTTTTATATATCCTCCTTCTCTGCCATCAAATACAAAATTAGATCCCTGTGTTAGGAACTTAAATGTCTACAACAAAGCATATTGCAATAAGCTGAATTACTGTGTTATGGTTTAGAAACTTACCATGGTTGTGAAGAAAAAAAAGTTCAGATGCAAGAAATCCTCATTTCAATGCATTTTTAATCCAAAATAAAGATGTACTTTGCCTTGAAATCAAAGAAATGGTAATAGTTGTTTAAACCATTTAACAATATAGAAAATGAGAGGCAAAGGAGAGTAAAAATTCACATATTTTCATTTTTCAGAATCTGTTCAGGATTAAATCATATTGCCCCAAGCTTTAACCAATATGTTCAGTATATGAAATATCCACTGCCTTGAGAATATAATCCAGAATTTCAATCCTAATTATCCAACAGCTTTGAAACCACCTTTCTTCTGCTAGAGGCTGCACTTAAAAGTTTCCAACCCACCCAGACACAATGCAAAAATACAGCCTCAGACATCAAACACTGGCGTTCTGGTAGCTGGGTCACACACAGCCTGCTTTGTCACCCCAATCAGACCTTCTTTCCCAAACTTTCCCGGGAAGAAAGCACGCAGCAAGAACAGAAACAATGCTTGTTAGTGAGAAAAGCTGTGCTGGGAAATGAGATGCAGCTCCCAACAAACATGTCTCACTTGCAAGCAGGTGAGCCAGAGGAGGAAGAGCAAATCGAGTGCAGGATAAAGCAACGCTGCTGCACAAAGGAGAGAAAAAGCTTCAGCAAATTACATTTGGAAGTCCACAGGTTGTGAAATGCCAATTATGTCAGTTGCCATTTACACGACACTGAGTTGCTGGTGGAATTAATACCACCAGGAAAAGCATAAAATACCCTAATAGAAGACAGTCAGAGGAAGTTACTAGAAATTACTAGTGACATTTCTTTGTACCAGCCAGACTTCGTAAACTGCATCTGACTCCTTAAAAAAAAGCTTGCATAAATCTCAGAATTAAAAAGTTTAGTACAAAGAGACATAAGCTACTGGCAAATGAAAATCAGCTTCTATCTTATAAAAGCAGAGATGGGGAGAAATGGGGGTTGCACATCAGCCACCTTAATTAAATTGTGGAAAAGCAAAAACAGAACTGAAGGCAGAAGCAACTACTGCAGAAGTTGCTTTTAAATTCTGGACAGGAAGCTGCAAGGACAGGCACCAGGTATGAAACTCTCATGAAAGTATCACCAGCTATGCAGTTGTTTCTTCTTTTTGCTTTGGCAAACTCAGGAACCCCTTTTTACAATCCTAAAGGAGAGCAGCACTTCAAAATATCACCACCACCCTGCAAAAAGAAAACCAACCCGACTCAAACCAAACCCTTTCCCAAAACAACCCCCCAGACTGGTGCTAGACATTAGAGGTTAGAATTCAGTATGATTTGGTGCTGTCATTCCCAGATGTACCTATTCCTGTGGAAAATTAGCACAATGCCTGACAAAAAGCCAGGTTTTACAGCTTTGTCCCTATGGTCAAGCACATAGAATCCTTGACACAAACTTGCAGTACAAACACATGTGAGAACTGGAGATGCTGTAGCGTCCCTGGGGTAAAATAACTGCAAAGCAGCCTAATGGAAGCACAGAAGGCAGAGGAGCCACAGTAGCCAGCCAGGAAGAAATACTTCCTCTTTTGCCTCAGTTTAGGGGAGCTTGAGGGATGCTGTGAAAAAAATGCTTTGCACTGGAGAGAATCCTATTGCAGCAGTGACACAATATCAATGTGACCAATAAAAAGGCAAAATAAAGCACAGGCCAATAGGTTGGATTGATACCCACCCTTCCCTCACCCATGTGGGTTTTTCTCTCTTCTCTGTAAACATTTTAGAGTTCATGTGGCATTGCCTGGCTGTGTTAACCAGTCAGAACACACAAAAGACAGGAGCACATCAGCAGTACCATGACCGAATTCTGTCTGCTTAGCAGTGAACAAAAAAAGACAAAACTTATGAAATGAAAAAAAAAAAATTCAAATACTACTAAACTTTACATATATATGTGTGTGTATATATACATATTCTTGCACACTGTACAAGAAGTAAAAGAAGAGGGTGAATGGCTTTCTGTGCCAAGGAAGGTGAAGAGATCTTTCAACTGGCAAAGAGGGAGGATATGGATCTGGCATTTGCCTTTTATCATCTTGTTGCAGTGTAAATGTTTATTGCATCCTTTCTCTTTTTTTACCAGAAGCAGGAATTAATTCCATCCAAGCTAAGACTAAAGCCACATCGGTTTCAGATGCCAAGATTACTTCTGGCAAAGTATAAAAGCAGTTTTTCTTTCATATTGTGAGCTCCCTTTGCTGATATATAAACAGAGTGAAAGGAGCTTCCAAACTCCAAAGTTTCAGATCAAAAATCTTTTGCTGTTTGGCATTGGCTTTTCCTGAGGACAAACCCACTGGGAAGCCAAGTTGAGAAGCCAACAACCTCTAGCTTAGATTAGAGAACACTAGAGAAGCGTAAGACGTTTCAATGAACTGGTTTTGGCTCAAAAAATGTTAATTGCTGAGCATGTGGTTCAGTGAATGTTTAGAGCTACTCCCTTACAGGAAGGTACCTGCCCCATGCAGAGGTGGGTGCAGTCAGACTGATCTGGTGTCAGCAGCAACACAAACTGGATAAATGACCTTTGAGGGGCTGGGACAGTTTCTGGTGACCCACACCCAGGGAAGGAGGACATCCCACCCAGCCCCAAGCTGAGCTGTGTGCATTATGCTGTACTATACAGTACAGTAACCAATCTGAAGTTGCTTCATCTGTGCCCACCAGGGAGCTGCACAGTGATGTGGTGATCAGGTACCAGAGGGACTTTATCTGACTGACTCAGCTAAATACAAGAATTCAGCATCCAAATCCAGCTTCAACATTTATCAGAATTTCAAATCCAGTTTCAAATGGACTATAAGTGAACACACCCTATACATAGGGCAAGTTCTTAAAAAACAACTTAAGACAGTTATTTTGCAGCCACTGTGCCTATACGACATAAATACACACAGGCAGCTACAAATCTTGCAAATTCAAAAGCTAGTTCTGCCCTTCCAATCCTACTGACCTGTCAGTAGTCAAACCACAGCAATCTGAAGTTCATTCATTATTTATACCCTAAGCACTTTGCTAAGAAGCCAGATTTAACTTTTAAGTTACATCATTTATGCAAATCTCACTCACAATGGCAAGAATGAAGTGCTTGGGCTACAAAAAGCCTGGTCTTGAAAGGCAGGACATCAAGGTGCCCTCTCCTCCATGATTTTATTCCAAACCAGTCAGAATTTTCTGGTCAGAAAATGAAAGTTGTTTTCTTCCCTTTTTTTTTTTTCTTTTAGTCATAGGAGCATAGTATCATTTAGGTTGAAAAAGATTTTGAAGATCAAGTCCAACCATTGACCCAGCACTGCCAAGTCCACCACTAAACCTGATAGCCTCAACTACACATCTTTTAATTAACTTGAGAGATAATGACCCAAACTACCTCCTCAGACAGCCTATTCCAATTCTTGGCAGCCCTTCCAGTGAAGAAGTCTTCCCTAACATCCAATCTAAATCTCCCCTGGTGCAACTTGAGGCAGTTTCTTCCCATCCTGCTGCTTGTTACTTGTGAGAAGGGACCATTCTGTAACAATCTAAAAGGTACCAGTGCTATGGCATCATGTAGGAGAAGCAAACACTGATGCTTGTTCAACAAACTCATCCCCACATCCTTTATTCCCTAAGGTTTGCACAATAAGCTTTTCACACTTTTCTTGATTTTGCTGCTGCTCTAGGAAATCATTATTCTGCTCACTGAGAAATCTTTCCCTCATTTCCCTCTACCCTGGGAAAAATGTAATATATGAAATGGGACAAAGTAACATTGGTGGAAAAAAATCTTCCATCAAGGAGCCAAAATATCAAAATATTCATTTTAGTGAAGATTTTGTCAGACAACAGTTTAAGGTTCTTCAATCAGACCCAGCAAGAACTGGCCTTCTGCCTCCCTCAGGCCAGCCAAGCATCTCGCTGCCCATCTTGCATTATCCATAGGCTATGAAATATCACTGAGGGTACATCCCAACAACCTGATCCTTTGAAGAAAAACAGTGATCATCAGACTTATGCACAACATTGAAATGCTTGCTTGACTCCATCTGCAGGGAAGGCTATTCCTTTGGAAATCTGGACCATATATCAGTTACCTCCAATCCCTTCTGGCTTTGTACTTTGTAATTAAACTTTCACTTTATCATGGCAGAAAACTGTCACAAATTCCAGGGCACGAGAGATGAAAGTTAAGCCAGATATAGCATTAATTACAATAAAATATTTGTAGTGTCAGTGTACTACAGGTAACACATGCAGAAAATCAAATATTCTTTGCATATGCTGTGCCCTGACAACCCTTTCTTTTAATTAAAAGACACTTGTAAATATTTTGTGCAATCTTGTAGAACAGCAGGTGCATGTGGGTGTACAAAAGGAAAAAAATCATGCATCTCCACTGGACAAAACAATAAGGAAGTGCCATGGGAAAATGCTTTGCTTCTTCCTTATCCTATATCAAATAAATGTGCAGTTCGGATGAAGGCTTAATGCAATTCCAGCCTCATTTATATCCTTCAGATTAAAGTTAGTAATAAATCAAATCAGCCAGGAGATAGAAACTTAATACCTCAATAGCATGATGTGTAAATTTAACAAAAAAGCAAAAATATTTCAATATTAGGACACATTATCGATGTGTACCTTTTATAAAACTCACTCAAGACAAATAACTAAACAATTTTTGACAAGTCATTACACATGATCTGAGGCATAACATGCAAATATATCAGCAGCATATTGACCCAAGTGTTATTTTTACAATTTTTCTCTGAACTGTAACGAATAAGGAGACATTGACAGGAGTGGTTTGGTGTTTTTCCCACAATATGCCACTAATTTTTAAGACTTACAGTTTCTAATGGTAAAAAATATTTGTTTGCTTCCTCAATAATGACTATTTTTCCATTAAATACTCAGTTGCATCCATTTAAAATTCTGAATAGGAGTTTCACCAACTCCTATTAGCATTAGACTCTCTTTGTTTACTTTGTTTACCTCCTTGCAATTTAGGAGACTGAATTCTTTACGTGAGCAATGGTGAGAAGTCAATGGGACAATTCAGAGCATCTCTGTTAGATGCATGAGTCAGATAATGGGAAGACCTCCCCACCGTGCTGAGATTTGAAAGATTTATTTGAATAGCAAACATTACTTCTATTCAAGACACAAAATCTGAAAGAAACAACAATTTGATTGAATTAGATTTTAAAAAGATCAAAACCACATCATTTCAAACATGGTGCAGCTTTCTGTACTTCAGGGATCTTGCTGACTGGTTTTCAGTCCTTTATGAAGAAAGCCACTAATCTGGGCCATCCAGTTAAAGGCAATGAAAGATATCCAAGATATCTCTTGGATGGAGTCACTAATTCCACAGAAAACAGCAAACTTCAGAACCAGTTGGTTAAATCTATCCTAAAGGGATGGATTGAAAGCCAGCATCTTCACATTTTCACAAGCAGCCCCTCTTCCTACCAGCATTAGACTTGGGATTTGCCAGATCTTTCTTGCTGTGAGTGTATTTTTTATTCTTAACTTCCATGCTCTGTGCCTGGAAACCCTGGCATCTTTTCCCTTTAATAAAATGCAAAAGTCTGGTATTTCCTGCTTCACCCACATCTTCCCCTTGACCCTCACCCATGGGGCAGTCACCAGTATGACTTAGAGTAGAAGGCAGGACGTGATCTTCATGGCTATTTTCCAGGCAGAATTTCTCTTTGGTTTACTGAATTTTTATTTAGCACTGGGCTCTGCTGCCTTTGTGACTGTTCTAGGACGTGCCAGCCCCTGACAGCCAGAGGAATGTTATTGCTGTCTCCAGCACACCTTTCCTTCTCATAAATGCCTCCTTCCCTCAGGGGAGACAACACTACACTTCCAGCTAAACAGCTGTGCTGGTGTTTCTCCTAACAACTGGCAGCAGCCATGCTGCTCACTATATTTAATAGCAGTAAAAAATTTAACATCCCAACAGCAGCCAGCAGACAGTTGGCATTACAATGACAAGGCTGCTTATTAAAATCCATGGCAGGTATTTTTATTGCACTTTAATTGCAGAGGGTAATTCATTAAATTACATACCTGTAATTTAAGTCTCCAAAATTAGGGCCTGTGATTTATGACGAGGGCACTAGCAGGGTTTTATTGCAACACAAGTGTCAGCATCTGTGCTCAAGTAACCCTGAGCTCCAGCTAGTCTCTGCCAGAGTACAAATATCAGTGACAGGGCAAACAAATCTAACTGGGGGTGGAGAGAAAAAAGAATCCACAAGCACACAAAACACACAGAAGGAAGATAGCAACTATTCTTTCTTCATCTAACTGGAACAACAGGGTTTTCCTTCCTGTAAAATTAAGCCCAAATGCCAGGATTTTCTACATGGCTTGCACCCCATGGCTACTTACAGGTCCCACACACCTCTACCCCTGCACGGCCATCTCCTTGCAGCTCTTTGCTCGTGACCCTTCCACTGCAGTTACAAAGAAAATTCCTAAGGAAGGTTTTCCTGTGCATGGAGGAACCTGCTGAATAACAGACCCACAGAGTTTCTGCTAACTCCCTTCACACTGCAGTAACCACACAGAGGTCTTTAAATTAACATCCAATGCCTAACAGACTGTCAGCAGGGAGAGAGGACCAAGAACATGTTCTGCACACAGGTTAGGGGCAATTGAAGAGCTTTTCCAGAACTCTAGATTTCCCTGGAAAAGCAGCAGCCTCCACTGCCTGACTCCCACACAGAAAGATCATTCCAGTTACAATGAAGCTGTAGCATGAAGCACATAAACACTTTACTTCTTAACTATTTGAGTTCTGGCTGCTGTTAACTTTTGGCTTAGGAAATAGGAGAGGGAAACCTTATTCTTCTATTTCTTCCCTGCAAAAAGTTTACACAGCTCCGATGAGCCAAATTCAAAGCAATGCCTGTGATCAGCCACAGATCATCATTCCTAAATATCCCCCAACAACAACGTGGCCACCAATCAGGAGAACTTCCCCTTGTCACTTCACAATATATCTCAGCAGTAAGAAAGTAGTGCTTAATGCCCCCAAATCCACAGGTATCCAGTGAAAAAGCCATCCTTTAGGGGAGAGAAGTAGGCTTTGGAACCAGAGGTGGGAGCAGATAGAAAACTCAGGTGCCTGTGACCCAAGAGTGGTGTCAGCTGTATGCATGAGCCCTGTAGGCCAGGGCAACTGAATTACAACAGCAGTTCACAATTATATAAAATCTACTATTTTGACAATTATTAAAATTCCACAATTTCTTCCAGCATCCTCTTTAGTTCCCTCATCAGCCTATTAGCTGTGCTTTCACTTGTCCACATTTTTCACCAGCGGGAGAAGAAACACTCGCGTGAAACAAAACCATTCTTGTTCACTAAAATGCTGAAGCAAAACATTAAGTCAGTCTTAGCACTGCTCCATAATCCCAGCCTATATTTAGCAAAGCTAAATCCTATTTATGGATTCAAATATGTATAGTATCAAGCAAACTACAGAGCCAATTACATCCCCAATGTCATTATCCCAGTGACAGGACAATATAAAACCCAGTAACAGCTTCTCATTGATCAGCTTATCAAACATGTTTCTAGGAGTTTGGTTACCATAAACGAACTACAGTATGGCCAAATCCTTAAATCTTTTCTTTGTTAATAATTCCTTATTACTGCAGTTTTACAGATTAATACTTCTCTCTTGTCCTAAAGAAGTAGATTGCATGTTTATAGCTGATTGTTATCTCATAAAATGACAAGCATTCATCTTAGACTGGCTGTCAGGCAGTCATTGGCATTTTCATCTCCATCCCTATATATTCAGAGACCAAAAGAACATCCAGAGATGTTGTTATTGGGAATACTTTTAATCATTTTTCCACCAGAGCACAAGGAGAAAAATTGGGATCCAAAAAGTCACAGCACTCAATCATCTTTCAGCCCTGGTTAGGATCAATAAGCAGCTGTGAATGGCCACTCTTCTGACAATACAGCCTAAAATAAAAATAAGAAAGGGAAAAAAAAAAAGAGAGAGAGAGAAAGAAAACATTAATCACTGTAAATCAATAGAGTAATGAAATCTTCTTGCATTGGAAATAACAAGAAGGGCACTTCATTTAATCATAATTTCCCACAGTCCAGACCCACTTTCTACCCCAAGTTATGTACACACAGAGAAAGAGCAGCTGTGCTCAGTAGCACCACACACTCATTCATCTTATGGTTTTTTCTTTTTATTTTCTTAATGGATATTTTTTTTCTCTTCCTTCAAGGGTATTTTCAAAGACAAACCCAAGGCACTTTAGGAGACACGCAGTTCTCACCATTAAGTCGCTTGCTTCCCATACTAAAAAGTTCTAACATGTTTTTCACCTAATGAAGGCTGGATTCTAACAGTAACCAGTTCTGCACAAATGATCAGATGCTTTTAGAAAACTGGGTGAGGGTTTAGCATTTTGTCCTCAGGCATAGGAAGGACAACAAAGAAAAAAGGGAAATCAGAGCAAGGACTAAATGTTTCACCATCCTTGTAGTCAGCATTAGTGGTATTGACCAGAGAAAAGATCACAGGCACCCTATTCCCTGCCTCCTCCAATTACAGGAGCATCGGAAAGAACTTAGAGAGCAAAAAGAAAGTTCCTCAGCCCACAACACTGACATAATTTTCTTTTTTCAACACCATTTTCTTGGTGCTTTTAAAGGCTTTTAAGAACTCCATGCCAGTGTGTGTTGTGACAGAGGGACACTGCTTTTAGCCACATGAGAATCCCTGCTGCAGTGATCCACCCACAGGTACAACTGGGATGCAGGAGTTTGTTTTGTCTGGTTCAGGCTTTTGTTGCTTGGCAAAATCCACTGCTCCAACAAGTCAAAACCTCTTTTTAGCCAAATGTCTTTTGAAGAAGAGCAATGTTCTCTTGCTATTCTTTGATTACAAATGAGATCAAGTATCACAGCTGTGAAAACCGAAAAAAAAAGCCAAAAAAACCCCAAACCTATTTTTTTTTAAAATTGGTATCATTTAATTTCTACCAAAGCCCACTGAATGGAAGTGTCTCCAGGGAGCACAAAAAGTACAAGGTCTGAAGTTCTCAGCCATCCTCACCAACATGGCAATGACACTGCAAGCACCAGCACTTCCCATTGCAAAGCTGAAGTGGCCAAAGCTGTTCATGTCAGCTGCCACTTGTTCACAATAAAATCATATTACATCAGAATAGATGGCCCATTACACTCTTGTTCTTGAAGGGTTCACCAAATTCTTACAAAGGTGAAAAGCCTCCTGACCATCTGGCACCATGAGGCCTTCAGCTCCCCAGCCATGCCATAATTTGTACAATTTAAGTACTACTCTGCAGGTCAAACAACATGCACAGCCTCCATTTAGAAGTGTTCAATAGTCAGAAAGACATTCAATAACACTTTCCCTTGGGATGCTTCACACCTGTGCTGGGGAAAAAAAAAAAACAGCAGTCACAAATGGAATTACAAGAGATAAATTTTCATATACTACCAAATATAGGCTTTCCTCTGTTACACTGGAAGCCTTTATTTTTTTGACCAAATGACAAATATCTGTGCTTATTAAACCATATCTAGGATGCTCTTTTAATATCTGAACTGGTTTTGTGATCTCACCGTCAAAGCCTGACAAAGCTGTGAGGAGTGAACTGATGAACTCTGACACATCCAACAGGCAGTAGGTTTAAGTGAACATTATTAGGAGGAGCCTTAATCCCACAGGTTGAGAGCCACACTATTTCCCCCTTGTTTTAGATGCTTTCTAGCAGCCTCTGACTCCAAGCAGCACATAAACTTATTTTTACTTGATTTGTTCAGAAAACCATCAGGTCTCATTCAGAAATAAAGTCATGCATTCGTGATAGTGCTCCAAGATTATTCCAATGCAAATATTGAGGCCTTCTATAACTCACAGCTCCAATTCACCAGGCCCCATAACCTTTTCTGAAAAGGTTGCTTCATTCTTTCTTTGGTCAATGATTCCCCAACTTCTCCATAGAGTAATTTTATTACAAAAAAGTTCTGCTGTGCTCTGAGAATGAAACACTCTCTCTTGTTTTCTCTGCCCTGATGGAGTAACCAAAGGCACAATCCTTTCTTAGCTCACATTCAATGAGTCAACCCAGCTGAGGCCTGCTCATCATGAATCTGTCACAGAAATATCTTCCTTGAAGTAGCTTTACAGAACAATAGTCAAAACAGAGCATGACAAAAACCAACCTTGCTTGATATATACCAGCAACAAATATCAGCAATCTATTTTTTTCTATGCACACACACATCCTGAATTTAGTAGTTCACTCCAGAATCAATTAAGTACATTGAGGATTTATGCTGGCCTTGCACAATAACAGTATTATTTTAAAAATGCTGGAAACAGCAATCTAGATACTACACATAACAATCTTGACATTTTTTCTCTCTTCAATCTTTTCTCCATCATGAGAAGCACCATATATGGAGAGTAAGGTCCTGGGGAAGCAACATCCCAAACGACCAAAAGTTCCCCTGCAGAATTCCTGGCTGAAAGCTTCTGCAATATTTAGTATTTTTCATTATGTGCTGGCTGCTGAAAGCACATGGCTTTATCTGAAACCTTCGCTTCCATGGGGCATTATCTGTTCCCCTGGTCTGCACAGGAGAGCTTGAGATGATAAATTATGTCATTTCATACTGCAGAGGAAGAGGAGATACTCAGTCAAGACTAAAAATATATTTTGAATATCAGTGTAGCACATCACTTTCTCCACTTGTTTGCACCACACACCACCCAGTTCATCATGTTTTGTCACAATATTGCATCATAAAAATGCCTTTAACTTCAGTATTCCACCTATTATAATAAAGAAGAATTTTCACTGACAATGTATTAGACAAATTATGCCAAACCCAAGGTTTGCACATATGTATTCAGAATCCCTTGAACAAACTCATCTATAGCAGCTCAACCAATGAAGAACTAAAGTTGTGATCTGGAGTACTTACTTCAAAATAAAATTAGGATCTGTTGCAGTGTATACTGCCATTTTATCTTCTAGAGGATTTCCAAGCTAAAATTCTTAGCCCACTGGGAGAATCCCACAGGTGAAACTTCAGCCTCACTGCTGTGTTAACACCTTGGGCTTCCCCTTGACAAAACAAGGATGTGATGTATGCCTGGTTTAGGGAAAGAGAAAAAAAATGCCCATCTTGCCCAGGAAGGGTAAGGGGGAAACAAAAGAGAACTAAAATAAGTAAGTAAGCAAGCAAGCAAGCAAGTAAATAGATAAATAAATAAATAAATAAATATATAAATAAGATAAATAAAGGGTTTTTACTGTGCTGGAAGCCAAGATTCAATCCACTGAGATGAAGTACTTAAAGCATTTTAAAGGTGATGTGGTTACGATGCTTTCAGAGTGCCTGATTTATTTCTTGAACAAAACAGGCACGTATTTGGCACCACATAGTTTGCAACTGAAAACCAAAACACATCCATAGAATTTACGCTTTCTAGAAACCAAGCATACCCCCAAGTTGCATTTCTAGTTGGCTAAAAGAATGCCAGTCCAGAAGGGTATAGTATATATACACAGCACTCAGCTAGAAAATGTTAAATAAACTTAACTTCACTGCAGAAAATTCTAATAAACTCCTCTTTCCTTGACTTAATCATCAGAACTTGGGAAGCTTATGCATCAAATACAGATACATGTGGACCTCTAGCTTATTTGATAATACAGCCTCAAAAGTAAGTATTTATTAAATATATTTGACAGATAAAAACTGTGAATTAATATCAAAATCATCCATGGTGTGTCAAAAATATTTGGTTAGAGAAAAGGTGACTTTAAAAAAAAATCATAGGATAAAAAAACCTGAGAAGGAAATACTTGGAAGCAGACTTCACCAGCAGGATCAAAGGGAATTACAATAATTTCTAATCAATCAGTTTATCTGCAAGTTAGAAAAATGAAAGAAAAAGGTCCAGTGGACACATGTGAAGTCTGTTATGATGTCCACCCTGCTGGCTTTACAATTTCACTTACACTGACAGATGAGCACATCTAGAAAAGCCAAGAAAGACTAAAAATGTTTAAAGTTTGCTTCCATATGAAGGAACGTGGGCATTATAAGATGTATTCCTGCAGTTTTGTACAGCTAATGACAATCCCATCCTCAATTTTCCTACATATTCCTTACATTTTCCTTTTCATCACATGTACAAAACCAAACATGTAAGTAAATTATTGTGGATCTTTTCTTTTGTTGTTGTTTTCTCTGACCTTTATTATTTACTTACAATTCACCAAAAAAAAAAAAAAAAGTGTTATTTCTGTTTATTTAAATGCATAACACCAGAGTCATGCAGAATTGACAGCAGTAAAATATGGAGCTTAGCACAGAAAATTCCTTTGTGAAAGAGAACCTCAGAGCAGCTTTCCCAAACTCCAGACAAACTCCCAGACTTCTGCAGAGAATTCAAACTATCTGTAACTTTTCTTATCAAGCTTGAAGAAGTTTTATTGTATCTGCTCCAAGAATTTTAACAGGTGAAAAATTGACAGCATACAACATAACTTGAGCGGATATCTAATATTCTGAATTCATGCGGGAACTAATTCTGAAGACTATTTAATTCCTTGTTCTAGGAAAATTCCCACTGAAGTCAATGAGATTGTGTGGGGTGAATTTAGAAACTATAACGTAAAACAGTACAATAGCAGCCAGCCCCTGAAATAAAAGAACTTGTGTAGAACTGCTCCTGCAACAAAAGCTGAACTTATCAAAACCCTCACATGGTTTCAGATTTCACTTTAATTAGAAATGAATCAAGTTCCAAAACAGTTCTTGAGGTGTATCAAATTTTTAAGCAATCCTGGGTTTATTTTCACAAGCAACCTCCAAAGCCAATGTATAGATTTGCCAAAAAAATAATTTCGAGAAAACTGATGGCTTCTGCTTCCTTCAGTTGTTTTGAGCAAGCTGTACTTTGTGAAGACAGATCAAAGGAAACAGAACAAGGATCTTACCACTTGCCATAATCTGTCAGCAGGGTGACACCCAGACAGGCATCCCAAGAGCAGTGCCAGGTGTTTCAGAGAAGAGCAAAGAGAGCAGCTGCTCGGGGATATTTGAAGACCCTGGCTCTGGTAGGTTCTGCTTCCTTTAAGGATGCTGTAACTACTTAGGGCAGTACAATGTGAGCATGGCACAAACCCTCCACGTGACCCCACAGGCCACTTCCCCTTCCGAAACCTTGCAGTGGATAACTGGGAATAGCTTGTTCAAGGAATATTTCATGTAAACCCCAGCATCTGGGGAGCTGGCTTACATGGGAAGCATGCAAATGTTTATTTGTCTGGTAATACCTCCCTTACTGGAGTATTTATTTACACACCTCTTGACATCACCACATTACAATGTATGGTAATAAATAAAGGGTATTTCTTGGGAGTTTGTTGCTTGGTTATGGGTGGGGCTTATCAGGAACGTTCTGGTAGGTGACTTTCTCATGAAAGAAAGAAAATAAGGACCATTCTTTTGAGAAGACATTTCAGTCAGTAGGGCCAGATCATCAGGCTTCCTGAACTGGCTCGTGCTTTTGGGAGTCAGCAGAGCTGCACTGATTGGCCCCCTGGGGAACATCCTACCCTGGTTCCTGCTGGTTTCCTTACACATAGGATCTTGTCACCACCTTATTCCTCAGGCACTTTTTGGCATATCCCCTGCATTGCTCTTCATGAAAAAGAAACAGTAGTTATTTTTCTCAGCCTCAAAGTTACAGTAAAAGCCCAGGGCAGAACGTTTTGCTCCATTTCTGTATTCATCAGTGTAAATAATTGCTACTGAACCTGCCCTGAAATAGAAGAGTAAAACATCAGCCTCACTTCTCAGCTTACTCAAACATCATCTGGAGTATCAGATCCTCCAGACTTACGTGTTTAAATGCATTAATATCATCTATGCTACTGCAAAATCCATTCAATTCAATCAAAAGACAATAATTAAAACTTGGAAAGGCTGAGAGGAAGTTTTTGCACAGACTGAGCATAGCAAACCTAAACACATTCCCATGAATCAAGAGCTTGTCATATACATGAACTGTAGGAACACTTCAACCCTAAAAAGATAATTGGCATAGCGGAAAAAGGGGCTTTTCAGTTTGGATGTATGATAACATAAAAGAGTTAATTCTGGAACTCCTGAGAAGCTCTTATAAAATTGAGGAAAGTCACAACTTCTTTAAAATCTGTGAAAAAACTCCCTTATTTTGCTCCTGAGTCATTACTACGCTTCAGCAGGCACCAAAACCTTGAAAGTACTGGAGTTGAATCAACAGCACATTTCTTTCAGGAAGCTTTGTTTTTTGTATGCAAGAAATTAACCTTTTTATAAGCAAACACTGCTTGCAACAAAGCATCCCTCTCCCCAAGACTCATCACGTCAGGTTTAGTGGCACACGTAGTTTGTCTGCCCCATTAAAACAATCTAGTTTTAAAAACGAGGGAAGAGGAAGACAATTCCCGTCTCATCTCTTGTTTAATCCCCCAAACCTTGGAAGAGAGCTTTGACATCTGCATTCACATATTCAGCAAAAGAGGTTTTTTTCTAAACCAAGCTATGAAAGAGCCACCATGTGATTTCACTCGTATTTTGCTACAAAGGTGCTACATTTACTTTGCTTCGAGGGCCTTACCAAACAGAAGAGTCCAGGTTATCCAGCGCTCATTAGAGAGAACATATTTTCATTGGACTTGGAACATCTAAACAGACCTGAACCATGGGACATCCTCCAGCAAAAGCAGAATCAAGGCTCCAGCAAGCTGTGATTTAAAAAAAAAACATAGCTGGCAAAAGCTGTGAAATATTTCCACCACAGAACAGTGTGCAAGGTACAGAGGTAACAAATGCTAGTCTAAAAGTCTGTACCATTAATCAGGCCTTGCAATCACTCACTCCACCAGGTGGTTACACTGCAGCATCATAAATGAACTCAGAAAAATTTAAATTCCCAGGGTGGAAATACCCAGCACATGCTCTTTGTGATTATTTGCTGTTACGTATCTCAAGGAAGCATCAGTCAGGACACCCATAAACTTCTGAAAACTTGCACAGTTTTTATAAAGACTTAACTCCAAATATTAAGGGGAAAAAGAAAACCAAACCTCACCACTGACCACTACCATATTTCTTAACTTCTCATGAAGTGCCACTGATTGGGAATAAAGAAAATCAAATTTACCCATTTTAGGAACAATGTCTTCTAAAATAGAAAGGAATAAGATGGAAGGACAAACAGATCTCACATGAGTCAACAGAAAAGGGATTCACACTGGGCAGGTTCAGAAACTCTCTCTCACCTTACAGCAGCCTTCTCTTTCATTTACTTCCAGCTATTTCAGATCACCTGCAAGTTTTATGTCATAAAACATTTTTTAAAAGAAGTTTATGTAAAAGGTCTCTTCTTACAGATTTTTAGCACTTTCTTCTTCCAGACCAGCTGATTTGTTTGACTGTTTTTTCCAAGGTGATCTTTAAAAGGCTGGACTGACACACCAGTCTATCAAACAAATGCTAAATTTTGTTTCATGGTTTTGCCACAATCAAAGAAGTCCAGAACCCCCAGGCATTTCCAAGGCCAAAAGTCAGTTTTGTCCCATGAAGAAAGGCTGAGAGTGTTGATGTTTCCCTAAAGACCTCAAACTGTTCATGAGATTTATCAATTTTGTATCTACTGACTATTCACTGTGATTTTTTTCCCTGTTGCTGTTTCACTTGTTAGTAAACTCTTATTTTTTCACTCATATCTACTCATATTTCATTTCTCCTTATTGGTAGAAAGGGATTGGTTGAAATTAAGGGGAGGTAACTCATTTTAGAGTGTCCTCCTCTTAAATTGTCTTAAACCAAGACACAGAGTTGAAGCTGCAGGATGAGAGGTTCAGCTCTCTGTGTTGTTGTTACAAGGCTGAGAGAAGCTGACTCAAAAATTTCTCCTGGGACTCTGTGGTTAAAGCCTCCTTCTCACCTAGCCAAGAGCTGATTATTTCTTCCTGCAAGCTTTATCCATCCATCCATCCATCCATCCATCCATCCATCCATCCATCCATCCATCCATCCATCCATCCATCCATCCATCGGGCTTTCCACTAAACCAGCAGGAGAGCTCTGAAGGGTGAAATGTGCTCTTTATTCTACAGCTTCTCCATCTTTTCACTCAGTGAGCAGAATCCAGAAGGAGAGCTGAAGATTCTGTAAATAATCTCATCTATTAAGGGTGTATTTTTCTGTAGGGAAGAACAAAAAACATGTCTGATTGCAGAAAAGGCTTTCATAATTGGTGCAAGATTTCCCAGCGCTATTTTATCTTGTCAGTGGCGATTTCCAGCCCAGAAAAGATGCAATTATCAGGAATTCCAAGACCCAGATGGAAGACTTTGGATTACATGTAAAATCCTCTCTTATGCTGCCACCTACTTCGAGATAGGACAGTTGAACATAAAATTGACTTGCATGAGAGAAAATAATTCAGAGTACACAGACTCAGGCATGCAACTCCTCCTCTCAGATCATTAAGATGCTCCTAAATAGGAAGTGTATGTGTAAGGAATCCTCCTACATGCCTGTGGCCTAGAGACCTTCAGTACTACCATTCCTTCATACACATTTTTTTCCAAAGTTATTTGTCACTGGATAATTCCAAAAATCAGTGAACATCTTAACTCTGAGCTGTATTTGTCATTTTAACAGTCCAGACTACTCCATCAGATATCTTGGCATAACTGACATAGTGAAACATTATGAGTTTGGAATATTCTATTTCAGATTCTATGCAGTTGGTGCTTCTTTGGACTTCCCTACTATTTACAAAGAAAAAACTGTGCTGCAATGTTCATCAGAAAATGGGGATATAATAAACTACTTCTTTACAAAATAACTTTTTTAACAAGGCAGAGAACACTTGAAATGCTGGAGCCCATTACCTCAGCTTTACAGCAGAAAAGATTAACCTTGGCCTATGTTTATGAAGCTGTCTTTAAGGAAATGGCTGAAGAAAGTAACAGAGTCATCAGAGATGTGGTTTGTACAGACCAGTAACAAAACATTCAAGTTCCTTTTGTTTCCTCCAGTGAGATATTTTTAGGTTTAAATATCAGACACGGATCCACTGTGTTTATGGCAGAATGAAATGTGAAAGTGTTAAACGAAGCAGAAAGCTCATGTCAGAGATTAAACTCCTACTCCTTACAGTTGAAACACACATGCATCTCCCAGACTTCCAGATTTGCTGAAAAGAGAACCTGGAAATTTCACACATTCCTGAACATCTCACAAGAGGGCAGAAATACCACCGAGAATACCCAAACTGAATGAGAAATCATCTCCAGAGTCAACTGTTATGCACATCCCATGTTATATAGCCATGGCTGGAAGTGCTTGAAATCCCTTTGGAAATAATGCCAGCATTCAAGTAATTCCTTCCATCATCTGAGTTTCCCTATAGGCCTCAATGAAATTGTTCCATCAATAAAATGCTGTACCTGAAACATTGCTCTGTCTCTTTGCAACTAAGCCTGAACAAATATTTATGCAGCAGCTTACATTTTTAGCTGGTAAAAGAATTCCACAAATAAACCACATAAAAAGCTACTCAGCTTTTAAAATTTATGCTTTATGCGAGAAACTGTCTTCACTCCTAAAAGACTACAGCTGTCACAAGATTTGCTTCTATCATGTGGGAAGTTTCTGTATGAAGAGACTGTTGTGCACACATAAAACACCCTACAAGTACTTGGGTGCCTTGCAACAGCAAACCCAATAGTTTTTAGGGGATTATTTTAAAAGTATCTATGTAGAAATGAATTTAAATTCAGAACTGGCTGCATTCTTAATCAAATATCAGCAACTATGTCACTGCTGACCTGGGATTAGAACTCCAAGCATGAAAAGGCAGTGAATATTTAAATGATGAGATCAAAGCACCTACTTTATCATTAGCACCTAAACCCATTAATTCACTTTATCAAAGAGTGCTCAAATTTGATATGAGTATCTTGGTATAAAAACAAGGAAGCATACGAAATATAGCAACTAGACCAAAAATTCTGCAAAATTCTTGAGTAACAAGCAGAGAAATGCCAAATATCCCTTGTGCGGGGTTATGGGACCACTGAAAGGGACAGTGGCACTAAATTAATTTAGTAATAAAATCAATGTAGCCGGGGAGTGAAATCTCACAGCCAGACAGAAGCAATGCTGGATTTTCTTTATTTCTAAACAATAATAAAATGGACAGGCACAAGAAGTGTCAAGGAATATTATCAGTTGGCCAACACCTGTGAGCTCAGTTTTTGGCTTCCAAATATGTTTCATCAGCCTTGTCATCAGTGAAATAATAATAATGATGATAATAATAATAATAATAATAATAATATAGTAATAATATAGTAATAATCCCTCATTTATAGGGCAGGAGTCAGATTTCTTTTACCTTCATGAGCCCAGAGGAGCTTCTGGAAGGGATTATTTTGACCAAATTCACAAGACTGAGAATCTTGTTTGAGTTTAAGAGACACTCAAATTTTCCTTTTAGTTCTGTTGAAATCTCATGGCAAAATTCACACTGAGAGAATGGATAACCCACCTGGGCAAGCCTGAATAAGGAGAAAGTTGAAACAAAAACCAGTTTGTTGTGTCCAGTTCCCTTTACCCTTTTGGTGTCTGTTAATTACAGAAAGTTTTACAAACACCAGCTTGTGTCTCATAGACAAGGGTTTACCTTGTTCTTTATTCCAAAATAAAATTAGGATGCAGGGTAGGACTTCTAGTAGGACTCTCCTCTTTCTCCCAAAACCACCTGTAACCTCATAAGTTTTGATCACAATGACTTCCCAACAGAACACAGCAGAGTGCATAAAGGGAAATGCCCACAAGCTCAGACACCCAAGGCTAAATGCTTTGGAACAGCTCTTGAAATTGCTTTGGAATGAATAACTGCTGGAATTCTACCAGTCCTACCCCAACTGTGTGCATTGCACTGATACAGCTCGGCACTATCACCTCATTTGCAGGCTGGACAGTATCTAATCCTGAGGAAAGAGACAAATCCATTCCATTCTGGAGTTCAGACAAACCCCCAAATGTCCTGGACTTGAGCTAACAGCTGCAGTGTGGCCAAATGTAAATTCTGGTACTGTAAAAGCAGTTAATAGCTCTAGAAGATTTAATGGCACAGCCAAGGTTTATTGCAGAATAATATTTAAAATGTGATGGAAAATAATTTTTTATTTCTATATGACATGCAAGGTAATAAAAACATTAAGCCACAATAGACACAGAAGTAATGCCTATGCTTATAGGCATTACAGCGCTTATCATTGAGAAGAATGTTAAGGTTATTTTTTATTTCCTACTCACAAATACTACACCATTTTATTGATATTCAAAGCAATAAAATAGTAATTTCCAATTATCAATTCATCATGGCAAACATATAATGTGATTTACTTTTTAATTAAGGAGTCGTTTCCAAGGCTGAAATAGTTCACTTTTAATCAAGAAGAAAGTTATAAACTTTTTCCTATAATCTCTGAACTCTTCAAGAGTTTAATGAGCTACAAGGCAGACTTCTCAACCACTAAATTTTAACTGAAAACATAAAATATTAAGGTTTATTTTATCTAGTGGCACAGCTGACGTGATGCACTTTGCCAGTGTTGGTTTTGGGCATAATATGGATCAGGGTTTATCACCAGCAAGAAAGGCAATGCAGGCTGAACAAAGCACGGGAGAAGCTGGAGAGAAAGCAAACTCATTTAAGTCAAATCACAGTTCTTGGTCAAGACCAGCAGCACAAAATTCCCTGTCCCACTTCCAAAATATGATTATTAAAGGTTAACAGAGGCTTTGCAGATACCCGGCAAATTGCAAACAAACAATTTTACAACTTGGAGAGCAACTTCCTGTGGGGCATTTCTTATTTAATCACCTGGAGATGACCTCAAGGAGACAAAAAGGCAGACTCCAAATTATCACCAATCTGGAAGCAGAGTCTGCCTTTCCCTCTGCCATTTACAGACATTGGGAAAAAAACAGATTAAAACAGAAGAAAACATCAAGTACAGGCACATAAAACCACTCACTAACAGCTGAAGGTTGTGAATCTAGAAAAGATCCTCAGCCACTGATGTCCTGAGGCACCTGAACAGGAGAAGTGGGGGTTAAAACGATGCCGAACAGGGGCTGAGCACTGAGGTAGAAGAGTTAAAAGGAGCTTAAGGAGATAAAAACATCTGAGTGCTTTTACTTGAGCATAGTCACTTTCCACCGAGTCAGAGGAGCAGAGCAGAAGCCTTTCTCCAATAATTATGTGGACATTTAAGGGCAGGCAGGGGAAAGCTGGGTGCCAGACTCGTCAGCAAGGGGCACACCCAGCCAGGCTCTCACAGCACCAAGAATGGCAGTACTCACCAGCATCAGAGTTCCCTTTGTCTCGCTTCCAGATTTTCCACAATTAGATACATTCTTTTCAGTAATTGAGAAGTGACTCAGCAAGACTAACAACCAGAACTGCACATCAAAACAGTAGGCAAAAAAAAAGATATGGAAGTGAAAGATTGTCAGGTGTTGAGTTGCCTGCTGACATTGGTACAAGCTGTTGCACAGGCAGAGGTTTTAAGCATGAATTGTGGCTAAAATAGCTGCCTTTTCAAAATAAACGTCAGTAAATAAAGTTTTCTGCTTCACTATGACAAATGGATGCGTTTCTTTAAGTATATATCTATGTAAGGACAATATCCTGGATGAAATCCTTCAGACAGGTTTTTTTTTTCAGGCTGCAGTTTTGATTCAGCAAACAGAAATCAGAATCTGAGCCAAGGCACAGTGTTCAAAACACCTTCCTGATGCTTCCTACCACAACACACATTATATAAATAATTGTATTTTTAGTTCAGATGTACTATTGAATATCTATTTTTCTTTTATCCATTTATATTTTGCAGAAATAAATCCCACTAGTTGCAAGCAGAGCCAGTCTAAAGGAGGAGGAGAAACTTTAACCCAGGCTGTCATACCAACCTCACATTTGCTGGAAATAAGGATGATAGCCCACAGGAAAAAGATCTGATAGCATTTTTCATTTATTTTGCACTGATTTCTTAAAATTATTCAGAGCAGGTTGGACATGCCTTGATGGATTTCAAAGGCCATCCTGTGTGTATGTACTAAATAGCCCACATTTATTAAAATCCAGCTTTTGGCTATGCAGAGTCCACATTGCCACTCCAATAATTTTCCATAAATTGAAGGACTTGCAAGTGTAGATTAATTGAGGCTATAAAACAGCAGCTAGAGTAAAGAAATTAGATATTCCCTTTCATAGTTTCTTCTCTTGAACTTTCCAATTTCAGTGGTGGGCAATTCCCAAAAATCAGGCAGCAAGGGAATAAAAGCTAAAACAGCATTTATTAAATCCAACAGTAGAATTGGTAAATGGTTGCATATAGACTTTGCTTTCTATCACATTTCACTTTGAAACAACCAAATAAACAAACATTTGAGCATTTTGGCTGGGCACTCTCTTTGTGAAAATAGTCAAGAATAATTTAGCTTGTCAGCTCTGTCTGCTGCTAAACCAACAGATGATTTGGGAGTGACTCTGTTTAAGAGAACTTGTGGGTTGTGTAAAAAAAGAAAAAAAAAATTCAAAACCAAACAAAACCATTACACACTAAAAATCCAAAATCTCACAAAATCCAACCAAACAAAAAGAATAAATCTATTTAACTGCCTGAACAGATTTTGATGCTTTAAGCATACACAAAGTTTTTAATGGATGATTTCTTATCCCCCTGGTCCACTGTGGCTCCAAAGTGCGAAAGCAGTGCGAAAGGCTTTCATGATCTGACAGCAGGACAGGGGTCAAAAGTGGGATTCCGCTTCCAAAAATTGGGAACATCACAGGATTGCTCCCAGACCAAAGCTGCCAGCACCGATGGCTCTGGATGGCCTCGGAGTCCTGGGTTCTGCCTCTCAACTGCCCCCAAGACACTGGGTTGCGGGGTGATCTTTCTGCCTTGGTTTAAAAGACAAATGTATGCCAAGGGAGGCGGGAACCTTGCTTGAATAGAAAGAAGACCCCCCTTGTTAAAAGTGTTTTGGCTTCAGTTGTTAGAAGTGTTTTGGTCTTTAATCACAGTTTAAATAAATTAATGGGAGAATATAAAGTTAAGGGGCAGAGAGTTGGGAATGTTTTAGAAAATGTTCTGTTAACTGATGGTTCGGGTTAAGTGTTTGGATGTGTAGTTTATTTGGGCATGTGCGAGTTGTTTGGAAGTGGGAGGCTCCTGGGGAGGGGCTGAGATGGACGTCACTGCCCCCTGAAACGCACGGCATCATCCTTAGCTCACAACGAGAAGGTATTGATTGGACAAAGAGGACAGGCAATAGAATCACCCCCTGGACAAATGATTGGTCAGGAATGAACAACAGAACGAGCCGATCACATTAAACATGCAAATGAAGGATTGAAAGTGACCCAACCAATCGCGAGCCGAGCCAGAGACTCTATAAATGGGACCGGTGCCTAGCACCGGGTTCTCCTGAGGTGACGCTTGCCAAAGGAGCAGCCAGTGTTGCGCCTGCGCTGCTTGGATTGCTCTGCCTTGCTGTTTGTGGGATCTGGGCTATTCCCTGTACCCTGTCCCCAGTTGCTGTTGCAATAAATATTTAAAAAGGTAACTGGCCGTGGAAAGAGACTGTTTATAACAATTTTTGGGAACTCGTCCGGGATAGCCACACCCGGAGGCGGTCCCGAAGAAGGATGGCTCGAGGGAGGACGCGTCCAGTCGATTTTGGCTGCCTTGGTTAGGATTTCTTCGACACCGTAGAGGGTTACGCTGGCTAGTACCCAGGAAGTAACTGAGGACCCGGCGACGCAGACCATGAGGGGGTCTGAGGGGCCCCCAGAGGAAGAAGACCCCTCCAAGAGAGAGCGGGACTCGCAGAGAGGGTAAGGAACTGCGAGTGGGGGGTGGTCAAAGGAGTGCGAGCGTCTGTTGAGTGAGTGAGACGGAGGCCGGCAGCCGGACTCCCGAAGCGAGTGTGGACCCCTGAGAATTGCGGTTCTGGTTTCCTGCGAGGGACCCGGCCGAGAAAAGGGGGAAGCAGGTGACAATGAGAGAGAGTGGTACTCCGAGGGACACCGGGACAGGGAGAAGGACAGCACTCCTTTCCACCAGCCCTTACCCACCTAGGCTCTCGGCCTCCTCTGGAAGGAGCCCCTAGGGGTACTTAGCTTAACCCTAAGAGGAGGAGGACGTCGGTGGCCAGGAAGGGTAAGCGAAGGTAGGAATACAAGTCCTATACAGGACTCCTGGGCTTAGAGAGATAAAAAGGACTTTGTTAAGTACCTGGAGGGGGGTTCCTTAGTGCAGGCAAGAAGGCAGTCCGGGTGCAGCCTGTTACTAAGGAACTAGGACCCTTGGGGCGGGCCAGATACTCCTAACCAGGGATTCCAGAGTAGAGCCCCCGGTTAGGGGATTGCTCCCTCACTTGGCAGGAGAGGGAGACGGTGTTGGGGTGAGCCGGACTACGGGGGAATAGGACCCTGGTGTAGGCTGTGCTTGGGAGTAAAGCAGACTGGGGGAAGCACCTTGCAGTACAGTGACGGATACTATTTTCCCACGGTTTCATGTTTTCCCACAACGCCATTGTGGTTCCCACGATCTTCCACTATCATCAGTTTTCCCACAATCCCCTTGAACTATTTCCCAAGCTCTAACCTGGCTTCCCCCTTATTTGGGATTTAACTCCTATTCTCTTTTTATGTAAACCTCCCAGATTGCGTTGGTTTATACTGTGGATCTCTTTCGTCTCACTCATTTTGCAGTTGCATTGTATGGTTTGTTATTTTAGTATCATTGCAATTGTTATTCGGAACATTATTTATAGCCAAAAATTGAGTTTTTAATAATAGTGTCAATAATTTTAACATAAGATACTTAAGATATTTGAGTAAGGAAGTAACACTAAAGTCACTAATTTCTCAATTATGGGGCAGTGTTACAGTAAAGCATCTACGAAAGAAAAAGGACCGAGAGATGGAGCAAAAAGGGTGAAAGATATACCCCCAAATAGCCCTTTGGCTGAAATGCTGAGAAAATGGGGAAGTAAAACAAAAAGTTTAGAGCAAGTGAAGATGGTGAACCACTGTGTAGAAATTTGGTCTCAAGAAGCAATTCAAGATGCTCCAGTGTACCGGCCTTGGTATGGTCGTAAAGAGAGGTGGCTGTGTGTGGCCCTCAATGAGCATGTTAATATACAAGAATGAGAAAGAGAGGATCTATGCAGAGTGTTGGCTAAATACGGATTCTGAAGAGGATGTTAGGGTATTTAAAATAGGCAAGGAAAGAGAAAAGAAAGGAGAGAGGACAGTACCCCAAAGGGAATGGGATCCCCTGGACTATTTGCTTCCTCCTACAATTCCTGCCCCTTCTGCAGTTCCCGCTCTGCTGGTGATCCCTGCCCCTCCACCTCCCCTGGCTATTCCCCCTCCTCCCGTTTCTCCTGTAGCTCCCCTAGCCACGCCGGCTCCTTCGGTGGTCTCCGTGCCACCTGTGGCACCCTCCCTTCCAGTCTCTGTAGTAGCTCCTGCCTCTTCTGCAGATTCTACTCCTTCCACATCCTTTGTGCCCCCGGCAACTCCCAGCCTTACCATAACTCCAGCTTCTACTGTAGCCCCTACCTCATCGGTAACTTCTACACCTGTTACACAAGCGCCTTCTACAGTTCCACTAGAAACTGTAGCTTCGGCGGAAGTATCAAAGCAAGAAGGCCCTTGCAGGAACACCAGGGCTCCAACAATGAAAGGGGCGGGGGGAGCGTGTACTTGAGATGAAAAGAACGAGCCAGTATTGAGAGGTTATTCCCCCTTAGAGAGGTGCCCATGGGAGGAGCTAGGGGAGGAATTGGATTTGTGAATGCTCCTCTAACAGCATCTGAGGTGCAGGCATTTAAAAAAGAACTCAAGAGTCTGCTAGAGGACCCTTTTGGAGTGGCAAGTCAATTGGATCAGTTCTTGGGCCCAAATGTATATACTTGGGAAGAACTTAACTCGATAATGGGCATTCTTTTCTCCCTGGAAGAAGCACAGTTAATATGGACTGCTGGCATGAGAATCTGGGAGCAGGAAAATAGACCGGGTCCTCCAGGGGAAGAAAAGATGCCCCTCAATCCACCAGACTGGGATCAAAATACAGATTTGGGCCGGAGGAACATGAGAGACTATGGGGCCTTCATTATAAAAGGGGTCAAAGAGGCTGGGCCAAGAACAAGTAATGCGAAATTAGCATTTGACGCTCAGCAAGAAAAGGATGAGACCCCGAGCGCTTGGCTCAAGAGATTGAAAAATAATTTTAGACGGTATTTGAGCATTGATCCAGAGAGCCAGGAAGGGCAGATGTTAATAAAAATACAGTTTGTTACTAAGTCCTGGGTAGATATAAGGAGAAAACTTGAGAAGCTGGAAGAATGGCAGGAGAAGGGATTAAATGAGCTGCTAAGAGAAGCAAAAAAAGGTGTATTTAAGGAGGGAAGAGGAAAAACAGAAGTCTAAAGCAAAAATCATGGTAGCAGTGGCGAGAGAGAGAGTGTACAAAGTGACCGGGCAGAATTAGGGCAGGAGGTAAAAGGAGGGTGGAAACCCAGGGGATGGCGAGAGGAAGAAAAGGGGGTGGGGGGGAGGGGACGGGTGTGGAAACCTAGAGGATGGTGAGAGGAAGAGAATGGAGGATGGAAACCTAGGGGCTGGAGAGAGACAACACCAGTGAGGAGGGTACAGTGCTGGTATTGTGGTGAAGAAGGGCATGTTCGGAGTGAGTGTAAAAAGTGGGAACAGAATGGGGAAGTTTATAAAGCACATCAAAGGCGCAGAACAGATGAGTAGGGGTGTCAGGGGCTCTATTCTCTGGGGAAACAACATCAACCGCCAATAGAGCCCTTGATAACTTTAGAGCTGGGCCCCCAGGGTGAAGAATTTGAGGTTTTGGTCGATACAGGAGCGGATAGGACTTGTGTAACTAAATTGCCTAGAGGTTGTAAATTAAATAAGACCAAAAATTGTAAAGCGAAGGGAGCAAAAGGGGAGCCGTTTGAAACTGCAATCATAGACGAAGTGACAGTAAGAGGAAACTCGAGAGAAGGCTGTTGCAATTAATTATTTCTGCCAAAATTGGGATGTAATGTATTAGGGAGGGACTTGCAGATTCAGTTGAGGATAGGAGTTGTCCTGCAGGATGGACAAATGGTAGCCAAACTTATGGTATTAAAAGAAAGCAATGAAAAAGAAATAGATGAAGTATGGGCTGGAAAGGGAAAATGTGGACTACTAGAGATACCACCGATAAAAGTAGAAATGGAAAAGGACACCCCACCTATACGGATCAAGCAATATCCTATGTCTGCCAAAGGAAAGATGGGGCTAACACCAATTATATGAGAGCTAGTCCAAATGGGGGTGCTGGAACCATGTATGTCCCAATACAATACCCCTATTTTATCGGTGAAGAAACCAGATGGTTCATACTGTCTGGTTCAAGATTTAAGGGAAATCAATGAACATACTGTAGCTAGATACCCAGTAGTGCCAAACCTATACACCTTATTGAGCAAAATATACCCAGAACATGCCTGGTTTAGAGCAATTGATTTAAAAGATGCCTTCTGGGCCTGTTCCCTAGCAGAAGACAGCAGAGATTATTTTGCTTTTGAATGGGAAGATCTAGAACAGGGAAGGAAAGAGCAACTCAGGTGGACACGTCTTCCTCAAGTGTCTACAGAATCTCCAAACCTCTTTGGACAGGCGTTAGAAGAGCTACTGAGGCAGTTTACAACTGTGGCAGGAATACAAGTGTTACAGTATGTTGATGATCTGTTAATATCAGGGGAGAAGGAACAGGATGTGTGGGAAGCCACTATAGACTTATTACATTTCTCAGGGAAAAAAGGACTAAAGGTATCAAAAGGGAAGTTACAATTCGTTGAAAGGGAAGTAAAATATTTAGGTCATATAAATGGTGAAGGATATAGAAAGTTGAGCACAGACAGTATCCAAGGTATCCTATCCCTTCCTCCACCAAAAACAAAAACGGACATTAGGAAGATTTTAGGTCTGATTGGATACTGTAAGTTATGGATAGATGGGTATACAACCTCAGTGAGGTTTTTGTATGAGAAATTGGTAGGAGGGGATCTTCCAGAATGGACAGTAGATGATGATAACAAATTTAGGGAACTGAAAGAAAAGTTAGTGAAAGCTCCAGTTTTAAACTTACCTGATTTAGAAAAACCCTTTGAACTGTTTACTAACGAAGAAGATGGGATAGCATATGGAGTCGTTACCCAAAGGTGGTGTGAAATGAGGAAACCAGTGGCATATGTGTCAAAAATGTTAGATCCAGTGGTCAGAGGGTGGCCTACGTGTTTGAGAGCAGTGGCGGCAACAGTAATGTGAGTCGAAGAGGCTCAAAAATTAACCCTAGGAGGAAGAATGAAAGTATACACACCCCACGATATTAAAGCAATTCTGAGCCAAGGGGTCAGCAGATGGCTTACCGATAGTAGGCTGTTAAAGTATGAATTAGTGTTGTTAGATGCTAAAACAATTGAGCTGACCGTAACCAAGAGCCAAAATCCTGCTCAGTTTTTGTATGGAGAAGCCAGAGACGACTTAGAGCATAAGTGCTTAGATCTGATAGAATATCAAACCAGGGTAAGAGAAGACTTATGCGAACAGCCTCTATCAGGAGGAGACATCCTCTGTGTAGATGGGTCCTCACGAATGGCAGAAGGGAAGAGAGTCTCCGGCTATGCAATCGTAGATGGTGATTGTCCTAGGTTACAATATAGATGTATTCTATTACCACCAGCTGTGGGCCATTACCTGTTATCTCCTGCTATGCCCCACCCCTGATAACAGACAATGGACAATCAAGAGATCACATGACTCATGGCCTTATCTCATCCTCTTGTATTACCACCAGCTGTGGGCCATTAGCTGTTATCTCCTGCTATACCCCACCCCTGATAACAGACAATGGGCAATCAAGAGATCACATGACTCATGGCCTTATCTCATCCTCTTGTATTACCACCAGCTGTGGGCCATTACCTGTTATCTCCTGCTATGCCCCACCCCTGATAACAGACAATGGGCAATCAAGAGATCACATGACTCATGGCCTTATCTCATCCTCTTGTATTACCACCAGCTGTGGGCCATTAGCTGTTATCTCCTGCTATGCCCCACCCCTGATAACAGACAATGGGCAATCAAGAAACCACTGCATGGCTCATGGACTTATCTCATCCTATTGTGAGATGCTCCGCCCAGGAGGGAGGAGTCAAGCATTCCCACCTGGATATAACCTGGCCTTGGTACTGCCTAAGGAAGAGCCCTGTCTACTGGGTTCCCGGAAGACAAGAGCAACCACTGGACCTTCAGCTGGAGGCCAGACTTTCCATAGGATCACTGCTTCAATCGAGCTACTTCATCTGGACTGCTACCACCACCCTAACAGGATGCCAGGTTGTGTCTGACTTTGTCAGTGGTTTTGGTTTTTTTTTTCCCTTGTACTATTTCACTTATTTTTATTTTTTTTTTTCCTATTAAATTTTAACCCTGACTTGCGATCTCCCCCTGGTTTGTTTTCAAACCAATACAGTGATAAAATGAAAACTCTTGGGAGGGGTAAGTTGCCTGAAAAGTGGTCAGCCCAGAGTTGTGAAGTTTACGCATTGAAGAGAGGGTTAGATTTGTTAAAAGGGAAGAGAGGCGCTATTTATACCTATTCAAAATATGTGTACGGGCTAGTACACACATATGGGAAAATTTGGCAAGAAAGAGGTTTTCTGAATTCGAAGGGAAAGGATCTGAGGCATGAGGGCATAGTGAGAGAAATTCTAGAGGCGGTGAAGGGTCCTGCGGAAATTGCGATAGTACATATCAGAGGGCACGAGAAAGGGACATCTAAAGAAATAATGGGGAATAATCTAGCAGATAAGGAAGCAAAGGAAGCAGCGTTGGAAGATAAAGAAATAAAGATAATGGTAGTGAACCATAAAAAGCATCAGGAAGCAGATGAGGAGGTGCCGAGGTTCACTGAAAAGGAGGAAGAAACATTCAAGGAAAATGGTGCTATAAAGGATGAAAAAGGGAACTGGAGAATGGAAGATGGGAGGCAGTAGTAGTAAATAAGGCTCTAGCCAGGAAAAACTTAGAAGAAATGCATACTTCTACCCACTGGGGAACGCAGGCATTGTGTGATGCTTTCCTCAGGAATTATGCGTGTGTAGGAGTCTATGAAATTGCAAAAACAATTACCAGAGGTTGCATTATAACATGCTTGAAAGTAAACAAAAGAGTAATGAGAACTACACCCTCGGGAGGGAGCTTTCCAGAAGGCACAAATCGATTTCACAGAACTCCCCCAAATTAAAAGATTCAAGTAACCCAGACTGGATTTTTTTCTGGAGTCTGGAATGGATTCAGTAAGTTGGAAAACCCGGACTGGATTTTTCTGGAGTCCGGAATGGATTCGGTAAGTTGGAAAACCCGGACTGGATTTTTTCTGGAGCCTGGAATGGATTCGGTAAGTTGGAAAACCCGGACTGGACTTTTTCTGGAGTCTAGAATGGATTCGGTACTTTGGAAAACCCGCACTGGGCTGTTCCCGGCGTCCAGAATGGATTCGGTACTTTGGAAAACCCGGACTGGACTTTTCCCGGCGTCTGGAATGGATTCGGTACATTGGAAAACCCGGACTGGACTTTTTCTGGAGTCTGGAATGGATTCGGTAAGTTGGAAAACCCGGACTGGACTTCTCCCGGCGTCTGGAATGGATTCGGTACATTGGAAAACCCGGACTGGACTTTTTCTGGAGTCTGGAATGGATTCGGTAAGTTGGAAAACCCGGACTGGACTTTTTCTGGAGTCTGGAATGGATTCGGTACTTTGGAAAACCCGGACTGGACTTTTCCCGGCGTCCGGAATGGATTCGGTACTTTGGAAAACCCGGACTGGACTTTTCCTGGCGTCTGGAATGGATTCGGTACATTGGAAAACCCGGACTGGACTTTTTCTGGAGTCTGGAATGGATTCGGTACATTGGAAAACCCGGACTGGACTTTTTCTGGAGTCTGGAATGGATTCGGTACTTTGGAAAACCCGGACTGGATTTTTCCCGGAGACTGGAATGGATTCGGTACTTTGGAAAACCCGGACTGGACTTTTCCCGGCGTCTGGAATGGATTCGGTAAGTTGGAAAACCCGGACTGGACTTTTCCCGGCGTCCGGAATGGATTCGGTAAGTTGGAAATCCCGGACTGGATTGTTCCCGGAGACTGGAATGGAGTCGGTAATTTGGAAAACCCGGACTGGATTGTTCCCGGAGACTGGAATGGAGTCGGTAATTTGGAAATCCCGGACTGGATTGTTCCCGGAGACTGGAATGGAGTCGGTAATTTGGAAAACCCGGACTGGATTGTTCCCGGAGACTGGAATGGAGTCGGTAATTTGGAAAACCCGGACTGGATTTTTCCCGGAGACTGGAATGGAGTCGGTAATTTGGAAAACCCGGACTGGATTTTCCCGAGACTGGAATGGAGTGGTAATTTGGAAAACCCGGACTGGATTGTTCCCGGAGACGGAATGGATCGGTAATTTGGAAAACCCGGACTGGATTTTCCCGGAGACTGGAATGGAGTCGGTAATTTGGAAAACCCGGACTGGATTGTTCCCGGAGACTGGAATGGAGTCGGTAATTTGGAAAACCCGGACTGGATTGTTCCCGGAGACTGGAATGGAGTCGGTAATTTGGAAAACCCGGACTGGATTGTTCCCGGAGACTGGAATGGAGTCGGTAATTTGGAAAACCCGGACTGGATTGTTCCCGGAGACTGGAATGGAGTCGGTAATTTGGAAAACCCGGACTGGATTGTTCCCGGAGACTGGAATGGAGTCGGTAATTTGGAAAACCCGGACTGGATTGTTCCCGGAGACTGGAATGGAGTCGGTAATTTGGAAAACCCGGACTGGATTGTTCCCGGAGACTGGAATGGAGTCGGTAATTTGGAAAACCCGGACTGGATTGTTCCCAGAGTACAGAATGGATTCTGGGGAAAACCAAGACTGGATTTTTCCTGGAGAAAAAATGTTTTACTGTTCTGTGCTCAGCTCCAAAAAGTAATACTAAAGCTTGGAAAGGAAAAAAAAAGGTAAAAAAAAAAGAATCGCTTTACAGGGGGAAAGACCGGGTCAATCCCTGCCGGACCCCTGATAGTTTGGTGGCTGATAAGTATCTGCGTCTGGATCCAGGAAGCAGAACCGGGCGTGTCCTAGGTTACAATATAAATGTGTTCTCTTACCACCAGCTGTGGGCCATTAGCTGTTATCTCCTGCTATGCCCCACCCCTGATAACAGACAATGGGCAATCAAGAGATCACATGACTCATGGCCTTATCTCATCCTCTTGTATTACCACCAGCTGTGGGCCATTAGCTGTTATCTCCTGCTATGCCCCACCCCTGATAACAGACAATGGGCAATCAAGAGATCACATGACTCATGGCCTTATCTCATCCTCTTGTATTACCACCAGCTGTGGGCCATTACCTGTTATCTCCTGCTATGCCCCACCCCTGATAACAGACAATGGGCAATCAAGGGATCACATGACTCATGGCCTTATCTCATCCTCTTGTATTACCACCAGCTGTGGGCCATTAGCTGTTATCTCCTGCTATGCCCCACCCCTGATAACAGACAATGGGCAATCAAGAGATCACATGACTCATGGCCTTATCTCATCCTCTTGTATTACCACCAGCTGTGGGCCATTACCTGTTATCTCCTGCTATGCCCCACCCCTGATAACAGACAATGGGCAATCAAGAGATCACATGACTCATGGCCTTATCTCATCCTCTTGTATTACCACCAGCTGTGAGCCATTAGCTGTTATCGCCTGCTATGCCCCACCCCTGATAACAGACAATGGGCAATCAAGAGATCACATGACTCATGGACTTATCTCATCCTATTGTGAGATGCTCCACCCAGGAGGGAGGAGCCAAGCATTCCCACCTGGATATAACCTGGCCTTGATACTGCCTAAGGAAGAGCCCTGTCTACTGGGTTCCCGGAAGACAAGTGCTACCACTGGACCTTCAGCTGGAGACCAGATTTTCCATAGGATCACTGCTTCAATCGAGCTACTTCATCTGGACTGCTACCACCACCCTAACAGGGGGCCAGGTTGTGTCTGACTTTGTCAGTGTTTTTTTTTTTTCCCTTTTATTATTTCACTTATTTTCAATTTTTTTTTCCTATTAAACTTTAACCCTGACTTGCGATCTCCCACTGGTTTGTTTTCAAACCAATACAGGGCGCATGTGACAAATGCTATTATCCCCTATATTCTGGAGAAATTCGGAGTGCTGTAGTAAGGATCCACGTGAGCCCGAACCCGCGTTACTTGGATTACTCGAATCTTCAAACATGTGAAGAAGAAGGCACAACCTCCTGGTTAGCCAAACATGTAGGGAATTTTAAACAGAAATTAGAAGGAGAGTGCCCTATCAAAGAGAAATGGATCTGTTTTGAGCAAAATACAAAATTGAGAAAGCTGAGGCAGGGTTTGTATCAAAAAGATGAGATTAAAGAGGTGCAAGGGGTGATAATAAGGCAGGAAGAGGACATTATCTCAAGCAGTGAAAACTTGTTCCTTGACTTGGTTGGACGCATAAGGGAAACGTTTAATATCACCAACTGTTGGATTTGTGGAGATACTCAAATGGCTGAAGAATGGCCCTGGGAGGGCACAGCCCTAAGTCCACAGGAACTTCTAAAATGGGTGAAAACAGGAACCAAGACCTCAATTAGAAGGAATCTGGAGGAGACCTGGGCCTTGTGATCCAAACCAATAGGGGAAGAGTGCATAAGGAGGAAGGGACTGCGATACACCTCCAAGTCAGGAGATCCCCCCTGCAAGCGTTATTATACAGTTAATGACACCCATGGGAAACGGATACCAAAGGCTCCAACATTCTATTGGGCTAGATTGCAAAGGGCGGGATGCACATACATGAAACATCAAAATTTGTATGAGTGTGTGACCTGAGATCCTAATCCATTTGTTGACATCTCGCAGATATATAAATTTTGGAGTAAGGTAGGAATTAAGTCTACAGCTTCAAGTTTTTGAGTGGCCTCTGAAGACTTATTCTGGTTACGTGGAGAAAGAGCTTATGTCACACTGCCAGGAGACTGGGGAGAAAGTTGCACTTTAGGAATAATAAGGCCCTCCTTTTTGTTACCTCGGGATGATAGCCATGACCTGAGCATCCCCCTGTACGCTAACCTTAAAAGGAGAAAACAAGACCTAGCAGGTGGTTCATAAAAATGGGGAGAAGATGAGTGGCCCCCAGAGAGGATCATTCAAATTTATGGTCCAGCTACATGGGCTCAGGATGGGACTTGGGGATATCGAACCCCGATCTATATGTTAAATCAGATAATCTGACTGCAGGCAGTCGTGGAGATAATAACCAACCAAACCGCCTTAGCCCTAGATCTAATTACATCACAATAAAAACAGATGAGATCAGCCATTTATCAGAACAGATTGGCCTTAGACTACCTTTTAGCAGAAGAAGGAGGGGTATGTGGCAAATTTAATTCCTCAGAATGCTGTATAGAAATTGATGACCACGGAGAGGCTATCAAAAACATACCCAAAAATATAAGGAAACTAGCTCATGTCCCAGTTCAAAGGTGGACCCCTCTGCTAAAAACCAATTGGTGGGAGGATTGGTTGAATGGTAAATGGTGGAAAAAGCTGATGTTCTTTGGATTGTGTGCACTAACTAGTACCATTTTCCTTCCATGTTTATTGCCTTGCCTCATTTGAATGATTACAAGTATTACTAAAAATTCTATGGAAAAATTAGCTGAGGAAAAATTAATGATGCTGAAAGCAGATCCACAAAAGGATCCCAAAGAGTAGGAGAACTTTGAGACGGCAGCTGAAGTGTATAAGAAATATCAAAAGTTGAGAAAGATATATGGTGAAAAAGTGTGATAGCAGTGTTGTTGATGCAGGGAAAACCCCGATCAAAGATTAGAAGGGGGGGAAATTGTTAAAAGTGTTTTGGCTTCAGTTGTTAGAAGTGTTTTGGTCTTTAATCACAGTTTAAATAAATTAATGGGAGAATATAAAGTTAAGGGGCAGAGAGTTGGGAATGTTTTAGAAAATGTTCTCTTAACTGATGGTTCGTGTTAAGTGTTTGGATGTGTAGTTTATTTGGGCATGTGCGAGTTGTTTGGAAGTGGGAGGCTCCTGGGGAGGGGCTGAGATGGACGTCACTGCCCCCTGAAACGCACGGCATCATCCTTAGCTCACAACGAGAAGGTATTGATTGGACAAAGAGGACAGGCAATAGAATCACCCCCTGGACAAATGATTGGTCAGGAATGAACAACAGAACGAGCCGATCACATTAAACATGCAAATGAAGGATTGAAAGTGACCCAACCAATCGCGAGCCGAGCCAGAGACTCTATAAATGGGACCGGTGCCTAGCACCGGGTTCTCCTGAGGTGACGCTTGCCAAAGGAGCAGCCAGTGTTGCGCCTGCGCTGCTTGGATTGCTCTGCCTTGCTGTTTGTGGGATCTGGGCTATTCCCTGTACCCTGTCCCTGTTGCATTTGCAATAAACATTTAAAAAGGTAATTGGCCGCGGAAACACACTGTTTATAACACCCCTCCTTCCGAATTATAACTAACTGCGAAATTAGAGGGCTTTCAGGTGAAAACATAGAAAAAGAGATAACAGATCTTTACTAGAAAACATGTATATACACAAATATATATGGGTGTATGTATGTATGCACATATATGCATACATATTATATATATGTATGTATATGTGCACACACGAGGGAAAAGAACAAAACCAACATAATTAGGGATGCTTTCAGCCAGCCAGGCACTGTTTCTCCCTCTCGCTGTAGCTGTGGCCACGGGCAGCAGGGGGCCCTGGCAGGCTGCGGGAGCCAGAGGTCACAGCGAGTCACTCGCAGCCGGCTGGAGAAGCTCCAAGGCCAGCTCGGAACATCTCCGGGTCCTTCGGGCTGCCATGGGCTCAGGACGAGAAAAGGGGGTTCTCCCCCACCTTTCAGGAGGCTTCTGCAAACTGGTGCAGGCAGCAGCCGGGCTCAGTGCTGGCCCAGGTCTTCCCCGAGGGAAGGGCGGGTGGGCTGGGGTGCTCTGGTGAGCAGCAGGCACAGGCAGGGGTAGCAGAAGTGCAGGGCGAGTCGGCACAACACCAGGCAGCCCTCAGTCTGCCAAAGAGAACACCCTAAAACACCACTGCTAAACCCTTCATGTGCCTCCTCTTCCCACAGAGCCCTCCCTCCCTTGGAGGCTGGTGCCCCAGCCATGGCCACACCAGGGATGAGCCCCTTCCCAAAATGATTCAGTTGGTGTGGGAGGGCTATTTCCTACTCCTTAGTGTGGCTTCATCCCTGCTGTCCATCTTTGGGAGTCCTGCTCCAACAAGTAGGGAAAAAAACCACCGCCCACATGAGACAGACCCTCACACTCCCATCATCTAAGCAACGATGATGGGGAAAATTCGCTGAGAAGCTCAAACCCTTTTCCTGTGGAAAAGGGCCGATATTCACAGCCAGGCATCGAGGACCGAAAGTGGGATTCCGCTTCCTAAAATTCTGAATGTCGGAGGATTCCTCCCAGATCAAAGCTGCCAGGAGCCATGGCTGTGGCCTGCCTTGGACTCCTGGGGCCTGCATCATAACTACCCTGAAGACACTGGGTTGCTGGGCTTTCCTTGCTGTGGAAAGGGGCCCATATTTGCAGTCAGGTCACTTTGCCAGAAGTGGGATTCTCCTAAAATTGCGAGCAGTTGAGGATTGCTCCAAGTCTGCCAGGACCAATGGCTCTGGCTGGCCTTGGACTCACAGGAGGCTCCTCTAAACTGCCTCCAAGAAATTGTGTTTCCAGCTTTTCTTTCCTACGGAAAATGGTTGATATTGGTGGTCAGGTGCGCATGGTCCTAAGTGGGATTCCGCCTCCGAAAATTTCAAATGTTGCAGGATTTCTCCCACACCAAAGCTGCCAGGACGGATAGCTCTGCCTGGCCTTGGGCCCCTGGGGGACCTCCTAGAAACTGCTCCCAAGGCACTGAGTTGCAGGGTTTAAAGCTTTTCTTCCACCAAGGCCAGCCAGAGCCGTAGGTTCTGGTTAGACCAGTTTGCTCAGGGACCCATCCAACCTGGCCTTGGACACTTCCAGGGAAGGGGCATCCACAGCTTCTCTGGGCAACAATAGGATGAAGATTGCTTTGCCAGTCACACACGTAACTCAGAAAAGCTGCAAACATAAGCTCTAATAACATTCATTCATTCTTCAGCTTCTTAATCATAAACCTTTACGTTTCATCACTGACCCATAAATGTACCCCCTTGCCTGACTTCTGTACGCTGCCCTTCCTCCACTCAGCCCAGGCTATATCTGATGTGGGGCAATTCCATGGATTTTGAGCTGCTCAGGGAATGGAGCATCTTTCCTAAACATCTTGAGTCCTCAGGGTGCCTGAGCTCACTGAACTCACTGCTTTATGCTGCCTCATTTCAGATAATAAATGTAATAAATATCTATTTAATTATAAAAAAATACATGTCTTTTTATAAATGCATACTTTCATAAAGTACAAAAAATAACTTTGAAACCAAACCATATCAAAACAGCCAGACAGTGAACGTAGAAAAGGAAAAATGCCTCCACGCATTCGGACAGAATATTCTTGTATTGCTGTCAAATTTTAGGAATGTCATTTCAGTGGATTTTTCTTCCCCCTGTTGTTTTCAGCTGCCAGGAACTCCTACTGAGGGCAGCCAGCTAGCCAGTGGTTTTGGCAGAGGAAAGCTACTCCCTTCTCAGGAGTTCTGCTCAGCCGCTGCAAAACCTGATGGGTGAAAACACGCTTTTCACAGCCATACATTTCCTGACAATTTCAGACATTTTTTCTGACCTTCTTGTGCAGTGAAACACCACAGCCTCATTCCAGCTCTTCATCAAGTAACAGGCAAGAAAGAAACAAATAAAAAGTCTAACCTTATGGTAGTGCTAATACTACCTTTGAGAGTTTTTATCAGTTAAAACACTTTCCTTGCTAGCACTGCATAGAAGCCATCATTGTAAGATTTAATGAGACTGATTTAATGAGTCTTATATTTGTTTTCCAGAAACTGGCAGATTTTCCTTGCTATTCCCCAACTCACTAAAAGGGATAAAAGCTGGAATATACGACCTTCCTCCCCCTCCTGCACAAAGGCTGATCTGCTTTTATTGGTTATTTATCTTATTATGCAGTTACAAAATCTGTCAGCTACCATCTTTTGAGCATGTTCACCTAAATTTGACAGAAGGGCGGTACTCATGTTCTCATGGCTAAATGATCTGCAAGTTGCACCCACACTGCCTTTATGGCAGAGGACTTGGGGTTTTCTCCCACCCAGCTCTTTACTTGTCTGCCTCACTACAGCCAGAACAAGAATCATATGGGCAATGCAGGCCATTGAAAAAAATTAAAAATAAAAAAGAAGGACTGAGTAAAGACTCTGATTCCTATTTACCCCAGCTGTGCAGGCAATATTGCACTAGCCATGGCTGAGCCTGGCTAGAAGAGAGATGCTGTGTAGTCCTCACCAATGGTCAGCCTAGGAGCTGTCATTACCAAGTACCACAGGATCTGCACAGCAGGGAAAAGACAGAAATATCCCAACAGGAAAAATTCCCATTTTAATAAATCCTATCCTGTCAAAACATTGGAGACAAATTCATAAAACATCAGGCCTCGTTTGCTCCAGTGCTCAGAGAATTATTCATTTAACACTTGTTTCCTGCGATTACTTCAATTCTCATGTTACTCAATAATTTAGCCAATGTATTCTTGAACTGATTATTTTATGAGACAAATTAAAATTATAAGCAGCAAGCCTCACTTAAGACACCAGTGTTTGATAGATGGTTGCTCAGAAGGACTGAGTGTTGCCATTTGTTGTTCATCCTTCTCCTCCACCCACACAAACTTTTTTGTTAACATTAACTTCCTCTGTGCTTTGGAAGTCTAGATCTGACAGCAGCAACACGAGTTGAGCAGCCGCTGTGCAGACTCCCAGACACCACAAGAGCTCTCTGCTCTGGCTGTCCCCTGCTCTCTTTGAACACCGACAATTAATCAGGTCAAATTGTGCTAATGCCAAAGCACTTTGTGATAGCAATAAATATTCTGAGGGGACGACTTGCTTCAGATGGAGACAGAGATTCACTTTAGCTGGTGGCTTAAGCAGGGTCCAGGCTCAGAGGTAAAAGGCTGTTGGACTAATTTACTGCACATCCTCCATTTCTGCAGGCCTGGGAATACGAGGTCATGATTTAAGAATGAGAATTAATATATTTCGCTGATTTTAACAGATGCTGGCCTCATCCTGTCATCTTTATAAGTAGGAACGAGTCATTGGTTTTCATTAAAGTACATATGCACTGCAATTTTGTGACAGCATGTCTGCTACATAAAAATAGGAGCAAACTTTCACCTTCCTTTTTTTTTTTTTTTTTTTTTGTAATGCTAGAGTACATTCCAGTATCTAATTAAATAAAATTTCTTTGTTATACTGAACTGGAGATGCTGGTCAACAGTTCTGGTTAATTCCCTAGACAAGATATTTTGGAATTTTTTTTCCTTCTTCCTCGTCTTCACAGCAGATCATTTTAATTCCAGCCAAGACTGAGAGAAGCAATGCTGATTTCCCCAGATGGCTCTGCTTTCTTAGGCAGAACCCCGACAGAATGATAATTACAGGTGAGGAGATAGGAAGAGCTGTGAAACAGATGACAGAGAAAGCAATAGCAACATTTCACCAGCATGCACCAGTGAGCTGAAATGATCACATGATTCCTTATTGGCCTCCTGCATGATGCTGTCATGCATTTCGTTCTTCATCAGATTCCACTAGTCTCTTCCACACCTCTTTTCTATGATTCCACAATAATTGGAAAATTCCTAAAATAAGAAAAATGTTCTTCTTTCATACTTCTCCCACTTGAGAAATGAGGAGCATCAGTGGGGAAAGAGCCCTAACGGAGTTTAGGATTATTTGGATTGGATTATAAGAGATTGGATTATAAGAGATGTTTATTGGATTATAAGAGATGGTACTTCTTGCTATGTCCTTCAGGAACATGTGAAATTATTTTAAATTTGGAAGTAGCTCTGCTGTGCTGCCAGTTGGAGTCTTATGTGTGATCCCGGCAGCCAAAACCAAAACAAAATTCACAGTGAACTGACAGATGGGTGAGGTCTGACTGTCCCACTACACTGACAGCACAGAATAAAGACACGTGATATTTGTCTGATCCAAGAAGCAGCAAGGCCTCACACCACCTTATACAGACTCAGGAAGAGAGGAGAATGTTACACACAGTCCCATCAGTGGATATGAAGTAACACAGACTGCTTTGGTGGCAGAGACTTTGGGAAATGGCTTTGTACACTCATTCATCCTGATTCTCAAGTACTTTCATTTCCTCTGAAGCTGCTGCCTCCACACATAATTTCTAACAACTCCTTCCACTTGCAGATATCCTTGGATATTGATGAGCCCAGCCAGTAATCGCCCTTTGAGGTGTCCATGAGAGCTTCTCTGATTGTACCCATTTCTTTCTAATAAAGATTTTCCATGAAAAGTCTATTAGCATGCTTGCCTTCTTCCCACACCTTGATAACAGAATACAACTAGTGAAACACAGTATGACTTTTTTCCTCTCTTAGAGAAAAGAGGCTGTCTCTCACTTTTTCCTGTCAAACTGCACAGGGGTTTGGCACAACAGAGGCCTTGCTGGGTGACAGAAGAGGCAGACAAGAATTGCCAGCCCTTCTCCACATGTCCCTGAAGGGAGAAGCCGCCCATTTGCAAAAGTGGATGTGCAGAGCAGAAGGAAAGAGCACCCAAACCATATGAAAAACAGCAGGGCACAGATTCAGGCAAACTGGACAAGCCTCAGATTTTGGTTCTGCTGTGCTGTCTGCCATTATGTGTCATTACTGGTGTTACTCTAGAGGAAAAGAGCTGATTTGCAGCTCAGTTGATCTGTGTGCAAGACAGTTAGTAGCAGAGTATTCCTCAGGCAGCAAAGCATATGGATCATGAGAACCAGCACAGATTTGGCTGCTCTTATCCAGAGTCACTATAAAGTGCACTGGACACCCACAAAGATCAGTTATCACTCCCTCTGCCCTCACCAAGGCACTCTTCTTTCCAACAGCCTTGCCTGTGACTGTTTTGAAATCACACATCTTTGTCAGCTGGCTTGTCTCCTGTCATTTCTTCTTCTCTACTAGGAAGGACATCAGAAGAAGGGAATGTGACAGCTAAATCTGTGATTGCAAGAGCAGAGAAAGGGCCTATAATAGGCAATAGAGAAGAGAAGAAACTGCAGAAAGTTGTCTTAAGGCCTCAAACAATTGCATACAAAGATAAAATGTGAGGGACTCCCCCCATGCTAAGTGCAGGAAAACTTAACAACTTTCTGTCATCTCCATGGTCATCAGAACTCTTTGGGTGTCAGCAACACCTACCTGACTATGTGAAAAAATATTTAAACCCCACTGGATTTACGGAGGTGGTTTGAACAACAGATCTACCAGCAATTTGAGTGGGTGAAGCACAGGACAGATGGGCTCACAGTGCAGGGTAGTAGGAATAGTCAAGAAAAAAGGGAATTCTTGGCAATATCTACTATTTTAAAAAAAAAAAATCAGTATATTCTAGCACTTCAGTGAGCGGAGTCATCTGCAGAACAACAATTATGTTCTAGTAAATGACATTAACAATTAATATACTACTGGCATAACTGCTGTAAAGTATAAAATTTTCATTGGCATGAATAGATATTCTGAAATCAGCTTTATAGATGTTACAGTAAAAAGAATGGGTTTTCATAAAGTCCTCAATGATTACTAGTCCCTTGCTAAAAAGGAGATTATTTACAACAAATAGCCCAGCAGCAGAACAACATGACAAGCCAAAAACATCCACTTACAGACAACATAAGACAGGCAGAGTGTTAATCAGAAGACAGGAGTTACTCAGGTCAGGGTGAACCTTTTCATGTAATCAGACATTGCTATAGGTGCCAGGCAAGTTTTTAAATTTGTATCCCAAAAACAAAAGAGGACTAGTCTGGTAGTCACTGAAATTACACTTCTAACTTGTAAATTATACACTACAAGGACAAAACTGATGTTAGATATTGTCAAGTGGATATTTTGTTGTGACCTGAAATAGGTCATTCAGTGATGAGATGATTCAGTGGTAAGAATAACGAGCAATCATGCACTCCAAAGCCAGGTAGTTATAAAATGCCAGCCTTTTCTCTTTCATGATTTCCTTTCATCTGATTTAAAACATAGCTCCTTTTCATATTGTCTCATACTATTTTCATCCAATTCCAGAATACACATCATCACAAAGTTTACATGATACATTAAGCACATATTGGGGTTATTACTCTAATCACCAGAAGGTCATTTCATGTTCCTTTTTACACTGAATACAATGCAAAGGTGGAACATCAGACAGTTTATTTGATATATTTAGGGGTTTAGCATAATTACAACCACTGCAGTTACTACAGTCTCTACAGAGCTCTCTCTTCCCTCACTGTGTAGTGACAAATTACTGGACATACAAAATTCTACTCTCTGCACACAGACCTAGTAGATGCATACAGAGGTTATTAGCAACTCACAGATACTCCAGAGTTAGGGTTGCATCCAAATCATCTGAAAATGAGGCATACAATCCTATTTTTCTCCAAGAGAGTGGAACTTTAGGAATGAAATTTCCTACCAGCTTAGCAAACTAGTCTCTCAAAATTTCTTAAACATCTCTGTTATGGAGCTTTTGCTCCATAAATACTTAATAAGTGGCCTTTAAATTGAACTCTGACTGATTAGTTTTAGGGTGGTTGGGTTTTGGAATTTTTTTATGCTTTAGCAGTTCTACTTTCCATACGTCTGAGATGCAAGACTGAAAATCTTCCAAGGATGGAAGAGTCCGAAATTTCTCACTCAAATAATGCTATGAACTCAAACAGTTCTGTTTCATTTCTCAATGACCCATCTTACAAACTGCAATATTATATTAAGGTACCAGAATCAGCTGTAAACCAATCAGCATTTTGGAAACCAGGTAGAAAAAGATGCTTCCCACTTCTTCTGGTCCCCAAGCTAACTTGGGCAGGTTTAATTAGAGTATCTGTGCTGTTTTTAAATGTAATCTAGGACTAACAAAGTCCATTCAAACTGGACTAGCAGGTGGAAGTGGTCTGGTCTATCAGTGCACTTTGACATCATCCAGTTTCAAGGATTTAAAATAATCCAGTTTGCAATATCACTTCCTAAAGCTGTGAACTCTTAAACATTTAACTTTAGGACTTAAGCCAAGAAGGGAGGAAAATCCCCACCCCTCACCCCTCTACCCCACACTCAATGATTTTAAAAAGGTATAAGTCTGTTCATTGCTAAGAGGTTTGTTTCTCCAGGAGAAGCTCTGGAAAAGATAGAAAACACTGATATTGTAAATAAATACTCCTGTGCTCAGTCCCTGGAGCTCTAAAATATCAATCTGTGAGGCTTCCACTGAGATAAATCCATTTATTCTTTCTGCCCTGGGAGTCACATGGCTTAATAGCTCTTACAAATAGAAAAGAGGAAGCAACTGGCTAAGACATCAACTTTTCTCCAGTTTCAAAATATATGTGGTTGGATTTATTTCCTAAATTTTAAATAATTTTTATGGCCTTAGTTGTTTCTAGAAATACTGAAATATACATTTTCTACACCAGCTGTTTAAGATCTAAGTAAAAATGCAGGAGTAAAGACTAAAGAGGGAAACTGAACATAAAAGGAAAGGAGCGTAATTGTCCCAAAAGGTTCAGATCTATACTGTGTGGCTTATCATCATTATTTCACAGTGTTTGGTTTAGTTTGAAATGCATCTTATTAGGATGGACTTTCTCACCTTCCAACTCATTTCTTTGTGCCTCAAAAGCCATTGTTTGTTCAGGGAATGCTGCATTATCCCTATTTTATATTGGCCATTGCTAAGAATGCCTTCCTCAATCTCTTTATGCTCTTTCCTCTAACCAGCTGGGCCATAATGAAAAAGTACCTCAGGCTGATGATGTGCTATCAATAACTCTGTGCAGTTCAGTTTCAAACCCCTATTAAATCTCTTTTGTAGTGCTGGCGCTATTACTTTCCCTCTGTTCTCACTCTATCAACCACTGCTTTAGCTGCAGAGTGTACATTTTTTTCCTCTGTTGCCTCATCCCAAGGCTGGATCCTCAGGCAGTGTCAGCTGGCCTATTCCCACTTCCTTTTGGCCTTCCAGCACAGAACCTGGCCAAACGTATTTTTCTGATTTCACCAGAACATGTGTCAACTTCTATTCGTTTCATAGTAGCAATAAATATTTCTCTGTTAAATCATCTGGAGTGATTTTCTTATTACTTGACTGATTTTCCTTCCACACATGGTTCTGACCAGCAGGAATGGACCGAGGGCATAATCAGTGATTAGACTGGACATGTTAATATCTTTCAAGTTTTTGTCTTCGTTCTCGTTACTGCCATGTCTGATGGTGCCAAAAGTGGGCTAAAATTTCAAGACCTTGAAATTAAATTTCCATCCAAACTAAAACTTTTAATTCAAAAAGTATAATTCACTTAAAAATGTGGAACCATAAACATGCAAAGTGAATCCTGCCATCTTTCAAGGATCACCACACAATTTGGATCAACAAACAGGACAACGTGATTCAACACAAAAATAAATTAAGTTCTTAAGTTACTAAAAATTTCTCAGTTTCAGAACATGCTTTTATAAATTTGGATCATTAAATAAAAATGGTTCTCTGCAATTTGGCGGTTTTGATACTTTCAACCTTCTGCAAAAAATCCTAGGTATGGGAGACTTGGATGATAGAGATATAATCTTAGGCCTGATACAGAAAATACAGGAGGAAGTTTCTCTCATGACTATGGAAAGAGATGTCAAAATCTAACAGAAAAGTTCACTGAAATAGTTGCAGAATTTACTAGAGTAAAGACAGTACAATCAGGAGATCAGAAAGTAATTCATTTAAGCAGATGTGGAAAATGAGATGTAAGAGCAGCAGAACACTGATCAGGGATAAAAGGAGGGAGCCCAATGGCATTAAAATTGAGAGAGATAAAAGAGCAGAATAATTGCTAAGGAGGTTCTGTATTTCTAGGTCTAGTTTAAACTGTTTTCATTTCATATTGTATTCAACAAGATGTCGAGAGCAAGCAAAAGTCTGGGGTAGTACCAAAAATCAAGCGAGCTATGAGAAATTGAACAGAAAGCAATAAAGACAGAAGGTTCAATGATTATATCCAGCAAATGGGAAAAATTCGTCAGGGCTGACACAGAGAAACAGCAGCACAAAGACATGGGACTCTGAAGAAAGCTCTCTTGATTGACCACACCTATTCCACAGATAGCTAGACAAGGAGCAAGTTGCAGTCATTTCAGCAAATCTAAAAAGATTCAGGGGGATTTAGTACAAGAGAGACAAGCAGACCCTCAGCTACATGGGCTGACCCTGCACCTTGCAATGTAAGTTCCCCAAATTGCTACTACTGCCTGCTCCATGACAATTTGCAGCATACACACGCTGAAAAGAGAAAACCCTGTACAGGGATTTTTACATGCTTGCAGAAGCACCTCTCCCACTGATCTCTCAATGCTTTAGAAAACAGATTTTATTTCAAGGAACTGTGCAATGAATTTCCTGCAGTTTCCTCTCTCCTGCCACACCATACTGCTTGAAGGGCCTGTGGATGGAGGTGGAGACAGATGTAAAGACACTGGAATCTGTGTTTCAGGCAAGACTTGCCATGTTGGTTTTTCTTTTCCCTGTTCCAGAGGTAATCATTCATACTTGCCTACAATGTTCCTTCTAGACTACATATAAGGTTCTACTGTGATTTGTCAGAAATGGCTCATTTCCCTCCTCTCTCTCCGGTCTCAGGTGTGGGTTGGACTCCCAGCTTTCTGCTGGATTTTTGGCACAGTCCTGCACATCACTCACTGACTCAAACACAAAGAGACCTCTCAAAAACAGCAATAAGGAGACTGCCTATACTATGCATTAAGTCCTTTGAGGCCAATGGATGACAATCATTAGTTGCTTCAGTGCTAAATATTATACCGAGCAATTTCCTAATTATTCTAATAGAATATTTGATATCCATAATTGTGTTTCCAGAGTACAGTTTGAAGCTCCTTTTCACTGGCACATCCCCTAGCTCATCAATAGACTTGTGGGAAGTAGCTTTCCTATCCATAAATAGACAAGAGAAATATTTCTGTCATTGCCTCAGAGAAAACGAAAGAACAGAAAATAAACACGTGCACCATTTGTATTTAATGACAACAGGGCATTAGGTGGGAACAGAATTGAACTCAAAGCACTCCAGACAAGGCTCCACCAAGCCCTGTAGTGGGACTGTCAATTAACGTGCTGGCTGCTTTAGCTTTTTCCAGACTGCTCTCTTGAAGACTTTTTAATCCATAGTTTGAAAGCCAAAGGCCCCTGCACTTAAAAAACTTGTGCATGAATGTTGCCCATGTCCCTTTATTATTACACCCCCTGATGGGCAAGAAATACATGGAGCTTGCTTCTAATGTGATCTCCTTTTAGATTTTTCCTTTTAATACCCTCCGAACTTTTGCTGACTCACTGTGTTTCTTTATGGGAGATGGCAAGCAGAGCTTCTTCATCATTAGTGTCCTTTGATCCTGCTTTCTGTCTTGCCTGCCTCTCCCTCATCTGTTCTGTACATCCTGTAAGTGCCCTTTGATCTCTTGCCACTCATCTCCCTCTTTCATTCTTGTACTAGGAAAGAAACTGCCTATTCCAAATTTTTATTTCCAAATTTACAGGTGGACCTCTCCTTTTGAAATAACCTCTGCATCTACTATAACTTCTAATAGTTTGGGAAGTTGTTTTGTCTCTACAAGCTTCAGTTTATTTTCTATCACCTGTAGCACTATTTCCTTTGTGAGGGCAGGTTTAATCTTCCTTTGTATATTTTACAACCCATGACTTGCATTTTTCTTACATATGCTACCCTGAGAGATATATATAGATATATAGAGATATGTTTATATGAGATATCTGGAAAGGTTGCTAGCACTTCTTTTACCTCTATACATTAATTCTCATTTATTGGAAGGCAGCTGGGGAGTTTGGTTTGGAACCTGACATCTCTCAGCTGGACCATGGGTGCTGCACATGCACTTCTCACCTAAATACCAGCTGAAAGAAGGTGCAGGAGTGACAGACATCTGAGTTAACCAAATGTTCTTACTTCGAGTGGAGAACATGCATCATCCTCTTGAAATGCTATTGCCAAAGTAGCATTTACTGTTATTTAGCAAATAATTCTCATTTCACTGCCTGGAGGCTCCCAGTGTCATCACAGTTCCTGATTTCATTTTATTTTACTTACAGAGAGAGTAGAGCAGATGGGGCAGCTCTTTCTCTAGGAAGTCCTGTAGGTTAGTTGTGCCTCTTGCACGCCTACCTGACACCTTTAGTCTTTCCCCACAGAGCCTCACAAATCCAAGTCAGTGATCCCAGAGAAATTAATTACAGGAAACCCTAACAGCAGGGGGAACATGAGGAAGGGCCGAGTGATCAATCCAAGTCAGTGATCCCAGAGAAATTAATTACAGGAAACCCTAACAGCAGGGGGAACATGAGGAAGGGCCGAGGATTTTCCATGATTTTCATATGTGAACTGCAGCACCATAAAAACAGAGAGCTGCCCTGTCTGGAGCCTGCTGCAACCTCCAGGACAGACTTCAGTGCAACCTCTCGCTCCCATAGCTCTTGAAGTCCCTCCCAAGCTGCTTCGTGGATGGAGTATCTTTTCCTTCCCATACTTCCTACAGCATTTTATGTGCCATAACTCATCTCTGGAATACCACTCAGCCAGACTTGCTAAAATCCTGATAAATCAGTGCAAACAAACTGCTTGTGAACACCCCAGCACTTGGGAGCTCAGCTCTCCCTGCCAGTGATAAACCATGTCCCAGTGACTTCCCCCAGTTCCTGTGAGGATTGGGATAGACAGCCCTACAAAGGAGGCCAACAAACTTCCACCAATAATGCTCAGACAGTATTTCCTCCAGCACTAGAAACATAGAAATAAACATTCCATGGACCAAAAGCAGAAGAGACATTCAGAGTATAGAAAGTCCCACACCTGTCCTGGGCTCGACCCACACTATTTCTCCCACTGATTTTTAAGATGTTGCCCTTTGCTTTCAGGCATTTAATACAGGCTGCTCACATGCCACTTACAAATCTCAAGTCTCTCTATACATTTGCCTATTTTTCCTGACTTAATTTTCACCTGTTTTCCCTTCAGTATGTGTAGGTGCTTAGAACAGGTTGGTAGAAAATATCCAACTCCCTTGCTTTCAAAAATTCTAATTTTTCAATGCCAGTAAGCTTGGCACTGCCAATTGAGTCATTCAAAAGTCTTTTTTAAACAGCAATCTGAGGAGATGGCTTTCAAACTTTTTGTGTGCCACATGCTTACTGTGATGTCTGACAGAGAAAAATGTGTGTTGGCAACACTGCTTAGTCCACACTGAAAAAGGAAAATTGAAATGATACTTCTAAGAAGATTAATTAATGATCAATAGCGACAGGTAGCTATAAACACAGTAATGGAGACCCTCTCATATTCTCTCTCATCTGGTGCAGCCCTCCCAGAACTGCATTTCAGGAAAATTAATTTGCTCCAACTCCCACTCTGGGCAAGTTACCACAAAAACAACGTGAGACAAAAACAAAGCCAAAGAAATGTCCCATAAAGAGAAATATGAACAGCTGCAATGCTAGAGAAAACCACACAAACCCAGCTGTAAAGAAAAGACTTTCACAAAGGGGATTGTGAAGTCCATGGAGTAGAATAAGAACCTGCTCCAAATGGAATCTTCTCTGTCGGAAATGAGTAAAGAGGTCTCAAGAGACAGGAAGACCAGAGAGAGGAGACAGGGGAAACCTTATGTACAGGATAGAAAACACTTCTGGTAAAAAGGTTTGGCCACTAAGAAGAGCCAAGATCCTGATTTTTTCTGACATATTTCTCACTTCGTAATGCTGTGTTCCCAAAAGCATTCCCAAGAAAAGCAAATCACAATTTCCACCTGAAAATTTCACATTTCTTGGCTTCTTAAATAAACCTTTCCTACATAACAACTCAAATTTCATGCATGCTTTGTTGTGTACAAAGATACTACTCCTACATAAAACACCACTTGAAGGGATGGATTTTAAACTCAGGAATATTAAGCACTTAACATACAGATAACGGCAGAATCAGGACCACTGCATAAATATCAAGTCTGTCTTTGAGAGAAAATTCAGAGCTGCTACTCTGAGCACTCTTAGGCATAACTTAACATACAAAAGATTCTATCCAAAAGTAAATTATCATTTACAGCTAATGCTTCTTCTCACAAAAAAAAAATCACTGTAAGTTTATAGAAAGCAAATGAACATAAGCAAGTAAGAAATCTGAGTATCTTAAATAAGCTGCAAAGCATTAAATCAAAATTTACTAATTAAAGTGAAACTTTATAATTATTTTATGGTCAGAGTATAAGGGCAATACCACAACAATGAAGATGAAAAATGCAGCTTATATGAGTAAAATAAATATCTATTTCTTTGAGTCATGGTAGAACTGACAATGCAGCACCATCAGTTCAGACCAAATTAAGTTTCAGCACTCAGTTTGGAACAGATAAGGCCCAAATCCATATTTTCTGCAACTCAAAAATTCTAACTTATATCAAGATATGCATGGGCAGACAAAACCAACATCAGTCTATAAAGAAAAAGGACCACAATGCTTAATGCTTTCTTGAAATCTTAGACATGAAAGAACTACACTTCTCTGTGTCACTGCACTCAGAACAGGCTGTTCTGTATATCCCAGAATTCCAGAAGGAAGTTAAAAGTTTGCCAGACCCCCTTTATCATTCAAAACTTTCATTCTGTGTAGGAAATACTGTACCCATTTGAAAAGTGTATCAGCCAGGATTTCCTTTGCTTTTTCTGCAGAAAAATACAGAATAAATGACATGTGCAACAGCAGTTCTACTCAATAGGTGAGGTAAGCAAATTTGGTTTACTCTGAGAGTGATTTTTCTTCTGTGTTTGTCCTACTTTTCACCTTTACAATCTGATAACCCTAGACCAGATGTGCCATGCTGCTTCAACATTTCACTAACAACCTAAGTTCTGGTTTTGGTCCTTGACAAAAACACTTCCTTTACTCACAGCTCCTAATCTCCTTTTAAGGAAATGTTACCACACAGAAAATTCTTTGCCTTGGTGAGACAGCCCAGAGCTGCACTGCTGTTGTTTTGCAGGCTCCATTCCAACCTGTACTGCGAGTTTCCGTGGAGACTTGTGAAGGAAGAACTATCCCTGCTAAACCTGGAGATCACAAACATTTTCCTTCCAATATTTAAGGAAACAAATCCAGAAGGAACCTCTTGCCCTTAAGGTCCACTCCTTGATTCACGGTTCCAGCTTCCTATCTGATCTCGGGAAAAGTTAACATCTTTGAGCTCTATTTTCCCTTAAATTACTTGTAACAGTTCTTTCCCTTCTGCTACACTTTGTCTGTCTCGTATATTTTTAAAGTATGATCTCCAGAAGAAAGAGGCTCTGGCTAAAATTTTGCACCTCACCTAGAGAAGAGGGAAGAAAAGAAAAAGAAAGGAAACATGCTTGGTTTGAGAGTTCTCTAAAGGAACCACAGACTGGTTTTCACACCATTCTATGCTAGAGTGATAGTTTCTTATAAACGTGGAAAAAACTGCTGATCTGAGTGAAGTTCAAAGCAGAACCAGCTTAATTATGGTGATATGTCTGCATGTTTAATCAGGTAATGCTAAATAAATGATTAAAACAATTAACTGCATCTTGTAAGGCACTGAATACACACACAGCAACACTAAATTGCTTGCAAACATTACGTGTGGTTTGATTTCCTATTATACTTTAGGGGAAGCTGTATACACTGACAATAAACTGATCTAAGATTTTTGTCTAACAGCACGTGGAAACTTTAAAGAGCAGGGATTGAGACAAAGGGAAGCATCTAAAGAAGCATTACATGCCAGCCATTCTATTTTCCAAAGGAATGTAACTCTTCCTTCTGCCTCAAATTCTTTATAGATTTTTGTCAACATCTTACATTTTGCACCCATAAGAAAGCAGTTTTCTCTTCCTTGAGCTTGAAATACAATTTCTCTAAGGTCATCTATCAGCACATTTTTATTCTTTGATTTCTTTTTACATAACTTCATCAAAGTAGGGCTCAGTAAATTGAGCCTAAAGAGCAGTGCAAGATGAAATGCTGCAGAAAACGAATATTCTCATTTCCCCCTAACATTGCAATATATATATTAAAGATGAATTGGAAGAAAAAAGTAATTTTATTTATCATGCTTAGCCCTGTTCCTACTCTTAGTTTAATGGAGATCAGGGGTGGAAAGGCAGTTAAAAGAGTAGGTTTCACAATTTTATAACATTCTAATTTACCGACCTTTCATGGTATATATGTAGAAGTTTGAGATTTACCAGTCAAAAACTACAAATCCATCTATTCCCCTTCCTTTTTAAAACAAAGGATTTTTAGAAATAAGGATCATTTCCTTCCTTTCCTGTTATCTCCTCACCTATATCTTTATAGGTGAGGGGATAACAGGAAAGGAAGGAAATGATCCTTATTTCTAAAAATCTTCCCTTTCAAACCCATTAGGGTATATTCATACTGTTACCTTCTCAGGTGTGTAGGGTTGGCAGTAAAAAGCCTGCATGGAAAATACCAGATGATTTTCGGGAGACACAAAAGAATGGGTATCCTTTGAAAACTATTTTTTCACAAATGAACTGATCATTGCAGGGCTATGCAACTTCCAAAAGGAAAGTGAGATGAGAATAGTAAAGCAGTTCAGTGTGTATTTTAACTGCAGCACGGTACATTTATTTTGGCATTTAAATTCCTCATTTCCCCAAGGACAAAGTGTGCACATCTCCAGTAATGATGCCCAGATGCTCCATGGATATGGCTTAGCAGTCAAGCTTCTTGCTGGTGTACACTGGCAGTTTCCCTGAACTCCCAGATGCGCTGTTGAAAACTCGTGAGCGATTTCATCCACACCAACTTCAACAGGTCCAGCAGTCTGCCTAAGCTACTTCTGCAGCAATAATATTTACCATTTTGATTTTGAAATTTGATTCCTGGAAGTTTGCAGTATTTATCTAAAATGCATTGCTTTGCACCCATTTCATGCCATTAAAAGCCTGCTAGTGAAAGAAAATCTCCAAGGAGTGTGAACACTGCCGAAGCAAACATGATACCAAGTCAAGGAAATATTTGCAGAATTCTTTTCAGCACCCACCAAGCTTTGGTGCCAACATATTTGTAATCACTCCAATTAGCAGCAAGTGAGGCTTCAAGACTGTGATGTAGGAAAACATCCTAAAAGAAGGAAGGGACCTTTCTTGACTCGCTAAAATGATTAGGGAAGAGACTGGAAGTGAACAAGCAGCACATGGCATTTCCAGAGTTACACAAGTTTAGCAGAAAGAGCTGCTCCATTAGTTCACTTAATAGAACATTCTCTCATCCCCAGCTTCCTCTGAGGCTGTGCAGAAGAAAAGAGGAATTCTTTTCCTTTAAATAGAATCAAAATCTAAAAAAAGAATATATAAAACAATCTAATTATTATTAGACTGAGTTTGTTGCCAGAATTGTTAGGACGCAGCCTATGTTTTAGGCAGAGCAGCATTAACGATTTAAGGCCATAATCAGTATATATGTTCAAACCTAAGGCAGCTGATATGGAAAATGGACACTTACTGATTTCCAAAGGAAAGGGATTTAGTATTTATTTAATCTCTAAACACCACTGAAAGTCTATGGACAGATGAAATTCATCTGTTTATTTTGGTCACCATAGAATTCAAATATGAAGATACCTTCTCTTTCCTTACATTATTTTAAGCCCATAGCAGCCAAAATATACCCAGCTCTCTTAATGACATAAGAAAAAAAGGAAGGAGAGATGGATGGTGAGAAACAGGGAATGGAAGGGGAGAAAGGAGAAAATAAGAATAAATGAGAAAAACATTCTTTGCAATAAAGCTTAAAAGGGAAAACCTCTCCTTGAATTAAGAAGCAACACACTAAACCAAGTAATAATTTCGATTTTCTCATAGGAAAAATGTAATTACTCACACAATGCAAAGTTCTGAAATCATGGAATTTGCTGTGACTCTTTTGATTTAAAGCTAAATAGCTCATGATTTTTCATGAAATGAAGGCACTTTTTTGTCTCATTTGCAAACAGAATCTTGAGCACCTACAAGACAGTGCATGGGCAAAGCACATTAGGGCAGGATTATCTTCCCTCTTATTTTCCTATTATCAATTTGCTCAAAGGAAAATTACAGTGGAAAGGTCATCACACTGGAGAAAGCAGCTCAGGGTTTTCAAGACCAACAAAGCACACAAGCTTGCCATTTACTGTGAAAATTTAACAGTAATCCTTCTGAAAGAGCTAGTTTTAATCTTGCTGCCATTGCAGCTTCTGATTTTCTACCTTTTCATTTTTCTTTGATTTCCATTCAAATTATTTAATGAAAGGATGATAAATTTTTGACCTTCCTCTCATGGGCAGTCCCCTCTGACATTTTGTAATGCTCCCTGATAGGACACTGTGCCTGGGGGGGATTAATATTGTATATTAACCTTCTAAACTGAACCCATTAGGAGAATGTAAATTAGGCAAGTCCTCTTGCTGTACTTTTACCTTTTGATAACTCACTATTGATAAAATTTCTGAGGCTAATCAAGAACTGAAAGCTTTCTTTTTCAACTGTAGAGCATTTGGAATGGTTTCTGCTATGCTACAGCTTATTCTGCTTCCTGGGAGAACCACAAAGATGTGTTTCATCCCAACTCTGTTGTTGTGTAAATCAATAAAACTGTAGGATGTTTTGGTTTCATTTTTTTCAATTTTTTTTAAATTTTTTTTTTTGAGGTTGCTACCACAGATCATGGTGCCAGGACAGACTGCTGTGGTCTGTGACTGGCTTCGTGCATAAGGAAAGCCGTGGGACTCCACTGAAATGTTTCTGCTTGGACTATCCTGTGCATTCTCAGGAGAAAACCCATTCTTCCTTCCTAAAATCCCAGAGGGTGCTCAGACAGCCACCATGCTTGTCAAGCTAAAGTTAATTATATTCCCTGTTCGTGTGTTTTATTTCACCTCTGAGTTTGTCACCTTCAACTCTCAGCCTTCTGACTTAGGTATTCTCCTCCCTGCCTGACTAAACGCCCCAATAGTGTCAACACTTTTTCCACTTGGTGTATTCTGCATCTATGCCTCCCAGAGCAGGGAGGACATGTGGTGGCACAGCCAAATCCAGTAAGTCTTCCCTGAAAGTCAAATCCTGAAAGTCTAAGCTGCTTTCAGGTCTGGGCTTGGCTGGGTCAGTATTAATTTGCACTCCAGTTCATTAGTGACCACACGCACCTAATGCACAGATGAGGTACCTTCTGGACCCCAAAGGTGTGATAATTCCTCAGGTATCATCCAAAGTCTTATGCTCACAACATCATCCTCATTTCTCACCTGGGTGGTAAAACACAAGAGTTTCAAGATTTCTCCAATGTCAATGGCTGGAAGAGAATCCTTCATCCTCATTATCATTGCCTCCACAGAAGAATGCCCCACTAAGAGACAATTTTCTTTGCTCTTTTCAGTGTGCCAAACCAAACCAGGTTATTCCACATCAGCCATCTTCCCTCCTCCAGCAATTGTCATATTTCCAATACTTGCACTGCTTTAAACTTCACCCCAGTTACACAACCTTTGTTAAGCTAATTCTAGAAAGAGGCAAAGAGAAAGGAAAGATTTCAGACAGGAGTTGTGTCTTCCTGTTCCCAGGTCAGGTTTGAGGCATGCCACTTAGCTGGTTTTCATCCACAGATTGTATAACAATTTGAGAAAGTTGTGCGGAATTAATGCAAGTCTTATCAAAGTTTAATTACATTACCATTAAATTATCAATGCTTTCAAATCAATAGTAACAGACTCTTTTGTCCAAGGCAGATGCCAGACTGATTGGTCAAGAGCGACCAAGAATAGTCTTTTTAACATATTTGAATGTTGCAAACTTGTTTCCTTTCATTTCAGGGAAGATTGTCATGATTTTGAAGACTTATCTACAACCCTGGGAGGATTTTTACAAATTATTTGGATCTCTAGAATACCTAATATTAACAGTTACTGTTGAGGAACCTTTTGACCTGCTCCTCTCCTGTAAGAGACAGGGCTCCAGAACCCATCTGAAGACAGACTCAATAAAGCACAGGGGTCCATGCACATAATGCTGTGTGAGCCCATGAGAAACTGGACTGAAGGGCTGTGACTCGAGTCTCTATTTACATCCTTTTAGGCCCCTGCTGTTCCCTAAGGAGTGCCAAGGGATGAGTAGGGTGCTAATAGAGTGAGTTATGGACTCACACTATTAGCTTCACTGAATTTCCTATATTACGTAAACAAGCGGAGAACCAAGAAAAATACAGGCTGTTTTTTGTAGACATTTACTGAATATTTCTAACCAGTTCTGAGTTATCATTCTTATTTTTTTTTTTTGTCCAAATGCAGTTCATGTGGCCACTAATAGTTTCAGCTTTGAGAAACTGGCACGCTCTGAATGTCATTCGTCTCTGAGGTATCAGTCTTTTGGCAACAGGTTATGCCATTTTTGGAGCAATTTGACACTTCTTCTCAAATGCTCCTCACTTTGTGCTTCCTGATTATCATCTTTACTACAGTAATAAAAATGTCCCCCTCAGGTGTCATTTACAGTAACTCAATCAAGTTAATGGATGTCAGTAAGCAAACATTCTCTGTTTTGCTACCCATGAAGCAGAGGAAGAATTTTCATTACAGCACATGAAAGAACTTAGTTGAACTTCTTTGACAAGTTCTGTAAATTCATGGGGCTGTTATGAATTTGCATTCCTTTGGCTCTACCATCCACTTACTAGGAAACCTGAAGGAAGGTGGAATAAGGTTTTCAGAATGGCATAATGTAGCTTTGATTCAGCACATCCTATTAGGTGATTTGGTTTCAGTATAGCCATTGGGACCCTGGGGATTCAGCAAATAGTCATCATTCCTCCACTGATGCTGGGCCTACAGTCAGTCAAGTGGTCAACACTACCATGGGTAAAGACTTCTAAGTGATAGAGAATTCAGTATCTTAACAAAAAACCCTTAATTTCATTGTCACAGATACCACATTTGTGATGGATTATGACACAATACTGATCAGTAACATCAGCAATCATGGACAGAGCATTTTTTAAAAAATTAACCCTACTTTATTGAGAATTTCCCATGTGGTAATGTCAACATGGATGATAAAACAACTGTCTCCAGCCTCCTGGATAGGAAGGGACAGTTGCTCTCTGACTGACAAGGAGAATTATTTACAGAAGTCCTTCCAATAGTGACTTGACCAATAGATTAATTGGTTGAAACTCAAACCAGTGGATTGTCACACCCAAGCAGACACATCAATGAGATCCTGGACCACCCAGGGAATTAACAATTCACTTTCATCCTTGTATCTCCCTCACTGCTTAAATTTGATGTTTTTTTGGTTTCTAGACTGTATGCAGAGCTGTAATTTAACAAAACTCAATCTAACACTGAATTGTAAACTAACTATGTGGATTATTTAAATGCTCCTTTATTTTTCAGTCGATGATCTTCTGTAAAGTCATGCTGGATATTATGCTAATGCCTGGTTACAGGCCCAGAATGTTAAGTACATGTGTTTGTGGGATACAGGGGTATTTTTAACAGTGTTTCATGGAGGTTTGGGCTATTTTGAATAATATAGACCTCAATCTTTCTCCCAGCTGTCTCACAGCAGAGTAGAAAGAGAGTTATTTAAGTAAGTTCATCATTAAGTGAATCAGAGCACATTTTGTTGAGAAGGACTCAATGTTTTAAGTGTGCACACTTGAAACACTGTCTAAAGTTAGAAGATTCACAGAAAAGACAAATCACAATAAAAAAAATGTGCAATGGCATTTTTTAGTGCTCACTGGGTTTAGGAATCTAGTCTGTGTTTTCTGACACCATAGGAGGATTCTTGAAGAGACTAAATTGTTACAGATGTGAACATAAATATCTGCTTCTTAAGGCTGCCCTTGACAATAGATACCCAGTAGGTATTGAGTGCTTGCCCTCACATTACTTCTTGGGGTTTTCCCCTCTTTCCTTCCCCTATAAAACCATCTTTATCTTGTCCAAAGATTTTTCTCACTTTCAATTTCCCTATTCTCTCCCACATCTTGCAGGGATGGGATGGGAGAGGGAGTGAAGTGAGCAAGCAAACCTGTGGGTGCAAGGGTCAACATACCACAAAAGGTGATATTGTATCTTCATCCCTTTTTCCCCTTAGACACTTGATGTATTGCTCTTTAAATATTGTTGAAACCAGTAATATCTCTAAAGTCAGAATGAATTTGGAAGCCAGCTGGCAATATTCAGGTTATCAGCATGTAGGTTGTAATGACAGACAACATTAGCTACTATTCTACTTCTTAAAAAATCTAGTCAGAATTTAGCTCAAGGCAAGACTCGGTTCATTTGTGGATATCCACAAAGTTCATTGACTCAGAGATTTTCACCCAGCTCTCAGTCTGGTTTAGAAAACATTGAGCATCAAGAGACAATAAAGTCTAGACTTAATAAAAGGGCTGTAAAAATGAAGGTGGCAAGCAAACAGTGACTGGAAATTTACATCAGTCTCAGAGATCTTCATACATGTGAATTTAATGAAAGTGTTGAGATCGACTTCTGAGGTTAATATGATTAAACCTTAACAACAAGGCAAAAAAAAAAAAAAAAAAATCAATAGATGCAAACTGAGGGATTACACATTTCCATAGCCTAGGTAAATTGGAATGTACTAACTTTACCAGGAAGCAAATTTTCTAAATATGCCCACCTAAAGGAAAAAAAGGAGCAGTGGATTAATATTTGGAAGCACACAGTCAGTTGTCCTAGGTATGGGAAATAACTGTTTTCTAAAGCTCTCACATACACGCAGTGGTATGGATTCTGTCCTTTTCTATTTTCGGGAGATAAGAGAATATCCTATTGTTTTTTAGTTCTTTTACTTCATCAGCAAAATTCAATCTTGAGAGAAGCAGAATGAGGCCTGTAAGAGCAGAGAGACTAAAAGACAGAAGAAACCTAACAAAGATGTACTAGGGACAGAAATTATTAAAGGCTAAATTGGGGAGATTCTTTTTTTGTTTTGCTGCAGGCATTTGATAACAAGAAGCATTCTCAGCAAGACAGATGGGACTCAAAATCTGAGTTCAGGGACAGCAGAAATATTTTTCAGGAGGCTGTAAGGAACAATACAAAATAAAGACATTTGCCACCAGTTCACTGAAACTCAAAAAAAGGAAAAATCCCCTCTATGTGTAGGTTGCAACTTTCCTGACTGTTACTAGATTCTACGTGATCAGGAAGCTCAAATTGCCACTTAATTTTTTTTGTAGCCTTCCACTGAGAGCAAGCAAATATTTACTTCATGTTCCCCCCTCCCTTGCTGCAATGGTTTTTAAGCAAAGGGCACACAGTTTATTGGCTTAGTTCTGTTCCTGTTCCTTGGTGTCCAACATTTTCTGACAAACTTCATCTCCAGAGAGAGGAGTCAGATGTAAAAGCCAGGCCTACCTAGCACCTATGAGCATCACTTTGAATCCTTATGGAAGCCTCCCAGGAAATCTTGCTGTTTCATGAGGTAGACAGTAAATTAACGGATGACATTTTCCCCTACCTACAAGCAGCAAGACCCATTCTGTTTCTTGGTGGTCTGCTAGTCAGAAATGTCTTCAGGATCAAAAACTTTAATGGCTCTGAGGATCATGCAATTAAAATTCTCTGATGAAGCAATATCCTAAGCAGCTCAAAATGCATTGGATTGCTTATCTACAGAGCAAAAAGTGAAAAGTGACATTTAAAGTAAACACATTTTAAGCATAGAATGCTGATTACAGCAGTTTTCAAGGAGCATTTAGTTCTTTCACTTTGCATATCTATCAGTGTGTGTGGTGACTGTTGCATGCAGGTCTAGCAATTTAAAGAAACAGAAAAGTCAGGTCTGATTCAATGTGACATCCACTACACTCACCCATGCTCCAGTCAAAGTGGCAAAAATCTGAGCTGAACTGGAGACTGGGAGCAGGCTGAGTCAGCACTTCAGCTGACACAACCAAACCCAGCTTTTGCCTGGTATTTCTCTGCACTGCACAAGAATCATAAAAGTAGCCCGAGTGTGAAGATGTTCTACATAATTCTAAGATACTACAATTAAATCGCACAAACATTCACTTAAAAACTGTCTCCTCAGTTTGTTTACTTGGCCAACTGCTTGTCCATAACAATGTAGATTGAAGATTGCTCTAAAAGCATTTTAAAATGTTGACTGTTTTGGTTTTCTTTAGAAGAAAAATTACACCCCATTAAATTTCTCTTTGATGTTCCGTCTGGGTCAGTACATGCTGCCCCTTATTTTCAAAACAAGGACAATTATCTGCAGGCACACAAATCAATAATGAGCACTAAAGATAAAATACTGCAGAAACAATCATGTAAATTATTGCAATATCAAAGGAAGGCTCAGCATGGTGTCTAGCTTTTGGTGTCTGGTATGCAGGGCAGAAACCACAACTATATTTTAAATGACTGCTGAAGATCATTTTATTCAGCAGGAAACTTAAGGGAAGTCTGGAGGGAAATGCTGAGCAAAGCCACTCTAAAGACTGAGCCACTAAGGAGTGATATTTAAGAATATTCTCCAGAGAGCAGAAGCTTAGAAACTCTTTCAAATTTTTGAGCACTTTCCTTTAAGACAAGAAAAAGCCATGTGCCTGCCTTTCCTTTAGCTTACTTATGGTAAAGCCAGGTCACTCTTTATCCCATTGCCCATTTTCTCATGTGTCTTAATTAGTCCTCCCTTCAAACTTTGTCCTAAGCCATGCATGCAGCTGTGGTGAGATTAATGGCCTGTCCTTTCCCACATCACTTCTTCTCCCTTCCTAAATAAAGGTACTGCATTTGCTATTCCATAGTCATATCCATTCTCCCCTGAGGTTTATTAAAGATACTCAGCCACAGCCCTGCAATTTCATGTGCCAGCTCTTTCAGCATTGTGTGATGGAAATTAGCTGGTCTCCTGACTTCATAGGATTAAGTTCTTTGAGTTCTCATCTAGAAAGGGGTCGTTTCTATTTCCATAACCTCATGGCTGCTTGCCTTTGCTCAAAGGTCACCATCCTAGGACTCTAGAACTGCTCAATCCCAGCAGAAACCGTTCACTTCAGCTCTTAGCCATGTTTGGATTATGTTCCTCTCTCCATTGTACAGTGAACTATTCAGTCATTGCTCTTTTTGGTTTCTAAGGCTGAAGAATATTTTGCCATTTCCTATTAATGCTTCTTTCAAGGTCTCCCTCAGTCTGGCTTGTGGCAATTGTCATTTTATTCCTGTATTCCTTGACTTCTTGTGGAATCTGGCTTATGGAGAGAATTTTCTCCCTTCTTCTGTGTAAGGATTGTCCTCAATTCTTTACTTTCATTCTTTGGAGTTTAAATCCTGACTGGTCTTGTTGGACATTATAACCAAGCACTAAGAAAGACTGAAGTAATACAGGAACAAATAATGAAACCTACATATTTGTGGCATGACATCAGAACACACAAAAGGGTTACACGGAGTGGCTCATGCCAGCAGAAAAGAAGAAACCATGAAGATTGGCAGATATGAAAATGCAAAAGAAACCCCAAGGATCCCAGGCATAATATGGTTTATGTACATGAGACTTCCCCCATTCAGATCAGGAAAAGCTCCACAGAAGTCGAAGGAATCACTTTCCATTATGGAGTCATACAGAGGGGAGTTAGGGCTGCTGAAAGGAAAGCTAAACCAGTCTGAGCAGCCACATCCTGACTTCTGTTCACTGACAGCCCCCCTTTAAATGGACCACCTGCAAGCAGGGACAAGAACTGGAGAAACAGATAATCCCCCTCTGTCCAGCTGCAGCAGCCCAATATATTTAATGCAACTCAAGGAATATTGAGAGATGGATGGTTTATTACTCTGTTAAAGTTAGGCACCACAGACTCTGGAGGGAAAAAAAACACTGAGTAAATCTCAAGAGTGTATTACTCAAATTCATTTAAGCCTTTTGTGTAGATCCCTGGCAATTTTCAGGTCCCTCATTAATTCTACTCACAACTCAAAGTAAATCCATTGTAAATAGTAGTGCAGATCCCATTTAAATGTGGTCCTGGAGTCAGACCAGAAATCACCAAAACTGCCCATTTGAATTCAGGAGAGAGGATAAACAACAGGTACCATCTGGCAGAAGAGAAGCTGATTTTTATTGACAGGAATGACATGAGGTATTACAGAATACCCGAGTATAAGAGAAGAACTGAGAAAAGATTTCTCTCTGGGTGTGCTGCTCTGACAGCTCTCTGAAAGTGGCACTAAATGCCAAAGTCAACTGAAGTATATTCATCCTCACTAGGAATAACAGCAGAAAAGTTGTGCACAATAGACCTTACCAGTAAAAAAAGAAAGAATTATTCCATCTCCAAGTGCTCGTGTCACTCTCAGAAAGCAATAAATCCAGCTGACCTCATGCTGGGAGAAGGAATAGCTGTATCTACAAAGGAGTATTAAAATACAGCCCTCTGACTGCACGCTGGGCTGGGTGGCAGTGGATAAATCTGGCTTATTGAACCTGCTGCTGGAAGCAGACTGCTGTAATCAGAATCCCACTTTCCTAAAGAACCATCCCTCCTCTCCTGATGTACGCTGTCCCAACACAGCTTTTCAGCCAGCTCTTCCTAAAGTTCTTCAAGTCTCCCAAACTGAGTAGCCCGCTCTTTGTTACCTGCCAGCTTTTTCCCTGTGTTTTTGCCACTGGTAGTGCTCAGGCACCGGGTGCCTGTGTAAGCACACACTGACCAGAGCCACAACATCCACCTTGATCCAGCTCTCTTTTCAAAACTTTGCTTCCAAAATCAATTTCATTCCTGCTGAAATGATAGAAAATAAGGATGGTGTGGAGAAGGATCACAAGGAGTAAACATAGCTGCTGATTTGTGAAGTCTGTAACACAACACAGTATCTGGCAGCAGACAACCAACACTTTACAGAAGTTTCAACTTTACCCAATACTGCTCTTCTTACCTGAATATTAGTAAGGTTCTCTGGGGCTCTCACTATCAGCAGCACCAATTCCTGTACACCAGCACTGCCAACTCCTCCTCCACCATGATGACGATTTCTTCTTTAGTGTCACCTACTGCTATTTGCCTAATTATCACTTCTTTCCTCCTTTTCTTCACCTGCTAATCTGGCAACTCCAGCTGATCCTTATGATCCCCTTTTTGCCTCCTCAGAGTTTCTGAAGGAAAAAACAAGACCAGGTGTCTGCTATAGGTTTATCCTCCCCAAGTTTGGTTCGTTAAGAAAACCTCTCCCTTGAATTAAATCCTGTGTTGCCATGGGTGTGGACCACAGCTTTGCTGCTGTTGCATGTAGATATTCATGTTTACTCAGAGCACAGATGGGTCAGGTGGACCTTTTGGGATCAAGCAAGCAGTCTGGTGGGAGAAAAGCATCCAGCTGGCTTGCATGGAGTAGGCTGAGAGGTGTGGCAGGGGAGAATGAGAGGTCAGCACGGGACACTTCCCAATAAACCAGATTGCTCAAAGCCCCAACCAGCTCATCCAACCTTGCTTTGAACAGGTCCAGGGATGGAGCATCCACAGCTTCTCTGGCCAATCTGTTCCAGTGCCTTACTCCCCTCACAGGTTTGAAACCATTCCCCATTGTCCTATCACTGTCTGTCAGTATAAAATTCATTCTCCCACTTTCATGTCTTTTATCACTATATCAGCTTTTCTGGTTTCTGTACCAGAAAAAGTACCTTTCAGTACCTTGATTTTCTCATTCTCTGTACTCAGATTATCCCTGAGCAAATCCATCCAACTCCTTTTTTTTTTGCAAGGAGTCTCCACCTCCAGCAGAGCCCAGGTAACACAAGATTAGAAATGCAGATATCTTCACCTTGCCATCACCCCAAGGACCTGTGTCTATCTCATATTTGTCTCCTGGGAAATTCATATCTTGACCAATACCTCAGTGATTCTTTGCCATGAAGGGAAGCACAAGTAAACCTAAAACGAGTTCCCAATCCCTTCTTTTCACAGGTCCTTTCTCTTTTTTTGGTCATTATAATTCACCATTTCGCTTGTTGCTCAGGATGATAAAACCCTGCCTCATCTTCAGTTCTGAGAACACAGCCAGGTTCTGTAGAGCTAACTTATGAATAACTTTTTAGTGAAAAACATTTCTGTCTGGCTACTGCCATGCTGCTGATATTCACTTTTAGACTCCCATCTTGCTCACTGTAATATTTAATTTGGCTTTTAAAAATAAAAAAAAGGTTCATAGCCATTTCAAACATGTCAGGAGATATCCTATTCCTACCCAATCCCTTCAACTACACCAGTTTTCACTCTGTGGGCTCCTTCCTCTCTCACAAAAGACATAAACTCATTTTCCTCCTTCGTTTTTAAGGTATTTCATCACTTCTTCCATTACCTATTGAAAGACTGTTTTCAGTCCTTATTGGGCCTACGACCTTTCCCACCATCATTTATTTGCTGTGGTTTTTTTGAATTAGTATCTTTCCACTTGTCTTCTCTCTGTTCCTTATGACATCTTCCCTCTAAACTGTGTATTCTCCTCAGCAGCCATATAACCAGATAAAGTCATACACTAAGATAACAAAGCACCAATTTCCTGTTTCCTTACAGTCTCTGAGGCAGCTGCATGTGCTCACCTGTGGCCTCATGCAGCAGCAACATCATTACAACAAGAGGTCACTGAAGTCTATTCTTTGCTGGTTGCTCATGCCAATATCTGGGTGAAAAAAAACCACGAAAAAAAGCAGAGATCAGCATTAAGTTCAGTAGGAAAGTGGAGGTAAAATCATTTGTGCTGAAAGGAACATTTGGATTACAAATGCATTGCATGCTTAGAATTATCTGACAATTCACCAAATTCAGAGGAATCAAAGTGAAATGATTGCACTTCCTTGCCTCGACCTCCTCTCTTTACAACTCAGCAACTCCCGTATTAGTCTAACATGATCTAAATATGTGTCATTATTACTTGGGTTGTGTCAACACCCTCTGCACGTGGACCAGGACCCCAAAGCTATAGGGCTCTTCCCACAGAGAGCCAGATGGAGAACACATTCCCAGCTACATCGAGGTGTATCCTGAGCAGCACCACAAGCCATGTTTTCAAAATCTGCTCTCAAAAATAATCTGTCAAAAAAAAAAAAAAAGAAGAGGAGAGGAGAGGAAGAATTTCTGTTCTAAGTGAAGATCATTTTGCACACCATCTGCAAAGTGCTAATTAAACACACTTTCTATTTGGCAGGGTAAGATATTTCAGAATGATATCTGTAAGCTGTCTGCCAGCTCTTACTCACATTTTTTGCATCACCAGCAAGAGACTTGTACATTTTGTTTTCCTTAGGTAAGAATCTGCAATATGCAAAAAAAGTTAAATTTTCTAAAACTGGCTTCTTAGCGTATAACTGGAGTCAAGTGAACTCCAAATGAATTATTTTGATTTGTTTAAAAATGTCACATTTTAAGTCATTGTTTTGATATTGCATGCAGGTATTAGGCAAGTATTTCAACAGGTGATTTCTGCTATATTTTCTGTATCTTTTATGTGATTTTCAACTAGAAACAACAAGGACTTCCTGTGATAAAAATTAAGTACCATTAATAATTACATTATGCTAACAGCTTATTTTATGTTCCCCTAATCCCAGTCTTTCTATTATGTACTTGCTTAATATGGTAAAGTTTTGTTGGTTTGGGTTTTATTTTGGTTTTGAGGGTTTTATTCTCCCTATAAAGGATTATTATTTTTATAAACATAAAGAGTACTGCCACAGCATTTTACTGTTCTAACCAGAGATTAGCAGGCTGCAAGCTACTGTACAGATGCAAAAAAAAAAACAAAGGAATTTCTCCCACAAAGAGGGTAAAATTGTGTTTAAGAAATGTAAACACATCCAGACAGAGGAGACTTTTTTGAACATTTTTCAGGGGATAATAACGATGACAGGCAAATGTCTACTAAAAAAATTCTTGGTATGTAGCTTCTCCAGAACCATCCATGGCAAGTCTGTCCTCATGCATAACACCTGTCAGGATATCTGAACAAATATGTGCAGAAACAGAAATGACAAGAAGATTCAGCTTGGGGGAAGGGGGATGGGTGGGGGGGGGAGAAAAAAAGAGGAAAAAAAAGAAAAAAACCCCAAGCCATCCATCCTTCAACACACACGAACCAATGGGATAGTTTCTACTCCTTCCTTAGGAACATGAGCTTCTGCCTTCACCACACTCACTCCACCTGCTGGAGTTCTACTGTCAAAGTTTGTATTTCCATTGCCAGAGAAAAGGTTGGCTATTTGTAAGCACAACAAATAACCTGATTTAGCTAGGACATGCAGTAAGTAAAACAGCTACATAGATATCATCTTAACATAGCTGGCTGAAGTCAACTGCAGTTGAGAAAACAATACATTATTTTCATCTATGTCAAGGTAAGGATCAGCTGATTCCAGCTGGGATTTTGCCACAAAACAGGTGTCTGGAATTTCTTATCCCACTATTAAAGCACACCATTGTAGAGAAATGTATATATATATATGTATATTATCATTGCACACACAGAAAGTCCTCAGCCTTTGCTGAGAGAAATGATATTGTGCTGGTTTGGCACAAATCCTGTCTTGGGTATCCCGAGACAGGCAGAAAACATTCCTGGCAGATGGAGGAATTGTGGATAGTGAATAGCTTGAAGTAGTCTCACCCATCTCATCAAAAGGGCAAGAAACTGCATGTGAGAGGAGAGGACCACTCTGGAGTGGAAACACTGGAGAGCAACATGTGGCTCTTGGGGGGAGAAGAGATGTGAGAAAAAGGGATTAAGTAAATAGATTTTCCTGTATTGCCCCAGCCAGCCACATGTGGGGTCAAGCAGAAATTACCATGTATTTATGAAATGACATGGATGTTACTTAATCAAGGCTTAATGAGATGAAAAAACATCGGCAGAGCACATCAGCTGGATACCACTTCTTTCCACTACTGCACGCCAAGTTTTAGGACTGACATCTCATTAGAAATAACACTGCCCACTTCCCAGTCCATTATCACACAGAGTCTAAATCACACAAAGAACACAAACATTCAGACCTGGAATATCACATTGTGTTGTTTCTCTTTCAGAATACATTTTTTTACAGCATCCCACAAGCATCTCAGCTTGAATTTCACTAATTTGTGTTCTATCCCCATCCCAGGCTGCCTCTCAATGCCGAGTCTTAACAACAACAGAGCTGAGTCAGAAACAGCAGGTTGAATCCATGACATCCACAAATAGGAATATTTAGGAGCGTAGACACCAAATCAAGTGGCCAATGCAAAAACATCATCCAGGTGAGCAAGGCCTTTCTCACATAGAACACGACCCTACGGTTACTGTGAAAATGTTGTCATGCAGACTCAGTACCCCCCAAGAATTTCACTATTGCACCAGTTACACAATACCCTCAGCTGCTTTTTTCCCCTCTTTACTTATTTTGTTTTAAAATAAATACTCTTATGCTCTGTACACAGTCTTGTTTGCCACTTCCATTGTGGTTTCCATGTGCACAAGCACTGCCTTAATGAGCTCCTTGGTATTGTTACCTTGTTACTGCAAGCCTGTGTTTCACCATGCAGTCCCTACCTGTCATTAAATTTAAAGAGAGAAACAAGCCCCACTTTAACTGTCTGTCCCTTGGAAGGAGAAACTTGAGAAGATAATGAATGAAGAAACCTTTAAAGCTTTGAAAATCATGTACCACCATAAATCTTTTACTGCCTTACCTCTTGTGTATGTGCCTTATTTCTTCATTTGCAAAGGTCACCTCTCTTAGAAGCCGAGACATCGAAACAAAGGTAATAACTGGAACAGAACAGAAAGGTTGTAAATCCCACTTGGATTTTGATTCTTCCCCACACTACAGAGTTGAAAGCTTTTAAGCAACTGCTCATCTGTGACCACCGAAGCCCACCGTCCTGAATATGCCTCTGGATTCTTGGAATTTGGACTGTGAACTAAGCCACCTGATGGGAACTTTTCTATTCCTCACTCTCTTTATCTCTCCACCTCACATTTAAATACTATTAAATAAATGTGTACTATTGTTTTTGGCAGATGGTCTTGTTTGCACTTTAATTCAAGCAGAGGCCTCTCTAATAATCGGATTTTAACATACATTACTGCTACATTTTTACATTTATAACCTGACAGTCCTCATGCTCTCTCATGCTATTTATTATATAAATAATATAGAAAATCAGTGTATAATATACAAACAATATATAAAATCAGTGTATAACTGTTCCAAATTAATTAAGGTTTTTCCAGCTGTTGCTCTTGCTTACATAAAAGCATTCCTTTTCTCCTCCATGGTAATTCAGAGCTCTTCCCCAACACAAGCAGGGAAAGAAAAAGAAAAAAAAGAAAAAGCTTTGTGTATACATCTACCATCTTTTGTGCATGCAAATAACCAGCAGATGAATATTTGTATTTAGGATTAGAGCTTTGAATAGACAAACAGCGGATAAATGTATGCCCTCAATATCTAGGTTACATCCTTTAGGAATTTAGCCTAATGTTCTCATTCCATAGGAAAAAAAAAATAAAAAATTGAAGAAACAACAAGATGAGAAATGAGCTTACTTTGAAATATGACAATAATGATACACAAATGCTTGCCAGAAGCACATTAATTACATTCTTGAAAAGGTTAAAAGTTCAAGAAAGGTAATATAAGGTACAAGATATAATGAGATGTAACAAGTGAGAACCAGGAATAGCTGTGCTCTAAGTCAGAGGACCGTGCAAGCTTATTTACAAGTCAAAGGAAAAATAATCACCCTCATATTCCCATAAAAGCCCTTTCCAAAGCTCCCATTAACTATGTTGATGCTTGCTGGCGCCAGGTTTAAAGTAACTTGGCTTTCATTTCACAGAACTGATTCACCTGCCCTCGTGACCCTTCTCCCAGGTGGGCCACTGGAGAAGGCCCAGGGGCTTCCCCCTCCCAGTAAACCAGAACTGGCCATCTTTTTAAGGACTGAACCAGCTCCCCAACTGACATCATGGGGAACACCAAAATCTCTGAGATTTGGAGGTTTGTTTGGTTTGTTGGTTGCGTTTGTGGTTTTGGTTTGGGGGGTTTTCTTGGTGTTTTTGTTTTGCCTGTGCTGCTTTGTCTGTCGTAAATCTGACAATTTTTGCCACTACAGAGAGATTTCTATCAGATCATCATCATATTAGATCATCTTTATCAGCAACTTCAAAACTGGAAGGTAGCAAAAAAAACAGCTGACAAGAACGTGTAAAAGCAAAGCTCAAGGCCAAGAGCAGAATTTCAACCTGTGTCCTTGACTGCTCTGTGTGCCTTCAAGTCTTAGATCACTACAGCTGTCTTGCTGAAGGGCCTTCAAAGCACCTGGTATATTCTGCTACACAAAAGAAAAGTTTTTGGTGCTGCTCTCAGTTTGAGCAAGAGGGATATCATATATACACACCTTATATTGGCAAATAAATAGAGGTGAGAAATGGCTGCAGCACGGATGTGCTGGAGAGCAAACACAGCTGAACAAATGAAAGAGAAACCAGAGTAGCAGTGAATCAAGTGGACAAAAAGGAATCTGCAGGGCAGCTCAGTTTGTCCAGCTCTATCAGCCTTCTTGCTCCCTGTTCACTACAAGGGACTGGCACCACACTATTCCCAATTTTTTTTTCTTTTTTTAAGAGAGTTCACATGAATATGTACTTTCAAAATAGTCCCAAAATGATCCACCCTGCCAACAAAGAAACCCACTATGTGGAAAGCAACAAAAGGAGTATCAGATAAGTCAGCTGGGCTGCTCAGCACATCAGAAAAAGAATCCTATTAAGATTTTCATTACGAAAACTATTTTATTTGCATTTCATTTGTGATTTACCTCCTTTAAATTTGTGAGTAGCCCAATCAGGGTGACTAATCAATACTTTGAGAGTCCTGGACCTACCAATTTTAGGAACAAAATTCTCATTTAGTCTCACCAAATCTTTGTTTTCACTTCCCTGTGAAAGGGAAGACCCCAAGGAAGATCACATATTTTGCAAACTTCTGTGTTTGGCAGAGTGTAAGAACAAACACTCTCAGAGATTTCAAATGGTTTATGAAGACCTGCATTAGGTGAAATGAATAATTCCACTTCCATCATTCCCAGTACAAACCACTTTGTGAATCCTGGTGAAGATACACAAACAGCACGTGCCTAGAAACAGTTAAACACATAAAACCTGGGCTAGGGTGAAGTGAACTGACTTTCCCTCTGACTTTTCCTGTTGCACCACTGAGTGAGAAGTATTTTATGGGCATCCACCCTTCTCCTCTCATGCTCTGAGCGAGCCTCAGCTGATGCACGTGGCTGAGGTCATGTCTAGAGCAGTGCCACAGAGAGAGGAGATGCCATCTCTCACTCCCTCACTGCTGTGGCTGGGCTGGCTCCCACTGGATGTCAGAGCCTGACATTTCCCAACAGCCTGATGGATGAAAAGCACAATTCCTGCTCTTCTCCCTGACACCCTGCAGGAACGACCGGAAGCTTATGAGATAAAGCTGACAAGTTCAAAGGAGGCAGATCAGAGCTTGAACAGTGTTTTCTGTAGCTCTAATTTTTTACTAGGGGCTCTAGTAAAAAATTTTCTATTCTTTTACTAGGGGTTCTATTTTTTACTAGGGGCTTTCACAGCCCAGGAATGGTGCAGCATTTTTTGCTCTAGCTAATAGTTTTCTTCTATTCCTTATTCCCAGCCCTTAGCATGGTAGGGATCTCAGTGACTTTGTTGGAAAGGGAGGTTATACCCTTCTTTTTACAGGTGCATCTCACTTGCTGCCCAGAGCACCCAGACACCAATTAGCTGCAGGCTCAGTCATGGAGCACACACTGCTGCCCATATCCCCACTGGCACTGGGGGAAACAAACCCAGTGGGATTTTTGAGGGTCACAGAAGGATGAGGCTCAACAGAGTTGGTTCTCCTAGTCCAGGCAATCATCTTTAATGTCTCTGCTATTTACAGATGTGATCATTTGAATCTACATAATCTGTGACCTTATTCTCTAGTCTGAATACAACAAGGAAAATGCTGAAAAAAGTATATCCACCACTCTTTCTTTGGCTGTTTTAAGTCCTTTTTCAGCTCCTCTTGAGTCCTTTTTTTGGTTCTCAGAAAATGTTTGAGTGACCTTGCTTTTCTGACCAAGGACTTGGATTAATTTTAAAATCCCAAGAAAGTGTTCCTGGCAACCAAGCTTCAGCTTCACCTACACAATTATTTGAGCCAGAGTGCTTACATGTTTGTCTAATCAAGGAGCAGGAAAAGCATTATAAAATGCTTCTGATCAATAGTCTGTAGGCACAGAGCTCATAGGCACAGAGCTCAAACACTGAATATTCACCAACAATCAAGAGAGCAAACATTTAAAAACATTTGCTGAAAAATAATCAAAAACCTGAGTAAACCAAAGTCTGCTGACGAATTTACTGCTAATGCTAAAAGGAAAGTTCTTCTAAATGCTATTCTTTGCAAAGTATTAATTCCTTTCCTACTATGTATTTAAGTTGCTTTAATCTTGCTGTAAATAACAGAAATGTTCTGGATTTAATATTTCTTCTCGGGTCATGAAAGAAAATCCTAGTTAGAAAATAGTAATGAATATATAGGTTTTAAAAGAGGGGACATTTATGAGAACTTTGACATTTGACATCACTCTTTTAAACCAACCACCAATGGCAGGAATCAACAGATCTGTGCTATTTATACAAGCATAGCAGTGGGCATGAGAAGGAATAATACACAACTGTATTTGTATATTTTCCTATTCAAACAAGATGTCCTCTCAGAATTTTAACCCAGGAGGTTTACTTTGCAAACAATATGTTAAGCACAATTTATTTTTTACTCTATTTCTCAAAAAAAAAAAAGAAAAGTCAGGAGTCATATGTGGATAATGTAACGCTACATTTCACTTACAACACTTAAAGTGTGGATATGAAGACTATCAAAGAGACAGTCAGCTTGCAAGTAAACAAATTATTCATTTTGTTCCGTGTGTTTCAAAGGAAAGAACCCACATTTACACTTCAGCACTCCAATCCCTCGGGACATAAATGTGATTGAGCAATACCTGGGATATTGTTCAGCTCTGTACATGCCTCAGTGCTTCCCTGGGTTTGCTGAGCCATCCTGTGGTGCACTGTTCACACTCTGCACTGCTGTGACTCCATCTAGGTGACAATCTAGAAGCATTTTTGAAACATGAATGAATTAATTCTCACCCACTGAAGCAAGGAGAGATTCAGTGACTTCCTCAGGGAAACAAAACCCAGCCTTGATTCAAGCCTCAGGCTGCAGTCTGGCACTTCAGTAGTCTCGTAGTCATGGCAAAGTCCAAAAGTTCACTCTAAGTTATCAACAACATTCTGCTTTACAGCATATCTTGCTCAGGTGATGCAAATAAATGAAAGATTTGTAGCTGCAGAAATGAACCTGTTCATAAATCATACAACTAGGCCAGAAATCAGGTCTCTCTCTTCCTCCTAGACATCACACCATATTTTCTGATGTCTGCAATTAGTTGGTACAGCAGAAGGACCTGTCATCCCGAGCTAAATAACACAGCTAAAAATGAACAGCAAGCATCCCTATTGACCCTATATCCCAAGCGACCCTATTGTCACATCACTGCCCAGCTAATACCAAAAAGGCTGGAACTGAACTGCAGAGAAAGAAAGCTTTGCTGTAGGAACAGCAAATGCTCTGATGAGATGTGGCATACAAATCCAAGCTATCATTTCTTCTTCTAAGCTGAATGGACAGCTAGAAGACCTAAGGGTTAAAACCACTAACGCAGATCAAAAGGCATGCTACATTTCCAAGAAATCATAGGCTTTCATCCCCTTCCCTCCAAAGAACTTTAAAAAGCATTTAAAGGAAAGAGGTAGAAAGAAAACAAGGCAGAACTTTTATTTCCCCAGGTACTTTTAAAAGTCCCCCTTTGGGACGCTCCTGTGGGCAGAAGGAAAGAGCATCACTATGGAATGAAATAAAGTATTGGCTGTCCAGACAATAACTAATGGGGCCATTGCAGGACTAGAGGAACTATCAGTTCTCAGAGTGCTTTCATTTATCCGTTTGCTTTCAGCCTTTTGTGGCAAAGGAGTGTTATTCAAACAATAAAATATGGAAAACAAAGTGAAGGACATGCAGTTGAAGGATAATATTTACTGAAGGAGGCAATATTAGCTGTTCTCAAGTATCCACTGCCTCAGTACACAGCTCATTCTTCACAGCTGTACTGCAGCAAAAATAGAGTAATTCACTTCTTATCTCTGAGCTCTCTATTCACCCTATTTTTATTTTTCTTTAAAGAAAATATTAATTTCTTATCAAAGAATGCCTGCAGGCATTAACCTGCAGGGATTATAGGGAGCGTATCTTCTCTACCTGAGTGATAGACCAGAATATCAAAGTTTCTGATTCACCTCTCAGCTGAAGTTGTTTTCAGCATTATGTTTAAAACCTTTAAGCTTCAAAGGTTGATAAAGCATTAACACAGTGCTAAAGCAGGAGCCCTGGTGCTTGAGAACAGACACTGGAGTGAATAATGTGATGGTAGAGATCATTCTGGAGATTTTAACAGAAACTGAGCACATCCACCTCATTACATATGGAAACCATCTCTTCCCACTTAGTTGCTTTTATCTATTTCCATATATACAACATGTTTATGAGACAATGTGGGGTGTGCTCCCAGGTCAGAAAACAAATATAACTATTAATTACAATATATACAAACTGAGGATATGACCTCTATTTTCAGTGAAGTGACTCAAGTGTCTCCAAATGAAAGAACACAGGTCTGAGAGGATATGTTGCTTAGCAGCAGGAAGGCAATTAGAACAGTTACAAAACATCAGATTATCCAACTGTTTCTGATCTCATGAAACCACTTTTTGCACACTTTTTCCTTCTTGAAAGACAAAGCATGTCTTGTTATCATGTACAGACCTTTCATTACACCTCCAGTCATTTCCAGTTTCACCCAGGGGGCTGCAAAAGGTGGTACCCAGCACTGCAGGGTGTAGCAGCATGTATGGAGCCCTGTATGCATGGAATGAGATGGCCTGAAGAGCATCACCCAAAGCAGGAAGGGTTGAGGCAGCATAGATCCCTTCTCACTGCTCCCAGCCATGTCAACAATATTGTTCTTTTAACCTGCTGCACACTGCACAACGTTATAATGAGATTCTGATTTCATTCTATCAGTGTTTGTTTGAAACATCTTCACTGTGACCAAAGAAGTTAATTCATATTTAACAAGGTCGGGCTCCATCGTTACTTGTGGCATGGTCACACCAATTCCCTGTCATGACTGACCCCCGTGCCACCAAAGAGCAAGATCACCAAAAAGGTTTAGTAGAACAGTTAAGAATGTGCTTCGAGCTGTAAAGCAAGATTTGGCCTTTTAGACTTTCTTTTTTCTGAATATATATGATCAGGGGTTTTGCTGCTTTTTATGCCAGGGTTATTCTGAATCCCAGTTATGGCACCTTAGCACTGTGTTCCTCCAGCTACCTGGAAGATTCAGAACTAAAGACACAAATATTTATGTAAGACCAAGGGAGGCAAAGGGACAAAGAGGAGCACAACACTCGCTCTTGAAGTGCCAGCTTGTGCCAAACAGATTGTGCCAGATGCAGAGATCAATTATTCTATAATATTGCCAACTGTCTCCAGTGTTTGTTCAGGATATTCAGTGGCAGTGGGTGGAGGCCAAGGGAAAAGGAAAGCAGCTCATGTGCTAACTGGGCTATTTGGTGTTTTTCAGGATGGCAATCACCTCTCACTCTAACGAGCAGAACAAATGCTAATGGGCCCCGGTTCATTGCAGCCAGGAGAAAAGGTCAGGCTGAACAGAGAGCTACAGAACTCCCTGCAAACCAAGCATCTATTTAATCAGCACAACGAGGCCAAGAGCATTATCCACAGGCAATCATACTGCTTCTCAAATACACTCTGACATGTTAAAACAATAGTCCAACACAATGGAGCCTCTTTGTGCTACTGTGGGATACTTTGAAGCTGTGACTGTCAATTTTGTGGATTTGTGTCAAACGTGCAGTGCAATATAAGATGTGAGTGATACCCCCTTCAAGTCTCCCCATTAAATGAACCTCTGTGACAAAGTACTTCAACAAAGTCATGCTGAAGTATTTGGACAACAATATCACACAAGTGTGCTGAAGATCTCATGCAAATCATGTGATTATAAAAGACACCAGGCAAAGAAGAACAAAAGGGTTTCTTCAGCAGGTCTTCACTATTATTTCACAGGAAAAAAACTAGAATGCATCAGCTCAAAGAACAACTAAGTGAAGAGAAATCTTTAACATGTTCTCCATAATTTTTATATCATTTTCCTTTTCTGAGCTTAGGGTCAGCAAGTACCCACAAACACATTTATCTTATGTATAAGTATGGGGGTTATTTCATTAGTGGCAGAGACCAGCATTCACAAATATTTCTACAATGAGATGTGAAAAATATATTTAGGCTAATAAATTGATCTAATAAACACAGTAAGAGCATGTCAGTAAAATTCTTACTAACCTCTGACTCACTTTTCTTAAAAAGTATAAATATGCCAATGTACTCTCATCCAAAAGGCAGACATTCATTCTTAACCTGGGCATTATTACAACCACACTCATAGGAGCAGATCAAAAAGCAAATGTTGCTCAATGTGTGCTACTGACATAGAAGTGTGAAAACAGGGCAGAATCTGCCACTGATTGAGCCAAGGAAATTATGCTGGGAAAATCAGACAGCACTCCATATTTCAAATTATGGTTTCCTCCACTACCCCGTTTTTTCTTTACAGCCTGCTGTATTCATTATTTAAGAGCTCAAAGTGTTCTTCCTCTTTGTCTCTGAACACTGACCCAATTTGTGCTCAGTTTCCAATTAGAATTTAGCTGAAGACAACGGATCAGCTGAAGACAGTGAGGAGAGGTGCAGGTCCTGCTAGAAACACTGGCCCCTGCAGAGGACCTGTCAGAGCTTCAGCATCACGTTTCCATGCCAACTGAGAGCAGATGGAGAGGTAAGGAAGGAACTGTCATTGGGAAGAAAAAGTATCAGGAATTTTACTTCATCTGCCTTCGGGAAGGATCATAGCAAGGACAATGTAAATTCACAAGCAAATATGGTGTGAGGCATTTAGGGACATGGCTTAGTGGTCAGTGCTGGGTTAATGATTGGTTTCAATGATCTTAGAAGTATTTTCCAACCTAAATAATTCTATGATTCAAAAAAGCAAAAAGGAAGTTTTCACCTTCCAGGCAGTCCCACTTTCTAGAGCTCTAGGTTTAGGCATTTCAGGCACATCTGCTTCCACACAAGTCTGTTCCCAGTATTTGCCACATTCAGGTCAGGACCTACCTGCTCCACATTTAAGCTGACCTCTGGGTTTTGTGTCTCTTGACCCTGGATTTCAAACCCCTGCAGCCCAGGTGACAGCAGGACAGCAGGGTATCCTGTACCTTAGAGCCTGCTGGCCTCAGGCCAATCCCTTTCTATTCTCTTCATTTTGTGGTTACCACAAGCCACTGTTGTGAGTCTCCTCTGCTTCCTCTCTAGGTGTGTTGGGCTCTGACCACATTAAAGCATTACTCAGGCAACAGAAGCAGAAACAGCAGGCTGCAATGGGATGACAGGTACACTACATGGGCAAGTGGGTATCTACCTCACATCCTCAAAACCTGTCCTCTTCAGCATCCAGCACACGATGGAGCACACTCCCCTGATGCACCAGCTGGGATTTCCTGAACAGTCTGGTCCCTGGAGCAGCTTTTTCTAAATTCTCATGGCTCCTCTGGCCCCACAAATCTTCCTGCTCACAGGGCTGGCTCTTAGCCCTGTCTAAAGATCCTTACTCCCTTATTATTTACATCAGCAAATGTGGGGCCTTGACTATCTCACATCTCTGGAGCCTGCCTGCTGACTTCCATCCTGGTCTGAGCTTGAGGTGTATTTACATGTCCAGGCAACACAAACAAGCCAAAATGCATTCTGAGATAGAAATTAAAGTCTTACAATTTGTAAGAATTCAGAGTTACACTTCTGTCTTGGTTTAAGACAATTTGCAGGGCAGACACTCCAAAATTAGTTACCTCTCCTCATTATTAGGAGTTATTTTTAAGCACTTCCCTTTCACCCATAAGGAGAGATGAATGCAAGAAGACATAAGTGGAAAAAACAACAGTTTTTTCAGTTTGTTTAAAAAACAAAACAGCAATGACCAAGGTAACAAGAATGAGCACCAGATTGAAAGGTGCTGAATCCCATGGACTCCCTGGGAACAAAGAAAACCAGATGGCAGAGAAACCCCTGCTCAGCTCAACCTTCCCCCTGGAAGAGATAAACAGGAAGGTGGGAGTGTACAGAGCAGATGCAGGGACCTGACTCCATCCAGGGTAGCTCCAAACCTGCAGTGACAATTTCTTTGAGAAAAGTAAGATTGGCTGATGGCTCTGTCACCTATGGTGGTAGCTGATAAGATATGAATGGTGGTAATTTGTCCCTGAAGTTTGTACCTCCTACCTCCTGGCTTCCCTAATGATGTCTGTCTCTTTAAGCCTCTGTTTAATTACATCATTCCCTGTTCATATCATATTGGTCATTAATGCCTTTACAGTTTAATGCAGCACCACAAGCGAACACAGAGCCTTTCACAGAGCTGCAACTACAGTAATGTTTCATTTGGTATCCCTATCAAATGGAAGTAAAACCAGCAGGCAGAAATGTGCTAGAAATGCAAGCAGGCTTAGGGAAAATATTTGGCATTTACAAATTGTATGCTGCTTCAAGTTCTGTACACAACTGAGTTTTGATAGCAGTTTAGGTCACAAGCAAATTAATTCCACAAAAAAAAAACCCTTTGGATTTTGCTGATTGCTCACTTTCCGGACAATCCCTTTTACCCATCCAGTATGAGAAGATGAAGGGGTTAAAAGCAGCCCTATTGAGATGGACTTGGGGGAACTGGTGGATGGAAAGCTGGACATGATCCATGAGTGTGCATACACAGCCCAGAAAAGCAACTGTATCCTGGGCTGCATAAAAGGAGGCAAGGCCAACAGGACAAGGGAGGTGGTTCTGCCTCTCTGCCTTGGTCTGGTGAAACCCTACTGTACTCACTTCTGGGGTCCTCAGTGCAGGAAAGATGGGGATCTGCTCAAGCAGGTCCAGAGGAGGGACACAGAAATGATTGGGAGGATGGAACACCTCTCCTGGGAAGAAAGGCTGAGAGAGTTGGGGTTGTTCACCCTAGAGACGAGAAGGCTTCATGGACACCTTATTGAGGCCTTTCAGTACTTAAAGAGGTCTTATAAGATGGTGACAGGCATTTTAATAGGGCCTATAGTACCAGGACAAGGGGTAGTGGTTTTAAACTAAAAGAGGGTAGATTCAGAATTGATATAAAGAAGAAATATTTCATCAACAGGGTGGTCAAACACTGGAACAGGTTTCCCAGACAGGCTGTAGATGCCCCATGTTTCCATTCAAGGTTGGGTTGGGTGGGACTCTGAGCAGCCTGATCTAGCTGAAGATGCCCCTGCTCATTGCAGGGGGTTGGACCAGATGGCCTCTAATGATCCCATTCAAACCAAACCATTCCATGATCTTTGGTTTTCACTTCCCCTTCTGCATTGAATCCACAAGTCCATTAATACTCTCATTTCATCTTTCCAGTGCTGCTAAAATCTCTCCTTCCCCTCTGCTAATGAGCTCAGGAATACACTTGAAAGTTCCTTGCCTTCAATGCCACAGTATCCCATTATCCATAACTCTCTGTCATGTACCCTTCTGCTATGTTTCCAAAATACTACTCCAGAATCAGCTTCCCAAAGCATCAACCCTCACATACATTCTTCCCTAACAAAAATGAATCTCAAAAAAAAAGGAGCTATCAACCCCATGAGGGTGGCTTTGTTCTGTCTTTCATTGTCTAAGAATAATCTTCATTATGCTATGAACCACTTGTTAGACAACTGAGTGACAGAATCATTGAAAGACTACATTGAAAAATTAGCAGAAGGTGTTATGAAGCTGAATAAAATATCATTTGCACACAATTTCAGAATTATAGAAGATTTGTTTTGGCAGTGCTTAATATAACCACCTTGCTACTGGGAACTGGATGAATGCAAGTTCTAATACAGAAGTAATTTTTTTTAAAGATATTATTTAAGAAATTACAGTATAATGCACAAGAGCAACACTGACATCATAAAATAATCTTAGAAGCACTGCAGGACAGCCTACCCCAAAAAGAGTCACATACAGACATTTCGAATAAGCTGGCACTGAGATTTAGAGACATTCACATTGCAAATAATGTGTCAGCCAGAACCCACCCCACTTCTTTGTCTTAAGTGGGCAAAGAAAACCTACAGAGGAAATAAAAGCAAACAACTGCATTAAAATAGCAGCTCAAAAATCCTTTCCAGATGTAAAACCCCCTGAAAATGTATGGGACCACTGGAAACATTTGACATTTGCCCTGTTAGGCCTAAGTAACAAATACTAAGCTTGAAGATAAATGTTACAAGCAGGTTAGTTTCTGACAACAAAATATTTTTGAATTTTTTAATAGGATTCTCATTTAGCTATGAATTATAGCCAGCTTGTATGGCTCATGGCCTTCTCTTAGCATTTTTTCAGTACATCTAAGAATGGAGATCCCACAGCCTCTCCAAACAGGTTATTCCACCCTCACATGTCAGGGGATGTTTGACACATTCGTGGTTAAAGAAATAACATCAAAAAAAAAAAACTCACTGGAAAAGAATTTCCAGATTCAGTATTTGTAAATGGTATTAAAATCTGCCCTTTGTCTCTTCCAGCCTGGATAAACCAGCACATTCAGCTGGCTTTCAGTGCAACACCAACAAAGTAGAAGATGTACAATAATGTGCTCCCAAACTTAATCTCCAAGAAATACCTGTTTGAAGTCCTTCCACAAGTACAGGTCATTACTTCGAGCAGCTATTGATATCCAGTATAAATACTTATTTATAATTTCATAAATATTACGTTCATGACCTCAATCACTTCCTATATCTGAAAGCTCTACAGTTAAATCAAAAGTTGTAGTGAAAAATATTTTATCAGTTCCACATTTCCCTTTTCAATATAATCATGTTTATTTCAATCTGCTAATTTCAATTTGATTCTTCAACAGAAGTTAATCATGACATAATAAAAGAATTAGGTATAGAACTATTTCAAGGCAGTCCCTCTAATTTTCTATATTGTCCTTTCCTTGGGTATGGATCTTAATTCCCTTAGCCTCAGGCATTCTTTTCCTAGTGAAACGCAAAAAGGAACAACCAGTTACTATCACATGGCCACTTTGCTGTATTTTTTACTTTGTCCATAATCCATTAGGGATACATCCTTGTACTCCTGCAGGTGCTTTTTATAGTTTGATATTAATTTACAGGGAGTAATTATTTCCCTTCCTTCCTGCAGCTGAATAAGGATTTGCCAGTGCAGTTACTGCAGAAATAAGCCAAACGAAAATATTTTAAAAAGTGTACTTTTGTTTAGTACCAAACTGTTGACAACATGCATGCTCAGCTCTGGAGCTGATGAGTCTTCTCACTGCTGCTGAACCCATGAACTTGGATTTTCTCTCCCTAGAGGTTATTATAGATTTCCATTGGTTTGTGCATTGAGGAAATCAAGACTGTATTTTCCATTGATTTTAGCCCTGCAGAAGTCAATAATCCTAAAAAAGGGCATTTAAAAAGATCCTTTGTGGACTTTGTTGTAGCTGTTCACCTGTTTTTACCCATTAATTATAAAATACCATGCAATTCAGGGGGATAAAAAGTCAGTTTAAAGGCACTGATGGAAGGGAAACTAAGCCTTCTGCAGTCAAAGGGCTGGAAAATATTGAAGTCCCCCAAGACAGCTCATGATATCCATCTGAGAGCCTCTGCACTACTTCACTACAGGAAAACCTCCTCAGCACAAAGTCCCCATAACCTCCCAGAGTTCCAGCAGGTCCTCCCTCTTGAAATAACATCCTGACTTCCTATATTTCTCTTGAATCCAACAGAATTTTCTCTAAGAAGGAGAAAGAAGCCAGAATTTCAGTCAGATTAAAGTGCAGGACGTGAGGCTTTCAATGAGAGAACAAAACACTCAATGGATGCTTCTTAAGCAACATTCATTTCTGTGTTGTGAAAGGGTCATACCATAATAGACAGTCCAGAAAATCCACAAACAATGATTTTTTGTTGTTCTTCACTGGTTCTTATTCTGCTTTCCCACTAAGACCTGCCTGTCAGCATCATGTATCCCCACCATTCAGGTGCACTTGGAACTTTTTGACTTTACTCTTATTGAAGGAAAGGTTTCACAAAATTATTTTCTTTACTTTTCTCCTGGCAGGAAAATCCCCAGTCTGGTCAGCTCTAACTGCAAGTATACCATGGACATTTATGAAGTGTAAAATAACCTGCAAGGGCAATTTAATCTAATTTAATCTCATTTGATAGTTTACCAGAAGTTTGACTTCCACAACCATACTCCTTAAGTAGGTCAGACTTATTAAGAAACTCAGGACTCATATCAGACACAGGAATAAAAGTTAAACTGGTGTCTTGAGGTCAGGGGCTCATTTTAAATAGATTTTTGAATTATCTCCCAACGTTTTGTCGAGCACACAAAACCAAAATGCAGTTACTCAGCGCTGCTTCACAGCCATTCCCTGCCAATCTCAACCTGCTTGCCCCAAACAGGATCTTCTTCTCTGTACCAAGAAAAATTAACAGACTGTTGCCATGGGGATGTATAAGAAATAACTCAAAACACAGTGGAAAGTTATTATGCAGGCTGAAAAAAAGATAGATCTACAAAATCAGGCCAGGGTTTTTCAGATGTTGCTTTAACCTATTCTCACGTAAAAGTATTACTTATGGTGATTCAGCTATCAGAAATTGCTTGAGTAATTTGGCCCACTTGCAATATTATCCTTATTTTAGTAGAGTTGAATGTATAAAAATTGACGTGGATGCAATGCTTAGAAGATCCTTTTCTTCCAAATCACACAGAAATACCCAGTGATACTTCTGGATTTTGTTTCTACTGGTATAAAAAAAAAATCAGCTTTTATATTTATGACATGTATAGGATTACTGAGTGGATACCTTCATTTGAAGGATACCTTCATTTAAAAATAGGAGTTGCTAAAAATATTCCATAAAATTCTATTGTATCTGGAGATGCTTTCATGCTTTTCTCCAGTTCCTTGCAAGTTCACCAAGAGCTTCATGCAAAAAATGTCTCACAATAATTACATTTACCCAAAATATGGTTTTCACAGCCGTGGTTAAAAAACAAAACAAAACAAAACAACAACAAAAAAAAAACAGCAAAACCCCCACCTTGTGTTATCATAATTTGGTGATTTTTACTGTGGAAGCTTTTTCTGTTCCGCAAAGATATTTAAATCCAGCTTTATTCTATCTGGAGGGTCAACAATTTCAGGACAACTCTTTGGATGGTTTTACTCCATTACTTTCAAAGTAACTGAGTAGACCACACATGTACCAACATCTCAAAAATGTTGGAATGGAATGGAAAATTTAGATGTTCAAACAAGTTCTGAAAGAGATCTGTACAGCTGAGGTGCTTCATTTTGTCAAGAGTGAGTTAAAAAAAAATTAAAATATTAAAACTATTAAGATAAAAATATTTAAAAATTTGAGAAATATTAATATTAAAAATTAAAACATTGGAATATTAAAACTGAATGGAGGAATGGACTATGGGAAGAACAACTGGGTCAACAGGGCAAAAATGTGGGTGGTGCAGGTGGCACAGAAAACCACCACTCGTTTGAGTGATTCAATGTGCAGAAAAAAACAAAACAGTTTCATTCAGACTGCAAGAAAAAGCTCATTGATAAGAGCTAAGCAGTCTTCCATCAAGCCCTCACTGGCAGAAACACTGAAAATCTCAAGGCCATTTAGAGTTCTCTATCCATCATATTGAGCTTATCTTTCTCTCCCACTAATGTTTTTTAAATGCATTCTAAATAAATCTGTTGTCAACCTGACAAGTTTTTAACTATAGATGCAATCTAACTTGTTCCCTATCACACAATTAAAATAAAATAACAGCAGCAGCATGGACAGGAGCCTGGAAAAAAAGCCACTCTCTTCAGGGAAGGAAAGCACAAAATGTTGATGTTCTGCTGCCGGCTCCTGTAAACGAAGTAACCAGATATATGAGACCATTGTCATGTTCAAGAGAGACACTGGAGGGAGGGAACTTCACATATCACAAACTTCCATTTCTTGCTTTTGGTCGGTGATTTCTCCTCTATCCAGTACAGAAAGCATCATACAGACTCTACTCCAGTAACTGCACTCAAGGATTGAGGTCAGTGGATTTCTGCTGTAGATTTAAATATGGTTGGTCTGGTGGATTCCAGATGAAGTCTCCACCTCCAGCCCTCATGGAGGCAACGGGTGCTTGTGGAGAGATACGGATTGTTCCTGGTGTGCTCAGTTCCCACAGGTTTCAGCCCCTGACTATTTAGCTCTGAACTCAGCTCTCTATCTTGATCTCTCCCCAGATAGCATTTTACAGGGTAAAATTCCAAGAGACAAGGAGGGGAGAAATTAATTTGTGTCTACCCTTCTTTATTCCCCACTCACCCTGATGAAAACAGATTTTAAAAAGGGGGGTTTTGTTCTGCAGAGATCTTTTGTTGAAATGAAGCACAAAGGGTGAAGCTATATTTTTCTACTGAAGGATTCACAAAAGTTTTGAGGGATAATATGGAAAACATGCATTGATTTCCCCTTCAAATTTCAAATACATTATGTTTCTTTCAGCAGAAACTGTGATAAACTGTGGAATTATTCAGAGAACAAATTCTCCTGACCTTCCATGTTATTTTGCAGCATAATTCTCCAGTTACATCTATCACACAACATAAAATGCGATTAAGAAAGTGTTAGAAAAATCCCAGCAGTGGTACAAAAATGTGTGTAAACTTGTAACTTACACACTAAAAATATTTGTATTTTTACAAGTAAGAAATCGGAAAAAAATAATCAGAATGGTATCAAATGATCAGTACAGCCAATAAAATAACATTTTACAAGGCATGCTAAGTGGCTTTCCAAAATTGTGCTATTTGTCACATATATGCAAACTAATAAAAATACTCTGCATGCTTCTCCCCTCAGATTCATGGCATATTTTTATTAAGATACAAATATGACAGGCACATTCTCTCTTCATTGAGAATACTACTGAGAGCTGACTCATTCCATACTGTGCATTTATCTCTGAATCAGCAGGGTGAGGAAAAGAACAGACTTAAACATTACAAAGAAAACTTTGCACCCATCTTATTGAAGCCTTTCTCCCTAGCTTAATGAAGAGAGCCCTCCTCATTAAAAACTAAACTAAGAAACACATTACACTTCCTGATTTTTTTCTTAGGACTCTGGTAAAACTAATGTAAATATTCGCCTATGCTTTCAATGGAATTGAATAGGTAGCACCTTTTAAAATAGGTATTTCTTTTTTAAAAGAAAGCAAACTCTAAAATCAAATGAGAGAGAAACTGCACCAAGGTATCCTTTAAGCAACTTAAGCAGTACCTCACAAACCTCCATGGCTGGGTTTGTAACATGGAATCCATGGTCATTTATCCTAAGCAAGCATCTGAATGTGAATTTTTTAGGCTTTATAGACTGGGTCAGTGATTCTTATCAGTGAACCATCATGTATTATTCAATTAGTGCTACTTTTCTTGACACCTGTAACAAGGACTTATTAACATTTAATTTGTCCAGAAATAGCTACTCATTGATGCTATTCAATGGGAATATTAGAAAGTCTCAAAAGACAAGTTATATACAAAAGGAACAGGGAAAGTATCTCTTTTTCTATATAACTATATTTATATCACTATATATATATATATCACTATAAATATATCACTATTACTACTGTCCTCAACAGAAGCTGAGCTCATCCTTTTGACCAATTCAGTCATTCAACAGCATCAATATAAATGTACAAATAGTCTGCTTATTAAATTTATCCATACAGAAGGTGAACAGTGTGAAGTTTCTGTGTACAATATGACCTTTTTCACCTGTGAATTTACAAATATTCGGCTGCACTATTTATGTGCCATCAAAAAGTTCTTAATGACAGTGAAAAAGGACCAGAAAGGCAAGGACTAGCAAGAAGGAAGTTCTTTCTTGGTGTTCTCACCTTGGTGTTCTCAGGAACATAAGGCAAGTGGGACAAAGAACCCCTGTCTAATTTTATATTCAGTCAGGGTGTAATTACAAAAATAAAGACAATGGAAGACAGTGAAGAAACCCTAAAACATTGTTTTAATTAGGCCCTCTTTTAGTAATAATAAAATCGTAATGAACACTCAGGATGTCCTCATAGGACTCAGATTTACTTCTCGTCTTCCAAACAGAGCCATACCAAATGTATGAACAATGCTCCTTGAAAGATGCAAAAGTTAAAACATTTTTTCTCTAAAAATGACTCATTTGTAAACTCTTGCCTCCCAGACATGCTGGATTAACATGAACATACTGAACCTTGCAAAGGAAAACGTTCAAGAGGTTTCTTCCAGTCACTTATTTCTTCACTGTGGCATGGACCTGTCCCAAACGTAAAACATAAAGTTCCAGTTCAAGCAAGACAGAATTGAGTAAGACAGAATTATCTATGACACAATACTCTGAGAGTGCTGTGCTGGGGTTGACACCAGTTTGGAAATTGGAAAGAAAAGCACAAATATTCTGATTTTTAAAGATTCCGGGAAAAGCCCTGGTTTCTGAGCAGAGTAGGAAAATCCACACAACGTTGCACAGCAGTGCACTGATAAATCACTTCAGCTGGCACCAGCACTGCAAATAGGAACTCCTCCTCCTTCTCCTCTTGAATGGAAACCTGGGCTTGAAATAAAATAATTCCATCGCATAAAAAGCAGGCATATGTGAACAACTAATTTTGGCAATTAAGAAAACCCAGGTGGCTCATGTTTGTTGGTTTAAAAAACACCTTTTCATTTAGTGATATAAATCAAGAGCAATTGCATTAAAAATTAAGAAATCAAACCAGTACAGCAAGTGAAGCAGATCCACTTAGAGTTATGTAGAAAACAGAATTTCAACCCCAGGGGAATCTCTGACACTTCAGCACTAAATCCAATGTCAAAAAAGGAGGCAAGTCAATATATAACACATTGTGTTCATTTTGCAATACTGATTAAAAAAACTGTCTCCATTTGAAATGTTCCACATTGTTAAAGCTGAAGAGTTTGAGGCAGAGTTTGGGGTTGGAATTAATTGATCCATTCTATGATTCTGCAAGATGCCTGTTCTGAACTTTCCCATTGAAAAATAGAGGTCCATTCACAAATCATCATTTACTGAGAAAAACATGCAACTATCAAGAGTTCATATCTTCATCAAGAGGATCTTTGTATAAGCTTTAAGACCACGGGGCACAGATATAAATCTGTCCTGTTGTCACACCATGGGTACAATGGTACTTGGTAGAATAAAAATCAGCCTAATATTTCATTATGTATTTTTAATATTTTTTATCCCATCTTCTTAATTTTGTGTTCTGTAACTTCTCACAGAAGGACTAAACCAGACAGTCACCAGAAATCTGTCATCTTGGACCATCCAGGAGTCATGAGCATTGTACCCCTTGTCTTGTGACTTGTGTCTGCAGGGTTCTTGGCCACTTTCTGCTGATGAAGGAAGTTCTTGTAAGGTCAGAAAAGGTTCAGAAAACTCAAATACTTGGAGACTGCCTTCAAGGCTGCTCTGCTGTGGCATTGTGCAACCTGGGATCAGAGTGCCAGGAAAAGCCCTGTGAGAAGCCTTTCCCTGCAAGCAAAGTCTCACCCTTTCTCCCATCCTGATTTCTCTTGCAGAACAGCTCCATCCTTTTCTCCCTGACTCTTGGTCTTTGACTTCTCAGGAACATTGGTAGCTTCTCATGCCCTGTCTTATCCTCCCTAATTAACTTGGGACACCTGACGATGACATAACACACTCTACATCCAAGACAGGTCACTTCTGACAGAGTAGATATTTTGGGAGGGAGATTTTTTTGAGCTGCTTAACTACACACGAAGAAAAATATAACTGTGAACAGAATTAAACCAAGGAAAAGGGCCCCATACTTGGGGCCCTTGTTCATGAAGAACTGCAGCTTGTGGGAAGTACTCACAGTGGAGAAATTAATGGAGGATTCTCTCCTGTGGTAGGGACACACGCTGGAGGAAGGAAAGGAGCCTCCTCCTTGAGGAGAAAGCAGCAGCAGAAACGACATGTTATAAACTGACTTTAACTCCCATTCCCCGTCTCGCTGTGCCGGTGAGGGGGAGTAGATAGAGTCCAGTACAGAGGGAAGGATAGGGTGGAAGGTGGTTTTGGGATTTGCTTTAATTCTCATTATCTGGCTCTGACTGAGATTGGTAATAAACTCAACTAATTTCCCCAAGTCAGATCTGTTTTGCCCATGAGACCAGCTGGTGAGGGATCTTTCCTTGCTCTATCTCAACCCATGAGCCCTTCATTATATTGCCTCTCCCCTGCTCAGACAGTGAGGGGAGTGATAAAGCAGTTTTTTTGGGCAGTCCAACCCAGGTGTACAATACATGGGTGTGAGGAAGGGTTTGCCTGGCTGACTCCTACTCGCCAGAATTAGGCACTCCATGCAAGCTGCTGATTGTTTTCTAGCCCTGCTGGAAACACCAGCTAGAAAATCAAGCAAAAGCAATCTCCTAATTACACAGGTTAATCTCTTCCTCCTATTTACATAAAGAAAGAAGATGGCAATCAAGATATAGTCCTGCTGCTGAAGGAAGCCAGTGCTGGGGTTTCCAGTCCTCAGAGTGAAATCTGGGGTTGACAATTCTTGTGAAAACTGATTTACCTTTGGTTTTTAATAAAGTGTGTATATATACAGCATGTGGGCCTGAAGACAAGCTCTTTTCCTGAACAGTAATTTTCCTTGCAACATCTGCTGGGTTTTCATCTGCTATTTGTGCATGCAGCCTGCTTACTCACATTATGGTCTGTAAATAATGCATATCTTTCTATTTATTTTCACTTAGCCTGCTGAAATGGGTTTTCTTGAATAAGCAGCATCCATTTACAAAATGCTGCAATAAAATTTAACACATCTACCTGATAGCATTCTGCATCTAAAGAAAGCTGTGTAGAATGGAGCTTTATTCCAGGTAAGTCAAGAACCACTTAGGTTGGAAATGATCTCTAAGTTCACTGAGTCCAGCTGTTAACCCAGCACTGCCAATTCCACCATTAAATCATGTCCCTGAGTGCCACATCTACATGTGTTTTAAACACCTCAAGGGATGGTGACTCAACTACTTCCCTGGGCAGCCTGTTCCGATGCTTGAAAACACTTTCAGTGAAGAAACATTCCCTAATATCCAACCAAAACTTCCCCCAGCATAATCTGATGCCATTTTGCTTGTTATTTGGGAGAAGAGACTGACACCTGCCTTGCTACAAGCTCCTTTCAGGTAGTTGCAAACATTGATGAGGTCCTGCTGAGCTTTCCAGGCAGCTGTAGAAAGTGATAAAGTCCCCTCTCTGAGCCTCCTTTTTTCCAAGTTAAAGAACCCCAGTACCCTCAGCTGCTCCTCATAAGACTTGTGCTCTGGGCAACTTAAAACAAAAATAAAATTTATAAAAGGGGAAGAAAAGCCTTTAAATCGAAAAGATCTTGGGCCATAACTGGCTAAATTATCAGGCAAAGTGGTCAAAGACTGGCAGTCTGTAATCAGTGCAGAAGGGAAAGCAAGACTGGCTAAATCCAAAGGATTAATATTCATGTCCTGATTTCCCATTAACTTCAATTAACCAGTCAAAGACTATTAATAGCAGTATGAGAATTGAACTACAGCATTGGATTTAATAGGTTTAGATCAAACTCAAAATGCTTAAAACATGTAGCCATAGGTCACAGCTCCTGTTCTGTTTCCCAGCAAGGAAAGTGGCCCACCTTGCTTTGATATTTCTTTCTCCAGGGTGTCCAAGGGGGCCTTCCATATCTATCCACAGCCTCTGAAATATAAAAAAAATTCTTGATGGAAAAAAAATACATAAACAAAAAGAGGAGATATTTGTTTGGGGGTTTTTACTGAGTCTGGACACTGCCAGTACCACTTGCTGCTATACAGACATGGGAGATAATTTGCTGTGCAGGAGGGGACCCACAGACTGGAGCATTCCTCAAATTAAAATGTATTTGTCAAAGCAAAATCAGCTATCTTGTTTCACTTAAATTCTCAGGGGTTTTTTTGCTTCAAGGTACCTTCTTTAAATACATCAAGACTCCAGTCATAACAGGCCTGACTAATAACAGTGTTTCCCAGCTTTCACATTTATTTCCTTATTTTTCATACTAACCAGCTGTTCCATCTCAATTTAAAAATTAATAAGCCTCAGTGTTAGAACACTGGGTGCAAACAGCTGACAGTCTAGTAGACTGAAACACGGCAAGACTGCCTTATCATACTGATGCCTTAGGTTCTAACTTTTATATTTCTCAAATGTGTAACTCTGAAGTTTGGTGTGGCCTGTTAGCTGCTGTTCACTCATCCCAGTTAGACATAACCAACCCTCTCTAGGTTTGCACTTCAAGGACACCTTGATTGTCCCAGGCCCCAAAATGTGTAAACTAAAGCCTTGAGAGGAGGGGCAAACTTGGGGTAATTACATCATTAACTGAAGTTATAATTGGAGAATTAACCCTGATATGCAGCTGAACCAAACATAAATGTGTGAAGAACTCGTGACCCAGCATCTATCTTGGGTCGAGCCCCTCATAGGTTTTACACTCTCAAGGTGTACCTCTTTGAAGGTCCTTCAAATACCTGCTCTTACTCTCTTATTCTTGTCTAGCCTCTGTTTTCAGGTAGCCACTTCAAGGCATCATTACCTCTTAGAGATCTTTCTCTGGGCTAGTGAAATTCACTGCAACAAAATACATCTCTCATAGCCTAACTAAATGCATCTCTCATGCATAAGAGAAAAACTTCTTCAAGGAAAAAGATTTCTCAAGTCTGTGGAAAAATGTCTGGGGGTAAAATTAGAGGACCCTGAGAAGCTGCGTTCACATCCTAACAGAAGCTGTAACAGTACAGGAATTATAGGGTAAAATGCAGCTGCTGCTCCCTGGATGGAAGGCTGCTGGTGTGCTCAAAGCCTGCTCCAGGATGGATCCCCACACACACAGCCTGCAGCCAGAGCCCCTGCTGAGGGGGATGGAACGGAGGGCGGAGCAGAGTGGAAACACAGCAGCCAGGTTCCATTGAAGTCCTGGCAGGGAGGGGAACTCGATGGCGCTTTGCAGCTGATAAACTGCACAGGGCCTGCCAGCCAAGCGAGATGGGAGGAGTGTGATAAATAGATGCTATAAAATTGGCTTTCTGCCAATGTTAAAATAAGTGATGTTATTACAAAATCTACATGCTACATAAGGTAGCTTTGTTGTGAAGATGTGGGTTTTTTAATATTTTTTCATTCAACCAAAAACTTAGAAATAGCTATGCTTATGAACTATTTGCTTGGACTCCTGCTATGGCATATCAGCAATAGATAAGATAATATGCGTCACCAAAAGGCTTATCCCTACAGCGACCTACTGGTTCTGAGAACCACATGAACTATTCCTGGAAAGGGTTTTGAATATGTATAATTGTTTATGAATATGTAATAAGTCGATGTGTATGTAAAGGGAGTCCCCAGGATAGCAGGTGTGCTCTTGGCTGAGTGCCAAAGCACCCAGCGCTGTGACTTTTGCTTTATTATCTTTGTCCCTTATTGTCCTTTATTGAACTTTTCAATCCTAACAGGAGAGTGAGGCTCATTTTTTCACAAGGAGCCAGGAGCTGTGGTGAAATCACCCTCCTCGGATGAATTTGGTTCATTATAACACAATTGTATTAACGCACGTCCCCATCCCAAAGTCACCCACCCCAGGGTATGCCCACTGCTCATGAGGAATGCTCTTTGTGCTTTATTGACTACACCTCAAAGTGAGACAATTTTACACCAATCAGTAACAACGGCATGTATGACTGAGAATAACTCACCCTCCACCTAAACATAAAGAAATAGTATAAAAGTAAGCTGAGAATAGGGGTAAGGTAGAGGAGACTCCATCGTAACTTCTGAGATCAATCAATGGGCTGAACCCATCTTCTTCCCCTTTGGGTAAGAAATGTACTCTGTGCACACTGGATACTTCTACTGGGAATTAGAGCTTCTCTGTGAATTGCTCTGAATATGCTTTGCAGTCAGATATTATCACTGGCAGTCCCCGAACCTTAACCTGTGACAATTTTCTGTTAATAAGGAGTGTTTTTCCATGAACTGTCAGTGTGAGTCCTTCCCAGGAACCATCAGTCACTACCAGCTGTGGGGAACACAACTGAATAAAGGGAGTGACCTGCTGAGGGGTCAGAAAGTGGGAGGACACATTGAGGGGTCTCCCTTAGGCTGCTGGTGTGTGTCCCTGAATAAGTCAGTTGAAGCACCCCCTGATCCAGCAGGATTGTTCAGTGAAGGATCCCTGTAATGGGATACTGACAGAATGGTTGGGCACAAGGGGCCCAGTTTTCCTGAGGTGCTGACAGACAAACCAAACACTAAGGGTCGAGGAAACCTCCCCTTTTCACAGGAACCAGAGCTTCGGGCTCTTCCCCATAAGCGTGTCAGTCTGCCTCAGAAGAAGGGTAGAGCTGGAATGAATTAAACTCTGTTTATAAGTGCATTTCTGAGCAGATTTACTCCAGAATATATTTCACTACAAAGCACTTCAGCAGGTGTTTGAATTCAACCCATAAAATAATCAAGAGGATCATTCATATGCTAAAAGAGAACCCCACAGTCAAGTGCCTTGCTGAATGAGAATCTTGGTGAAATTGGTAATTTCAAATTGGTTTAAAAGTACTTGAAATTTATTCTACACAGTGCTGACAATCTCACATACTCTTAAGATTATAATTACAGTGTATAAAAACAGTAAAACAGCCCCTGACCGAAGGTCTGGCAGCCTAATTAAACAAAAACGGGGAAAAAAAAAAAAAAACCACCAAAGAAAAGAGATAGAGTGGGAAATTAAAGTGGAACAAAACCCAAGATTTGTGATCTTTAGGTTATCAGTAAAACCATACTGCCTCCTCAGGCAAACTTTGCTGGTTATTCTGAGTTTCTGGGTAGGCACAACAAACAGACAATGCTAATTTAGGTTTCTCACAATCTCCTAAAGAATTCCTTGAAATCAGTTGGATCCCAATGTTCCTCTGAGAAACATAAGCCTTTGAAATAATTCTATTTCGTCTCTACTTAATAAAAATGAAAAAATCAGTATAGATCTACTTTATATTCTAGGCAAGAGTTTTGCAATTTTTTTTGAAAGAATTTTCAGCTAAGGGAGACAGATGAACCAAAAAGAAACCACATTAACCTGTAAGTTAAATACTTATGCTAAATGCAGGTTTCATAATCTTGATTAAATATTTGAAAATCATAATTTCGCATTGAATATAAAAATATAATATAGTAGTAATAATAATAGGATATTTATAGGAATGGTGAAATAATTTTGATTAACACACTCTATCATCAAATACAAAGATTCTATCGTTAAATACAAAGTATGACCATTTGGAATATCCTGAAAAAGAAAATTATAACCTGCAAGCCCCCTTTTTGGCAGTTTTCAGAAACATCTTGCAATGCCCAACATGTTTTTGGCAACAAAGAGTGAGGCTGCTCACTCACAAAGTCAAGAAGAATGCTCTTTATGGGCTTCTTGATCCTCTAACCATGTCTTTTATAGAGGAAAATTAATTTGCCAGAGAGAAGCCCACTAGACAAAAGAAATGTTTTATCCAATGAGTACTTCCTAGTTCCTGACAATGTCAGTCATCTAACTCTTCCCAGGAAAAGTGAATCCTGCCAAGTCATTCCAAGATGGACAGCATTCGTTTCCATCTGGCAGTAAAAGATGGCTCTTCATCACTCACAGTGCTTAATAAGCCCTGCAATGTTAGCTCCCAGCTCCTGGCCAAATCCCAGTTCAGGTAATTGCCTCCTGCCTCCCCAAATTCCCTTTGCAATTCCCTTAGGCCAGGCACTCCTCAGTCGGCTCTAAGCTGCCCAGGCACTGTTAAACACCAGAAAGGGCCACTTTCGATGAGTGAATTCCAGAGTGAGCTAAAACCTCCCGTTTTCTCAGGCTTCAATGCACAAAATGCATCATTGGCATCCATGAATCATTTTTCTCAATGTCGCTAGGTCACTCAGTATGTTTCAGTAATTCCAAATTATTTGAATGGATTCTTTATTGTGTGCCCAGGTGTTTGGTTGACTTGCAGACTGAGGCCAGCCAGGATCATGGTCAAAATGAAATGTGTTACACTTAAGTGTATTTCACTGAGATATCAGTGAGATGCCTCATGAGCCCCAAAGAATGTACTTACTTCAAGCCTTCAAAAAAACCATGACCAAATTGTGCATTTTTTTGTTCAGGAGTCAGGGGGGGAATCAAATCAAAATGTTCTGTTGTAAAGCACCAAATTCTTGCCATTTCTGGCTGGCTGCTCTCATTTTACCATGTATTTCTATCATCTCAGAGTTTTGCATGCACAGCACTCAAGGTCAGTGCCAAAACTCCATTGGAACCCCCTTGAAATTAAACAGTTCCACAAAACATTCAACTCTATGTCACCTACTCTGCCTATTGGGTAAATTCCAATACTTGCTCCCACACATACAGATGTAAGGGAGATTCATACCTGCTAAAGCAGATCCTGTCCTTTACACCACACTACCTTTACACTGCAAGCACAAATTATCTTTCCTTTTTTGCACTGTTTACTGTCATGGTGTTCTTTAATTAATCTGAGCATTTTGATAACAAAACCTTAATAACAACTTTAAAATAATTTCAAGTGCAGCGCAGACACCAGAATAAGTTTCTGCTACCAGTAAAACAGATGGAGGAAAAAAACTACTTCTGTTGGTAGCAGAATATTCTGAGCTCCAGTTTCACATTTGGTTTAGTCATGAAGACATGCACTTAATCCTCAATGCACCATCATGCATTTTTTATTATTTCATTTCAGGGTTATCAATATGCAAATCCTTTTCCTTTTAGGGTAAGTACTTCTTTTGCCACACTTTTATTAGTTTTTCAGTCCCTTTACCAGCTCCAGTGTTCAAGTTCTGTACATACACCATCTCTGAGGGTGACAAGCAGGTTTCTGGAGAGTTGCAGAGGGGAATCCCAAAGAACATATGGCCATGAGAAAACACCATTTTGTTTTGATAAGGAACAGGCATCTGTGACAGTCCCTCACTGAGTGGGACTGGCAGGCAGCTTGATTTCCCACAGAAGTGGTGAAGAATCAAAGCCAAAGCATGTCCAGGTGGACAAGATAATCCAATAATCTCATAATTACATCAACTGTGTGATGTCATTTCAACCCACTACACAGACTCCAAAAGCAGCTCCAGAAGCCATCACAGCAATTACCTCATTTGCCCTCAGCTTCCGTGAAGAAATAAAATCCTGCCACTGGTAAATATCTTTCACTGTCTGGTTTCTGGGAACTTTGATTTCTGTTGAAATACAAAGAAGCAGGACAGGTGAAATAATTTCTGAACAAAATTGTTTAAAAATGTCAAATGTAGTGTGCAGAAACCAGATACAGACCCCCAGAAAAGTGAGGAATAAAATCAAGCACATCTCTCTAGAACCTCAAATGCATTTGTCAGGCCAAGAGCTCAGTTCTTCAGCACTTTATACAAAACTGCTTGGAGAATGCATTCCTTTTATACTGTCAATCTGTTAAGACACAAATCACATTTATTTCCTTCAGTAACAAAGGTGTTCAGTTCCAGACAAGATCTGAAGCTGCTCTGGAAGTTCCAGAGTTCCTCAAGTTCAGGACTCCTCCTAAAACCAGAAAGATGCTCACCAGGTATTTTTCAAAATAATAGCAGGAGGGAACTATAGAACTCCTTTCAAATTAGGCCCATCTGAAATCATACTATAAATACTTTTGAAACAAAAATAAACAACAAAACCAACAGCAACAAAACCTTTCCATTAGAGAGGAAGATGGGCTTTGCATCCAAAGCAGTGACACTCAGCTGGAGGTATCTGGACACAGTTCCCAGCCCTGACAGCCCTATTACAGTGATATCTGGGAAAATCACGACCACCACCTCTCATCACAAAAAATATCCAAAATCTTCTTTGTTGTCATGATACTTTAGAAGATCACTCTTCGTGTCCAGGAACACATGCACACCTAACCTATTTCTTGAATAGTGAAAAATCATTCTGCAAATGTGGTGGATAAAAATACCCTGCATGTATTTGAGAAAATTTCAAGGCTTTTCTGTACCATATGTAACAAGCCTTTTAATCGTTAATACTTTTATCTATTATAAGTACATACATAAAGCAAAAAAACCCTACCACAGATATTGAATGATAAAGCAGACGGACTTTAAAAAGTATTGGTTTGCTCCAGCTGTGTTGCTGTTATGGGGTTGTCTCTCATGGATTGCAGCAAGGATAAAATGCAAAAATTATTCCTAAAGGAAAATATTCAGCCTGCACTGTAAAAATAAGATTTGTTTTAAACAGACCTGCAGCTGAGCACTTAGGATTTACCAGGGTAAAGAAACAGAATGTATATTCTAAAAGGTGTAACTCCAGAATAGAACAGTACAATAAGGTGGAACTAGTATTTGAAGGTTCAGAAGCTACCCAGGCACCACTGCATATCTTCCCCACCTGTTTACATCTTCTTCTTCCTCTTTTTCTGAGTTTCATTATAAAGAAATGAACTATTCCGTTAAAGAGTCAATCAGCCCTGTGCAATCCTCTTCAAAATATATATCCTGGCACAAAATTCAGTACTGCTGTCCCTGTGGATGGAAAAGGATGTTTCTGAAAAAATTAAACATGAGAAAATTAAATTAAATATTCTTTTTTAAACTATGCTCAACAATTGTGCCATTAGCAATACAACATAAGCCTCAGCCTTTACCTTCTCATGTAAATAAAACAGTCCATTCTATTATTTATTAATTGTGTTCCAGAGTATAAAACCTTGCGATACCATAAAAAAGAATGAAAGAAAAAAAAATAGTAGAATTCACTTCTCAGGAAAACCAGTCCTTGATCATTTTTATTGATGTCATTTGAAGTGACTGGTGCCCAAGAGCTCTGGGAAAAAGAAAAGCCCTACCAACCTCATGCAGCTGTCACTGAAATCAGCTGCAAATTAATGATGTATGACCTAAAGCTTCAAGTTCCAGTGGCGTTTTTATACCCACATCTCCTTGGATGGCAAGGAGAGATCAACTCCTAAATTATTAAAACATCCAACTCATTCTTTAAAACTGGAGGTTGTATGCAGACCACAACTTTAAGACTTTTTGATCTTTGTCCCGCATTACCAAGAAGGATACCTGATTTACCTTAGCTATTCCCTGGACACCTTGTTATTCCCTTCTCTGTAGTCCCACCACCTGACCTCCTTTCTCACCAGATGATCTCTTCAGTTTCTGCTCATGTAGAGTTTCCATAATCCCGACAATGTATGTTCTCCTTTTAGTGCACCATTTTGACTCAGAATTTATTTCTGTGGCATAAAGAGAGATGAACACCACGTTCAAAGTGTGTTCTACGTTAAACTGTGTTGTTATAATTCTCCACAGTGAAGAACACGGGATAATCTCCAAGCAGGTTGCTCCTAGTGCTTGAAACCATGCCAAGCATGATGGTTTTTATAGGCTTCCCTTAAATCTCGAAAGTCAGGCCAGCTTTTGGACGTAAAAAGTTCTCTAAACAGAAGACAAGAACCAAGCCTGAGATTGGTCTTGGAGCAGAGCTGATTTTATTCCTTAGAAAAGGGTGGGACACTTGGGCAGAAACCAATACATGGGAACTGCTGAATGGGCAGTTTCACTCCCTCCAAGAACCTGAGGGTTTCGTTTATAAAAATAGTTAAAACTTACAGTACTCACACAAAGAACTGAATCAGCAAGATGCAGGATACCCACAGCCACTTGAAGGAGATCAAAAACTACTTTGAGATAATATCTCCTATATTTACTATTCCTATTGATTATGGCAGCACACAGTGAGAGCTTTATGAAGTGGAATTGAATTTGCCTTACAATATATACTGATTATATTGTGTAAATGCTGCTGCACCGCACCGTTTCCTGTGGGATGCAGACAACCTCTTTTACTCTCCCAGGGGGTAATAAACATGATGAGGCTCAGAAGCCTGAATGCTTTGTATCTCTCCCTTTTTTCACATTCACACTCTTGTCTGGCAGCCAATTAACTTGGTCCTTGGGAGAAAAGTTCTCACTTCACTCTGCAAAAATGGACTTATAAACATTCTCGTCTCTTTAATACACTGCAATGTGCAAAATACTTTAAGGCTACTGTTAGCTTGCTTTATTAACTGTTCTTATGACTTTTATGCTGTTTCCCATCTGACCATATTGCTACAGTGGCTGCACATTATGGAGTGCTCCTGTCAGCAAGGGTTGATGTGCACACCAAGGGCAAGGCTTTGTTTAAATTCAGTGCACCGAGACTTTGCATTAAAGGCACGTTCCTGAGGAGGTGCTCCTCAGAGTTATGCGAGCTCATCGGTGAACACATGGGAAAAAACAGAGTATATGTACCTTGCTCCAAGTGCCTGAGGCTCTGGGATACTCAGCTCTGAATTAGGAAATGAAGTCAGGTAAGAAGCACAAAATTCAAACACACGCCAACTCCAGGATGCACAAACCTTTATGATAAAGCTACATGGGCCAGCTTTGCTTGTTTAATTACATTTGCTTCATATGCAGACTGAGATCATTAAGAAAGAGAAAACAACACTTCCTCAAGAATTGTCAGAAATCATATCTAAGCATAAGAGCTTAGATAACCTGGGAAAAGATGTACAAGCAATGTATTCTTTATCTAAAACTACCTTGTTCTAGAGGTCACAAAACACCACAAGAAAAAGGAGAAATGGTAGTAAACATGCAAAAATATCCTCATTACATTCTAAAAACTTATATTCTGACCAAAGAGGCTACTTGAAAATTTGCCACAAAGGCCTGTTGCAGTTTTTAGTGGAGTGGATTAGGCTGATTGCAATGGATTGGTTGGATATTCGGGGAGCTTGCAGAGGCCATAGTGACTCCCTTCCCCTGGGACACTGCAGTGAGAAATGCAGAGGTAACAGCAAGAGGGAAGGACCGTGCTGCCCTTTGAGAGAGGGGGTGGTTGGGCAAATGAAGGCAATTTATCACTCATAGCCTGAGCACACACCTAGGACCTGAGCCATCCTTCACCTCTCATTGGCTCCCACTGCCTCCCATTCCTCACACGGCTGCTGGGCACTTCCCGGGAAGCTCCACGCATGCACCAGCTTCCTTCTGAGTTCCCCACCTCATATCTCATCCTGTCTCTTCTGCTCCTAAAGATCTTCTGTTTCCTCTCTCTGCTGTTTCTTAGGTCATTAACCCCACTGACTCCTGCCTACACTTCATCCCTCTTCATCATCAGCTCCTTCCCATGCTCCACAGCCCTTCATTAGTGCATATTGCCTCAAAAGCAAGCAAACATCTAGTAATCATTTTTGCTTCTACCCAAGGTTCAATTTTCTCTTTTTGTATCTGATTTTCATAAGAGATGCACCTTCTTCTCCATGTCTCTGCTGACCAACTCTCATTTTTTCCCTCTCCCACCTTTAAAAGTTCTTTGTCAGTACATTCAACCAGCTAAGTGGTACTTTTCTGTAACCTCCTTCACACTAAACCAGATATTTTAAACAGAGGAGAGTTGCGAAGTATCTCCTGACCAGTAATCAGGGACTCTAAAGTAATAATGACATTCTCTGCCTTTCAAAGTGGCCTCTTATGATCCCATTTTATCCCAAACACTCAAATAATTTCGGAGTCAACACTAATCTAGAAATACATGCCACTGAAATTAATGCATTTCCAGATAATAGGAGTCCAATGTATCTCAAATTTAAAGAAAGAGTACCCTAGAGTAATAAAACTCCAGGAACCACCCACAGCTAATTTATTTCAGATGTATGTATAAGGTTCAAATTTTATAACATCCCAGCAGAGCAAGGCAATCTTAACCTCCACTGGATTATTATAATTTCCAAATTGGTTGCCCATCCTGCTTTATACCTTAGGGAGGTTTGTATTAAATGTGTTGTTAGAGCAGCCAAACCTCTGGAGTGGGATTTTCTTTGGTGGAAATGATTAAAAATGAGGAGGGCATTACAGCTGCAGTAATGTATGCTTAAATTATACAACTGACAGCTGCAATCTCAACTAAGGAACTGATTGAAACATTTGAGCAGATGCCTGAACTGTTCCTTTCATGGTTTTCCTCCCCCTGTGTGAAGGTGCACTGTTGTGGGTGCCTTCATCAGCCATTCTGAACCTATATGATATATTATTCTTTAAAGTACATGATGCTACTGACTACAGTATTTATATTTTATACTGTGCCTACTCAAACACTGTCTGAATCTAATTAAATGTCCTGTGTTCTCCATCCATTAAAAAAAAAAAGAAAAAAAAAAAAACAAACAAAAACCAACAACTTTGTATGCTATTTTTCTCCACATTTACAAGTGCATACTACTAATCTTGAGAGTCTGCTTCCCTCTTTGTATCCTCTGTATCTCCAGGATCCTCTGCTGACACTCAGGATGTCTCCTACATGCAAGAAGTTACCAGCCCCAGTATTTTAGTGCAAATATCTGAATTTCTATTACTCTCATAGCTGTTGGGGAAACTACCAACAGTCATGCAGCTACATTTCTTAGCACCTCTGTAAATATATACACACAAATTTTTTTTCAGAAGTTTCCAAGGCCTGCAGGATTCAGGAAATTTGATAAATTCATGCATCTGCCTTTCTGTTAAAGAATTCTGAAAGGGTGGCTGTTTTGGAAGACTGGGAGTTGCTTTTAATTAAACAAACCAATTTCATGGTTGCTTATTCATATGAGCAGATGCAAAAAAAGTGTTATTACATAAGGGTTCCCAACCCACTGGGCAATATTCTGGTGCCCATCTGTCCTCATCAGGCCAAGATACAATGCTGAAACCTTTGAAACACAGCTCTGGAGTGGCATTTAAATCTCCCTAGGGACAAAGTCAAACCTCAGCTTCACAGGAAATTCGTTTATCCACACTGTGTTTGCTCTCAGAAAAAGCAGCACAACGTACCTGGGAAAGGAGGCAGAGCCTGCAGATCCCACTGTGAATGTGGAGGGAACCTCAGCTGGCACATTATCACCAGCTGAGAGCCTACTCCCATGTTTGTTGTTCAAATCTATTAAAGGCCATCTACACTGTAATTTGCCTCTGTTAAATTTTAAACTCCATAAGCTAAAGTGCTGCAAATAAGTATGTGGAACCTCTTATTTCCATTAAAGCTTGATTTTTAGTATAGCTCAATTCAATTATGAGCAGCCTTTCTTAACTAAGTCTGTCCACAGCAATTTAAATTTCTTTGCTTTAACCAGTGTAGTGAACAAGCGTAAATTTCCGTGCAGACAATTCCCACCTTAACTTTCTCATTATCAATGTTCAGAAAACAGCAACATATTTCTAAATGAGACCTTTGTGTAGCCTTTTCTCAATTATACTTTACCAATGATTGCCTTTTCCACATTAAGAACTTGGATTTTGTTATGTATCTTTACTGAAATGTGAAAGATGCCTGTTCAATAATTCTTGACAACACACACTCTGAAGGCAGGCAAGATAAGCTTTCCACATGACCTGAACTGAAATGACCAACTGTTAAAAAAATCTTTACCTTCACTTTTCTTGGTTACTTATGCCAGGACATAAGCATCACAAAATGTCACAAAAAGTTAGTGACATTTTAAGTATGTATAATTTGGGTATATAAAATTTTATATATATATATATATAAAATGTACAATAACATACAAGCATGATGAGATGGTTTGGTTAGCGAAAGGTGCTGAGAGATACACAGGAAGGTTGAAAGAGTCTGCTTTCACTGGTATTTTATCCACTGTCCAAAAACTGTGAAAAGAATCTCAATAAAAAGAAATCAATACACTCCTCTCATGAAAGATGTGAGATCAGATGCTCGTTTTTTCTTTCTTAAGAAGCTCAGAAAAGAACAAAGGTGTTAACAAAACACGGTGCTGAAGCCATTAGCCCCATCAGATAGCAGTGCTATCTCCCTGCAGCTACAGATTGCTGCCTGCTTTATTTAACAAATTCCATTCTCACAGGTGCATATTTATGTGCAGATACTCCTGTGATTATATCCTTCCATGAATATAAATCCCCACTTAGGAGTTATCAAGCATTATCAACTTTCATTCACATATATACACACATATACTCATTATGAACAAAATCGTGACAGTGACACAATGAGAATCTCATCAATATTTTACATGAAAAGCAGATTTTAAAGGCCTCGAAAATCTACTTCAATGTTCACACATTATCTGACCAGAAGAGAGGGTTCAAAGGTAATAATCCTAAATTGCTAAAATGTTGGCAGCATTTTGTATTAAAGCTATAAATATTATCAATAGGAGGCATTGGTTTTCACAAAACACTTGGTCAAATAAGCTGGCAACCAAGGAACTGAAAACAAACCGAACTTGCAGCAAATACAAGTGATATTTTGGTTGAACATAATTTAGTATTGACAACTACATGGTGGAAGTTTGAAGAACAGAAAGAGAAGGAGGGAAAGCAGAGCATCAGCTTTCTGTATGAGGCATGACACAGCTCCTCAACCAGATAAAAAATTTACATCTACACAGCATCAAACAGCTTATAAAAGAGCCTGGTGTGGTAAAAGAGCTGAAAGTCAAGGCTGGAAACATGATCCACCTGAGAAACAGCACAACCAGGGTTTCCCTACAATAATGGGCAAAACCTAATTAAATCTCTGTGCCGTAGACACAGAGTTAATTTGACATATCATGGAAATTTTGATAGCACAGTCACACCCTGAGGAGACAGAGTGGGACACTCTGATTGCTCAGGAGTGCCCTGGTAAGCAAAACCAGCTCTGCAGCCACACTGCAAGGGTTACCCTGGCCACTGCTTTCACAAACCAAGGGTGAGAGAAACACTTGCCTTCACACAGCAGGTCTGACTGATGAGAAAGGTAGGGCCTCAGCTGGTGTGAAAAAACACCTTTTCTCCAGTTAATCTGAACTGGGTATTTTTTTTTTTTGAGAAACAGCCACTGTTGATGACCATTTCTGTCATCAGTTGATGAGTTGCTCGTGCATTTTGCTACTTCATGACAAGCACCACGACTTTCTCCACTTGAGTCTTGTATTCACCTGCTCTTAAATCCAACTGTTATATCAGCCTTCAGTCTTTTTCAGCTGGTCTGTACCATTACATTTTTCCACAAGACAGAGATTCCCATGCTTTAAATGTGTTCAGTGTTCCTTGCCACAAACCTGGTTTTACATGTGGCCATACGGAATATTGCCTAATTGTGCCTGCCTCGCCAAGGAATTCAGCATTACTCGGAGCTTTCAGTTTGCTCTCTCTGCAAGTGGCACACTTCTCCCAAACTGGAGCTGTCTGCAGAACTAAATTTATGATGATTTTGCATTTTCACTTGCAGAGTAAAACAAAAATGGAAAATACCTTATGGTTAAAAAGCAGTCCCTTTAGGCGCTGCCCGAGAAACACAAATGTGTAAAAAATATTGTGTGTTTGCAAATATATTCTGAGACACATTTACCTGTTTCATTCCATTTAGCAGGGCCCATGAAACACTATTTTTTAACAAAATGCCATGATCTATTGAATTCAAACCTCTACAGATATCTGTGACAGGCTAAATCCCTCAGGGTGGAATGGGAGTCTCTGAATGAATCCCTCAAAATGAACACGCAAAGATGGGCAAGGGTGAAGTGGCAAGGGTGAAGTGCCCAGGGAGCTCAGAGAACAACAAATAGCAGCTGACTTTGTGTGACCACAGCAGTGATCAGACCAGAATGGGAAAAACAACAACGTGGCTCACCCAAAACCAGCAGAATACTTTCAAACAGAGCAACAGGTTTAAGCTGGCTTCAACCCAAATATTCCTTCCTGGCAACTGAGGATGCCAAGCATCCTGCGGGTAAAAAAGGTTAAGAGAAGTAAAGGGAATCACATTGGTATTGTGATTGATTCATTTATTGATTGATTTAAATGGGCAGATTTATTTCAATTGTTGCATTTTTCTAAGCATAATTTACATTTGCATTGTGTTTTCAATATATTTTGTACCAGCACTCTGCTAAACCAAAAATAGCATGGAACATTAAGTATCTTTAAATAAGTAAGTTTGACATTAAACATTACACTCTCCAGGTATGGGATACCTAAAAGAACCTGGTCTGAGGATATTGAACTCTGACATTTATGGCAGACTTTAAATCAATTCCTTTATCAATGAAACATGGAACCTCAAAAAAGGGATGTCTACATTGTTAAGGTCTATTTCCCACCAATGCATGTACATTAGCATTCATTATATCCCACTCATTAAAGTCTTTATCATTCAAGTCTCACAATAACCATTCCCTTGGATTACAGATTTACTGACAGGAAGTCCATTTATCCTGTGACAAAACTTTAACATTATCTTTATGGAATTCCCAAAATGTTACAAGATTACTGAAAAAAAAAATGGTAGGAATGTCAAAGAAGAGATAGTTTAATATAAAAATTGCCAAACTTGAACTGACTTCTTTTTTAAAGTTAAGCAACTTTAATGAATAATTTCCTTAAGCCACAGAGACATTTGTGCTGGTAAAATGTGTTCCACAAGACACCTGCAGTGCCAGAAGAGGACAGGTTCCCATATATCAGGGACACACCTAAGATAAATGCTTTCCTTAACCACTGTCTGGTGATTTGCTGCCAGCACTATGTACTATCACACCACATTTCTCTTGTTGAAATCCATTCTACTTCTTGGGATTCAATGATTTTCAAGATCGTTTACTTACTGACTTATACATGACACAAAGCAAGAGTTTGACTGTTTCCCACCTGGTGCTTCAACTCTGCAGTTGTACCCCACTTTTAAACCTCTCTGATAACATCACTATGATAGAAAATTCCTTCAGTCATTATTGTAAGCAAAATGTTTCACTCAGTGTTATAAGAATATTGCAAAGTAATTTTCTGGTTTCTTTTGCACTAGAGATTGTCTCACTCCTTTTAATAAAACCTGCCTGACATCCAAAGGTTATTTCCACATAATCGAAAAAGCCCAAAAACTCCTTTTCCCTCTCATTATGACACACAAAGCAAAATACTTCAGTAACCCCAGAAAGAATCATCTATTATGGAAGAACACCCAGACAATGCAGAAATCCATCTTTCCAGGTGAATACCTGCTGTCTTCCATGGAAAGAGTCAACACCCAGGGGAATGGGGTAGAAAGGGCAACTGTGTTCACTGGCCCATTTTGTTTATAACCAACCAGTGTGAATCAGTGGACCAAAGTGAAGCGAATAAATTTTGCTTAACACATTTATGAGCCATTCAGAGCACACGAGTTGGATGTTTCAGGTTGCCTAAAACAACTCACATCAGCTCTTTGCAAACATTCATTTGTACTTTTAAGATGCACAATTTTAATAGCAATAAGTGTGGAGAGAAAAAAAAAAAATGAAACAGAATCCAAGAGTGGGCCTGCATTGTTATCCATGTATATATTCAGATTCCATTGATTCCCATGGCACTTAGGCATCTAGATGCAAATTTCAGGACCAAGGCCTGATTTATAAAGGTGCTTAAAGCTAGGAATAGAAATACATAATCATTTTGAAAATCCCAGCAGGTCCTTAATCTTCATAATTAGTCACTTAACTGCCTCATTACAGTTGGCCCAATTCTCAGCTGCAAGCAAGGGCTGTGCTCAGACACACCATGTTCCTAAAGGTTCTCCAATTCAAGCTCAGCTGGCTCAGCCACGTTTCACTGCTTTATCCCTGGTTTCAGTCACCACAGAGTTGGACAGAGGAGAAAAAACATACACAAGGCAGCAATAACATATTATGAAACAAGGGTAGACATGGCATAGGGAAACATCCCTCTCCAAAAGCCTGCCTTGCAACCTACAGGTTGTAAGACGGCTGTTTTCTGTCAGAATTGTTCAAGTCTGCTTTGCTCTAGGTCCCCTCTTAAAATGTTAGACCAAATTGGCTGATCTGTCACAAGTCTGTGTAGGTCTTGGTTATCTGGTGGGAAACAACCCAAGAAGTGCCTCCAGAACTGGATAAACTTTACTGCTATTTGTCAGGTTTAGTTAAATGCAGGTAAATGAGAATTTATAGCAGTCTTTAATCCTCCAAACCCTGTACCCTCTGATGTGCTTCTAACTTCTTTATAAATCACCTTCAGTCACCTCATACCTGTGCTCAGGCAAGCACTGGGCCCGGAGGAGTTTAATCCTATTTTCCTCTCATTCCGTTAATGATTTCACTTATTAGTCAATGAGTGGGACAATCTATTACAGGTCAAACTTCTCCTTTTGTGGTCTCAATACATGAGAGGAGCTGGAGCCTCTTGCATGAATCTGCTCATTGTCATCAAAAAAATCCAAACAAAAAGCCATTCACCTCACCTCCAAAAACTCCGTACACCATAAATAAACATATAGGACAACTCACCCATAAACCTCTGAGAACTCCACTGGCTGCTGATCACGGACTTTACATGAAATCCCACTGCTTTCAGAACAGTAATATCATTCCAGATGTAATTTTTGTAATTGTAATAACAATATGTTCTTCCAACACTCACATTCTTGTCACAAACTGAATTTATTCTAATGTGATTCTGGGCAATCTGAGAAAAAATTAACAAAAAGCAGGACTTTCACAATTACGAGGCAGAAAAGAAACCAAGACCTGCCACCTGCCTACAAATTTCTTTTATAATAAAACTGCTAGACAACTTGAGTTTGCTACTTAAGAACTTCCAACATATTCTGATAAAACCAGGTAAATTGGCAATGAAAGCAATTTATCTGCACCAGCTCCACATCCATTCATTGCTTATTCTGGGTTCAGTTGTGAAAGCTACTCATGTTTTGATGGAGGAAAATGCTGCTGAGGAGGTGGATGTCCAACCCATCCCTGGAAACAGGCCTGGCAAAAGCCTGGCTTCAACAGGAAGTGAGCAAAGGACTACTGCTTGCACCAAGAACAAGTCAGCAATTGTGGCACAAATTTCTGTAATAAATACTCCTTTAACTCCATTCACAGTTTAATTAAATCCCCACTTTAATTGCCACAGTATAAAAAAAAAAAAAAAGCACTGATCAGGGCCACAACTCCACATGAAATAGCTAAAATGCCGTTTCAGTTCTTAAATGAAGTGCCTGAAAAAATACTCAAAAGAAAATTAAACCCTTCTATAATGAGACTGTGAAACTTACCATAGACACATTTAAAACAAGCATAGCTTCAACTGGGTAAGAAAGCAGGATAAAATTTTAAAGTTGCTTGGTAATGTTTGAAATATGGCTTGGTTATATTTACTGACAAGTAGGAAGTTATGTGAAAGGCAAAAGTATTTAAAAGTCATTTCTGGGCTTTGGGGTTTGACTTAGAGCTTTTCATAGAAGTTCTTATTAAAGAAGTCTTCATTCATATAAATAATGTGAAAGATGACATAAATAATCTGTTACTACAGGGTTTTAAAGAAGACTCAATCCTCACATCATTGCAATTAAGAGCAAAAGTAAAAAAAACCCCAACAGCTTTTATGGGGCTGTGATAGGAATCAGAGTTTGTTGAATTTACTGTTGCTGGCTGACAAATTGATGTGAAAACATTTACAGTAAACCATAAATGGAGCTTAGAGGCAGTCAAAATATACAAGGCAGAATGAGACTCCTTAATAAGGGAATATGTCTAGATATGAGCATCACCAATGTTCTGACAGGCCTGATAAAATCTTAGCCAAATTCATGGAGATTTGGTCCTCCAGAGTCTTGGGCAGCACATGGCCACAGGAATTTTGATTTAAGTCAGCAGTGTGTTTCTGACTTGCAGTTGCCACCTTTACACAACTGTGTATTCCCTGAGGTCTCAGATCCCCATTATCAGATATTTTTCAGACAAATTTACTCTTCTCCCATCTCATAAAATCCTGTGGAGGTGGACAGAAGATCTATTAAGGAGTCACTGTACCCCATGTCACCCTTTACTTAAAATGAGACCCTTACAAGCCAATCACTTAATGATAATTTAAATCCAGTTACACATGTGATATGCTGCAGGTCTTCAAGATGCTCATTGCATTCCTGATTCCCTTAGACTTTATCCTGGCTTGCCTGATATTCATGGAATTTATTTTTGTCAAGTCAACTTGGACCAGCAAAAGATCTTCTCTAAGGCATTAGTCCCTTTCCCAGGAGGTGAATGTTTTAGACTCTGGCATTATTTCTTTCATTTGAAAGCATATAATACATTTTAATTAATAGTTTAAAAGAGTTATTTCATACTGTGTCCCAATTTGTGGCTTCAGTTACTAAGAAAAAAACACAAGCAAATCTCAAAAACTGATACTGGCAGATAGAAAAATCTAAATGTGTCAAATTGTAGTCTTTAAAAAGGTAGCTGTTACCCAAAAAGTCACCTACATTTCACTTATTTCTACTTCTTTAGTGTTCACAGCTACTTCTTCAATGAGTTTGGGTTTGTTTGTGCCAAAGAAAAAACTTCCCTTTTTAAAGGTCGAGCATAAAACATTACCTTTAATTAGGGACAAGGAGAGAAACCTCCCAGCTGACTTAATTCCCTCCAAATGGACTTGAAGAGCAGTTCACAAATTCTATTATATCTGTTGTTTCCTAAAGTAAGGATGCAAACCTAATAATACATGATTTCTTTTAAACATTTACTAGACAATAGTAGACTCAGTAAGACTCAAAGTTGTCACTGTTATACAAACAGCATTTTTCCTGCCTGAATGATGAAACAAGATGTGATTACTGCTCCTGGTATCACATTTCCATTCCAAGTTTAACATGATGTTCATACACCTCCACAGAGGTTGAACTCCAAAGAACGAGATACATTGACGTATATAAAATATATAAACAGTCCCAGTGGCATGCCAAGCTTAACAGTGCTGATGATTTTGTACCTAAATGGAAATGAAATCATTTTACATGGTTATTAACTAAAGATATTTGTTTAATTTGCTTTTCTAGTTTCTAAATCTGCAGAATGTGTTGCACAACCTGAAGATCCGTTGCAGAGTTTAGCCAGGGTGTTGGAAATTGTATAACTTTCCTAACTAATTAGTAGGAAAAGTGAGAATTCAATAACCAATAGAAGATAAAATACTAATTAATGAAGTGAATTATGTAACTTAGCGTTGAGCTTTTGATGGGATACCCTTCCTTCTCGGACCAGGGTAAAAGAGAGCAGAGGAGGCTGCTGTTCTGCTCAGTTCTTTATTTCACAGTCTCAGGGCTTCTTGAAGGCAGAGTTTGAAGGGGGTTACATGATAAAGCCAAGCAGCAACAGCAGCAGCAGCAACACAGCAGGCAGCAAACAACTTCTTCTAATTTCTTCTAATGAATAATAATAATTTTTTTCTTACAGAAGTGTGGATTATATTTGTTAATTAACCAATGAGATTTACACACAATTCTAGTTTTTCTTTTCTTAACCTATCCTGGTCTAATTCTAACAATCGTAAGCATTACATAGGTATTACACAGATTTGTGTATACAGTTTCTATCAGCTCTTATTCTTTATGTGAACGCTATATCTAAAAAATGTGAACAATTTCATTCTATCCATATTTTGTCTAAAATAAAGAACTCTATGAAAGGATTACACTGCTACAGCAAAAAGAACTATGCTCAAGGTCTCTGCTGCAGCTTTTCAATGTTTAAGGCACTTAGCATGTATTTCTACTAGAAGTTAAAAATTCTATATTTCTATTTCACTTTGGTAAGATTTCATGTATCTCAGTTTGTCCAAAGGCTTTAATTCAACTCCTGTGCTTTGGCTTTCCTCTGGGCCTGAGTCCAGAGATGCTCTCACTCCAACAACTTAGAATCAACAAACATTAATTTCTTTGTTTGCTGAAAATGTATAAATAAGGGGAAAAGTTTTATATCAGCATCTATGGGGAGGCCACAACTTTGTGTGCCACACACACCTCCTGGACAAGAATAAAGCAATGCCTTACTCACTCACATTAAAACACAGTGCTAGGGAGTCTTATTTATCCCAACAACTTTGTAGGATTGGTAAAAAGGGAAGTGTTTAACTGATTGCTTCAAAATAAACAATTTTATCAGCGCTCTCCAGAATCCATTACTAAATATGCTGTAAAAGCACTGCAGTCAGGTGCTCTCCAAAGCACAAGTAAAGATAATCCAGTCATTTTCTGATAAGCAGCAGAAAACACGCCCGAAATTAAAAAGCTCTCCACAACAGCAGTCATTGGTTTTTACTCCCTATGCCCAATTATTCCTTCCCTGCAGACTGCCTGAGGAGAGCTCCTGAGCTGGCTCCAGACCCCACATTCCAATTTCCTCAGCCACCCTGGCACCATTTTGCCTCAAAGCCAACCTGGAAATTCATTTATTTGACAAACACCAGATTCAAAACATGTTCCGTGCTCTCCAAGTCAGCCAGAGATGTTAAAAAATTGAAGAGTTTCGGCTCCCTGTGCAACTTCACACTTCTCCATGATGTGTGCATGATATCAACTCAGTTTTTCTTTCCCGCTCCTCTCACACTTCTTGGTTTCTTTCTATCCCTGCCCTGACAGCGCTCTCCCAAGGTGGAGCCTTGGTTTGTTGCTCCATTACCACTACAGAAAGGTGAAGAGGGACCTGGTCTGGACATTTGTGCTGATCTCAGTTGTTTGACCAATTTTGGGACTACCAAAAGTTGGTAGGATTGTACAAGGAAGTAGTTTCAGGCTGCCTCTGGACTAAAGGTGTTTAATTTGAGCGCAAACCAAAAGAGGTCTTTTTACACTCTCCGAGCTGCTCTAAGTCCTTTACTCCAGATGGGGTCCATCTGCCACTGCCATCTCTTACTTATTATGTTCTTATTTCCACGTGAATGGCTAGATGCAATAGCAGTAATGTCCGTAGCACTGAACACTGGGACTGGCTAATGGTTTCCCACTTTGCCTGGATGCTTATTTTCTATAATTTCCCACCTATAAATTAGCACTTATCTTGCTGATAGGGGCTATTATCGAGTTGAAATCCATATTCTACTGAAATGGATCACTTAATTAAGACCACAGTGAGATTCTTACTGTGTAGAAAAGTATTTTCCCAGTCATTTTCAGTACACTGAGTACTGCTATAGCTATAGGAGCAACGCAGTGTAATAATATACTCTGGAATAATTGCACTTGTACAGGGTAAGGGTGGTTAATATTTTTTGAAGAACACCACAGGATACACCATCACACTTGAACTCGTTTCATTCAAATTCTGCCCCAATGGTTTGACACATAAATATGTTTTCAAATAATATTCCCACTAATTGCATCAGCTCTTTTCTGACTAACATTTCGAAGAATCTGACGAAAACGTTCAGGCTGAAAACTCTAAAACCATTCAAACAAAATAATTACTGTTTTCACTACCCTTAAAATTGCACTTTTTAATAAGTGGGTTGCAGGCTTGCAAAATTAGAGGTTTTACCTGTTATTGAACTTCCAGTAGCAGCTGATTTTCTCTCTGGGACACCAACATGGCAGATTCCCACTGATCTTGAACAAATAGGTACAGTCTCATGGAGACAATAGAATTCTTCTTTCCTTACAGATTGTCCCAAACCTACAGCTGCTAAGTGCAAATACTACTTTAACATTGCACTTTCATAAAAGCTACCGAAATCACTGAGGTGATATAGGATTTCCAATGGGAGAAATATTGATCTTTATGACAAAAAGTAAGAGGAGTGATGGAGAATAATACACTGGCAGTAGTAAAATAAACTATTTACACAGTAAATATCAGAGCCGTGCTTTAAAACTTGGAAAAAAATGCAATTAAAAACCTCTGTTGGATCAGCTTTGCACACAGCCTGACCCTCAGTCATAAACAAGTGCAATTTCTTCTTTTGTAGGTATTCTCAAGAGTTCTTTTTTAGTATCTTTAGTCAATGTTTTCAATAATGGGTAAAAAAAGTCCACATACAGTAATTCCACAGGAGTATAGACACTACCAATACATAAAATATATGCAATGTATTTTTTAATATAGTGGAACTATTAATTAAAAACCTTTCAGGTATTCAAAAGAAGCAGTCAGTAGCTTTTAACCATACCTACTACTATTATATGTTGAGTCTTGGGTGATAGAAGAGGAATACAATGCAGAACCATCTTAAGAGCTGATGCTTCAACTTCTTTTGCATTAAAAGCAAATCTCTTTATGAAGAGTCTTTGTGTGATTAAAATCTACCACTACTAAGGAATTCATTTTCGTATCTATGTTTAAACAACAAGGCTTACCAAGTACCAAGTTGATCACAAAATTCAGTGAGAGCTTTTATTGACTTCAAGGTAATAAACAGAACTTTTATTTACCTAATCTGTCAAAGTAAATTGATGTATTTATATAAAACTCTCAAAGAAAAAAAACAGTAGCAGAAAGTTCAACTGCAAGGCTATTATAGCTACTACTACAATAAAACTGGTGAAAGCCTTATCAACAAACTTGCAAAAAGAAAATTTATGACATGACTATTTAAACTTTTTTCAGAACATTTCACGTGGTTTCAGCAATAAAATGTGTCTTGAGAGAACACGCAAGAAGTCGAAGGCACTTCTAGGCTGTGTTAAAAAAACAACAAATTCTGCCTGTTTGGGTTACTATTGTAACAAAAAGTCTTGACTGCTGGGGCAGTAAAGGATGGTCTTACCTCATGTGCAGCTGAAGTGCTGAGAATGTGGAGCTGTTTAACCAGAACAGGGCACTGGATTTCCAGCCTGTCTTGCATGTTCTGCCATGTGAAATCTTCAACACGTCCCTTCTGCACCAGAGTTCTACCTCGTGCTAATAATGTTGTCCAGGCTAGTCCAAGGTCAGATTACTGAGGTCAAAGCACCAAATTTGAAATCACCACTTCACTCTGTGCAAAGCCAAGGCCACCCTGAAGGAGGAGAGAATCAGAGGACAAAGTGACATGGAGAGGAGGTCCTTCCTTGAGGTCCCTACATATAGGCACATACGTAATGCAGAATGTAAAAAGTGCAGGTATCTGAGAAGTTAAAATGATTTTTCCAATGTTTCACCCGCTCTGTTAACCTGTTTTTATGCAAGGATGCCCCCTGCTCAGATCCACCAGAGGAGGTGCTGAGGTGAGCTCTTGCTTATCCATTTACAACAAAGTTAACTTTGTTGGTAAAATTTTTTTGTTTCCTAATTTTGCCAGCAGTGCTGCCCACTGGTTGGTAATGACAGTGACCCTCAGAAGAGTAGTGGTTATACTCATGAGAGGAACTGAAAGAAGATATAAATCCCTAGTTTCCCTTTCTCCCATTGGTTTCATCGGTAACTTTCTTTTCCCTTCCACCCATTCCTATCCCTTGGTTCCAGTAGAAGGTATCCTGTATCTGCTCCCTGTGCTGTTATCTCCAGAATCAAAATTTGACTAGGGTTTAACGGGGATTGTACTTGCTCCTACTTTCTGAGATGAATAAGGACCAACTGGCTCGCCATGAGTTTAGAGATACCAGATCTTAATAACGTTTCCCAAACTCTGTGTTGCAGAGCCATAGACACTTCCTGCAGTGTCTAAGTGAGAATTGCTGGTTATCTCCTTGTTCTGTATGGCCACTGTGCTGCAACATCTGAATTGCAAGCTTTGCTGAAAATCCCTTACGTCCAAACAATCCTTTTTTCCCTGAAATTAAATAACCTCAGTTAAGGATCTGGTGTTTACTGTGCTGATGGCCAAACAAGTGAATCCAAACTTCTTTGTCTGAAGTTGGACACAACTGCAGAGCTCTGTATTTGTAAGCTAAATCTGGGAAGGGTTTACAGCTAATAATAATTCAGAATGAGTTAACTAATGTTGCCTAAAATTAGGTAGGAAAATCTGACTGTATTAAGCAGATGGGGGAAAAAAAAGGACAGAAGAAAAAGAGAAATAAAAAACAGAGTAATATTCCTCTACTTCTTACCAGAGGCAAAATTCTGAGATACTGTGAAGTCTTTATATTCTAATTCTAATTCTAATTCTAATGGGTCAACAGCCAGAAAAACTACTCCTTTTTAATGACGTGTGTGGCAATTTTTGCCGCTTCTCCTACTGCAAACTGAACAGATTTTTATTTGACGGTGGGTTTTTATTATACAAACAATTTAAGCAAACGTTCACATGAAGGCATGGTATATATGCTTTGGGTTTTTTCTCTAACCTTTGAAAAGCATGAATAATAATGTTAGGATTAAAAATTTTAAAAGTTTTACATTTAATTGCACCCAGTGTCTGACTTCAATGGGATCTCACGGCCAGTCTATGTTCCAAGAGGTATTTAAAATCCAGTATCTATAGAATATTCTTTCATGGGAAAAAAAAAAAAAATCCAGTGTTGTTTAAACCTCCCAAATAAAGGTAGTTATGTATATTGCAAAATAGTAACCAGTAGATGTACTTTGTAAAAAGCTTATGGGCTATCAAAAACAAACGTTCTGCAAAACTTTAGGCAAAATCTTGCTCACCCAAAGGAAATTAGTACTACAAGTTTTTTTATCATTTTGTAAGTCTCCCCAGTTTTGCAGCTGAGCTTACAGGCTTCCCAAACAACCTGGGCTGGCAGGCTTAAAAATCATTTTGTTATTTTTACAGCACCACAAAGAAGAATTGGTTTTGATGATTTTAGGTATACTTTTGCTAAATACGTTCATGCAGAAATGATCCCACTGAAGTTGACAATCTGATTACCTAGTTTCAAAACAACATAAATTGAAATGGCTGCGCTAACACACAAAGCTTCTACTACAGAGATTTATAAAGGAAAAGCTGAGTGAACTTTAATTACAGCAGCATTTCCCATGCCACTGTGCTACTGACAGGTCTATTGCCTCTTGCTCCAAGCTAGGATTATAGTTTTACTCAAGGGCTTTCTGTTTCAGAACCTCTGGCATAAGCTTTCTATGACAAAGTGCCTAGAATTGCACTGTCTAAATCAGCATAAGCCAGTGTTTTTAAAAAGGAAAATCTGGCACCCTACAGAAGCCCTGATGTCTTCTAGAGCAAGCCAAGTCCAGCAGTGGCAAAAGGATATGAGATACGGGGAGTCAGAGCCATAAAACAGATGGATGAGATTGGTAGCATTGAAAACCATCAAAGCAACATCAGCTGAGAAATCAAGCACTCAAAACTCAAGAAATTCAAGTGCCATGATTACTTCTTCACCATTAGCTCAGACACCTTGCACATGGCCTACTTCCAAAGGCATAAATTAGACAATTCAGATAAAGGTTTGGCCTAAGTAATACCCTGAGTCCCATTTCTAGCTGCTGCCAAATGTCCTTTCTGCATTAGAGCCACGGCAGCTTTGCTGATTCAGGCCAGCTGAGGATCTGGGATAATAGTCAATATGTTACTGCAGTCATTAAGGGGCTGAGGTGGAAGGTGCAGAACAGGCCATAGATTTCAAAAGCCTGATTCTGTCTTTCCCTCACTCATCTCAGAGGTAGCTGCAGGGAGAGGGAAATCAAATCTGTGAATGTTTCAAAACGTAAAAGAAAACTTTAAGAGCATCTAGTGCCTAATACTGCTAAGGATGAAACAACAAGCCTTCTGTTCCTGTGCTTTTACTGATAATCACCATAGTCATTACAGGCTAAGGTTTTCAAGGTAAAGCTGACAGAAATTGGTCACTTGGAATGCTTAAAGTGAAGTTAAACCTTTATAGACCTCTATGCACAAGGAACTCACAACCCACATTGTACTTTCACGGATTTCTTCAGACTCAGCTACAGCCCTTGTGAGACCACAGCTTGATGGGGCTGCATGACAGAGGAACAGTGGAAGGCAAATCAGGAAATCATTTCACCTTCCTGACTCAATTCCACCCGCAGCCTGTGCACACATAAATTCTGCTGTCAGACAGCTTTAACTCCAGCCATTCCTTGGAGGTCATGAAGGATTTTCATACCTTGAGGACAGCCATACTTGCAAACACAACCCTTACCTGTCTCTGCACATCTCTCTAGCAGGAAGGCTCTGCTGAAGGAAGAAATTTTCCCAGCAGAGATTATCCTCCCCTGGGCACATGCTGAGGAAATCCAGGATGTAGCTGTAAAATAACTCCTTGTCTTCAGCTATACATTGTACAGATTTCTTCCTCAATACATGCCTAGCAAAAGCTACCAAAAAAACCAAACTCTGTATGCAAAAATTGAGGTAATGCTGAAACCATCTGTGGATAATATGCAAGTACACATTCTATACCCAGCTGAAAAAAGGTAAATCCCAACGATATTTTTCATTATAACAATTAGGTGCAAGCAGTGCATAGCCAGATGTGAGTAACATACAATATGTGATTTCCTCTATCATTGACTTGTAAGAGTGTTTATTTAGTTGTTGCTTGTCCTTTGAGTGATCTAAACCTCCAGAAGGTAAAAAAAAACATGCTGACCTGAGAAGCTGAGAATATTCTCATTAGCCACCCCAATGTTTTTACCTCATGCCCTAGGGGCAGATCTGCAACAAAGGGTGTATTAAAGCAACCCAACTTTACTTCACCCTGGGTCTCATTTTTTGAGCTGTTTGGGCTTGTTTGGGCTTGTCTGGGTTAACTTATTTATTGCAAAGTTACCACATTGGCACTGAAGTCCTTCACCTTAAACCTTCAAACTCATTCCTTCAAACAAGTGCCTTCTCCTTAGAATTCATATGAGTAATAAAGCCTCCTTTAAAAGCATCCCTCTGAGGTCCAAAAATTGAAAAAATTCTTAGATGGAAACTCCATCAAAGGCTACAGCTTTTCCTTGGACCAGAGCTCTCTCACTTCTGTATTAGCACCAGGACAGAGTGGGTAAAATCAGTCTATTATAGAAATTTATAAAGGAAAATTGGAGGGCTCTGAGTGAATATTGACTCAAGCCTAGTAATAATCACATTCTGAGACTCCTGAGGAGTTTTATGTAGGTTCAGAAGCACAGGGAGAACAGATGGTTGAATAATTTTTCTGCTTTTTCTTATCTATCAAGTCCAAGAAGAAGATTTCCCTTCCTACCAATGCTTGTTTCCTGATTCCGCAATCCGAAACCAATATAATTAAAAGAAAACAATGCTGTGGAGGAGTAGCATACTCATGACCATATAAGCATGTAAATATGATAAATCACCAGCACGAAGCCATCAAAGTAAGAAAGCAAGCTTTCCAGATTTTCTCCTGATATCTGTTTTCACCATAAACAGAAATGTCTTGCATGGACCATGCCAAATTTCCTCATATACGAAAAGGTAACTCCTCCTTGACAGCAGATCTGATCTGAATACAGCACTGACGTGTTCTGCATGGGTGGAGTTCGGGGCAAGATGGGAGGAGAGCTGATAAGGCTGCTGCCAGCCCACAGGAGCCTCTTCCTGGTGCCTTTGCAAAAGAGCAAAGGCCATGGACAATAGCACTGCAAAGAAATCAGCTGAGAGGTTTAGAAAGGCCTGAATTTGAAAAGCCTTGCTGCCTAGGCCTGAATTTTAAAAAGTACTAGTCGAAGCCACATTTAGCATTTCCCGTATCAGGATATTTTGGCATCCCTTGTCCTCTTATTTCATCAGAGTTTCTTGACATCTATTTCCTGCTCCTCTTTCTTTCTTCTCCGTCTCCACAGCCTGTTACTTCTGTTACAGCCTGTAACTCCTCTGTTGCTTCCAGCTCTATCCTTGTCTGCTCTTTTGTTTTGCCTCACATGTTATGAATTCTTATCATATTTAGGGAAGCTCAAAGCCTACAAAACACTGCCAGGTTTATTCTGCATCCAGCATTCATGTGTGATGTGCCAGGAAAATCCTCAGCATAAGCCAATCAAATAAAAAATTCATTTCAGGACTGCCCAAACAAGGTATTTAGAAAACTCTTAAGGCTCGTGGTGGGTTTTTTTAATTTGTTTCTTTATTTTTTGTTTGCTTGGGGTTTTTAAGTTCTGTATCTGTGGAGCCCAGGCTTTGCTACTACATGGAGTAAAGCTGTTGTTTCTCTGCTGTAGCATCCCTGTCACTCAGGGACAGCTCATATCCCTGCTCATTATAGTCGTGCACATCTCTCACATCACACAGGGATGCCCACCATCCTCACACATCCTGCCACTGCTGATCCCAACTGCGCTGCCTCCAGGCTTCGCAGATTTGGCCGAGATGGAAGCTGAGCTGGCAGGGCTCTGGCCTCGTGGTGCTCAGCAAACAGCCCAAATTAGCAGCGCCGAGACAGCTGCATTTCGGTACCATCGCTACAAAGGCGTTCGAGCCGTGTTGGGAGCAGGTGTGTGACACCAAAGCCAGCAGCAGCTCACGCTGGGATGGCTGCGACTCGAGGGCCCACAGTGACATCTGCTGGGATGACTCGCTCTGAAGGAGCATTAAAAAGTGTTGTTCAAGCCCACACAAGAGCCTTTCTTTCCTTTCGGTATCAAAGGCAAGGAAATTGATAACGTGAAATCATCGATAGTCTTTGAAAGCTGAGTGCCTGAGTGCTACACAGAACTGAACGTGGCTCACACTGAAGAAGGAATCCCAAATCCTTTTGCATTCCCCTCTCCTACCCAATTGTTTTCTTCACACAGAAGCCTGAAAACAGAGCCCACGAGCACTCTTGCAGTGTAGTCAGAGATAATGTGTACACAAGCTTTTGATCATTTCATTGAGAGTGCAGCTCCTGATCAGAGCGGGAGAGTCGCCAGGTTTCTAACAGAGTGTTAAATCCTTCCAAGTTTTCCCAACCACGGATTTTTTTTTTCCCCTTCTTCCAAGCAGAGTGTTAACATCCTCCAAGTCTTAGTTGACCGACTTGAGCATACTCCTGGAGAATATCAAACACATTTGACAACTTGTAACCACTTTTCAGTCACAAGATTTTAATAACACTAATTCCACTTAGCAGTTCTACCTCCATCGTCTTTTTCTTTTTTTATCTTTTTTTTTTCCTTTTTTTTGTTTTTTCTGCTGCTGCTGTTGTTGTTAACTGAAATATCTTTCTGTAAAGCTGAAGTTCATCACAGGATTGACAAGCAACTGCTTTGGCATCGTGGGTGACCTTTCCCATATGCTGTGGGTAAGAGCACACACAAGGGAGATGCACTGATTGTCCTGGGGATGGGAGCACGCAGTTCATTTTAGGATGTGTGTGAGTGTTCTGCCCCAGTGTGGAGACTCTGAGAGGAGGATTGCTAAGCCAGGATTTTTATTTAACAGCAGCATATAAGAGGAAAGAGAAACTGGCAGCAAACAACAAAATTCAGGCGGAGAACAGAGAAGCCCACAGCTCATTTTGCAGGACTCAGAGGTTGGGCATCCTGGAGCTTCCAGGAGTGGCAGCAGGACAGAGAGAAGGAAAAGAAGCTGCAGGAGAAACAGGCATCACAGAAACTGGAAAGGGAAGAATATTTTTTACAATTTCTTCTAAGAAAAGCAGTAACAGGTGTTACATATCCTTCTATATCCAAAACTTGCAGAATCACGACCACTTCCCCCCCTTAAAACTGAATGGGAAATAGGAAAGTGAAGAGGAGCTGACCCATGAATTATTGAAATCCAAGTTACTTACTTAATTTTTAAATTTTAGTTACACAGTTACAAAGTCTTGACCCTTCTATTGCCACAATCATATTTATAAAGTGCTTTATCCTATTTTGGAAGCCTGGAGACCTCAACTACATCATGATTTAACCAGAAAAAGCCCCTCTGGAGGGAGCTGTCATCAGTATGTAGAATATTGTATGCGGGCAGGGGGACGATTCAGAATGGGAGTTACTAAAGGTGACCTCAGATTTTTTGCCCCCAAAAGGGGCAAAAAGTGAGTTTAATGGCTTAAATCATAGATTCAAGGAAGGCTTGAAAATGCAACAACTTGGTTATCACGTTCTTAAGTACTGTAGCCTCAAAACTGAACAGACACATGGCACAGCTATTCAGTTAAAAGACAAGCAGGGAGGAAAAGCAAACAAACCAAACCCAGACAGGACATCTGTCTAGATATTTACATAAACAGGCCAGGTTTTCTGCTTTCATTTCAACAAAGCGATGTCTCACTTGTGGAGGATCTGGCCAAAGTTTTCAGACTGCATGAAATACTAACAAACTCCTATTCATGCGAATATGGAAAGTAAGAGGGTTTTATTAAATTGTAAATCTGCTGCTAATTCATCAGTCTAGTCTGCAAGTGCCAATTATAAAAACCCACATGTTTTGAGGATAAAAATTAAATGTTTTGACTTTGATGAGACTATTCGTGTGTCTGAACATGTGTTTATGGTCTTTTCTGGCTGGAGGCCTAACTGCAAATCCTTTATTCTTTAGTGCTACTGGAATAGGAAACAAGCAATAAGAAGAGTTTTCACTTTCCTCCAAGAAATTTTCGTATTTGGCTTTTAGCAGATATTTCCCTGTGTTTCTCAGGAAACATTAAGATTTAGTGAACCCACAAACCTGTTTGGGGTTGGTTGCTTTTTTTTTTTTAACTGTATTTAAAATCTGATCCATGGTAATACAGGTAAAAACAATGGGATTTCTGTTTGGCAGAATTGGTCAGAGTGGTTTTCATGTTTATTGGAGATCTGGGGAGAAGCTTTGCATATCTGGGGGAAAAAAAGAATCTGAAATATATCTGCCATAGTACACATGCTGCAGCTACACAGGAAGATTTAGTTTAATGTTGGAGTGATCCAGCACAAACCCTTCTGAGTTAATGAAGAAAACTGAGCTATTCCTATTCAGGCGATCTAGTACGAAGTTAAATATTTGGCTTGCTGTTCCTCATAGAAAACGTTGGTTGGTTGGCTTATTTAGGTTAGGGGTATTTTTCCCAAAATTAAGCAGAAATGTTTTAAAATTATAAAAATTAATTCATCACAGTTATTTGTTGAAAATTCAGTTATGCAGGAAGTTTGCCAACAGCCTCTGACCAACCATCATCAACCTGTTTACATGGGTTTCACTGCTTTAATGCACCTCAGCTCCTGGCACTCCTACCAGATGAAAATACTTTAAAGATTTTATAATATTTCTAATAATTTTACCCCTGTGTAAATTGATATTTATGTAGATGGTACTGAAAAGCAATCTCATTTTGTTCAAATCTTGGATCCTTAGTTCAAAGTTCTTTATTATGTCAAGATTTTTAGTCCCTAATAAAATAGCCTGAGAATCAGAATATGTCCCATTTTCTAAATCTTCTTATAATTATTTTTCTTGAAGGTTATAGGTAATATTTTCCAGAACATACATGATCTGATTGTGAACATTCCTGTGAACTATTTTAAAAAGATTCCACATGAAAAAAAACAAATACTGGTCAATAAAAAATGAGGTTTGTCCTATTGTCTTCTAATTTCTGAAAACTGGAGATTATGGAACCCTTTTTTGAGTCATTATTTGATCAATACTTTCAACATATTGAAAATAATGCTCTGACTTTTGATCACATTTTTTAATTCTCTGTATAGCCAGAATTAATTTACAAAACTGTAAACAATGGTTAAAATGTGAGGGCTTTTGTTTTCAAGCCAGAACAACTAGGATACAAATACTTCTATAAAACAATGCAGTGATCTCACTGACAACCTCTACTAACACTGTAAGAAGAACCATTTTTAAATGGCAAATCCTTAACATTTAACTCAGAGGATATCACCAAAAGAAAACAAAAAAGAAAACTATGAAATAGCATAGAATATGAGCAAACTATTACAGAAACTCAAATTGCTTGTCATTAAGAAGAGGGAGGAAAACCATCTCTATGATAAAGCACTGTTCTGTAAAAGTATTAACCAGTCATTTAGCCCAGCTGACAGCTCTAATGCTTCAAGAGCCTCAAAGATTTCTCAACTAGAAATGTAGCAGTGCCAAAAATACATCAAATGGGCCTTTAAGAAGTCATTCTACGCCTTCTATTATGCTAACACTGCAACTTTTGATCGCTGGCCTTAGCTCCAAGAGTTTATGAAATGGGTGAATGAGTTTTCACCCTTTCCATAATCCCTACAGCACAAACTCATCCTGTTCTCCACCCAGTAAGGCAGACAAGATACAAGGGACATTATCTAGTTAGACTGCAACGTTATTAACTCATCTGGAAGCCACTTGGCAGGAAATCACACAGAAGAAGGTAATTATTCCTCTTTTTTTAATCATCTCCAGCTGTTTGAGTGCTGTTGTCACTCCTTCATGCTTCAGACCAGGTCAAACATTCTCCAAGAACCCCCTGGCCCTGTCCTCTCGTGAGAAATAACACAAGTAACACAAAGAGGTATCTCCTTACTGCTTAATACATGCACAGGCTCCAATACCCACTCTAATTTGGAATTATCTGGTAATCAGACCCCTCTATGGAATTAGTGCCTCAAGACCTAGCAGCAGTTAATTTGATGCCAGACTGGTGGTGATTCCCTTTCTGATGCCATGCAACAAAGCGCCTTCTTCCAAGCCAACGTTCTCCATCAAACTTTGGAGAGTCCATGCTGACTGGACAGTAATTATCTTTCTCTGCTCATGCCCACCTGCAACCAGATGCTGGTTTTCCTGGTCAGGCCACATGGAGCAATGGAGAACACTGTCAGGCACACGGAGTTATCCTTGGGGTTGTCCTGTGCAGGGCCAGGAGTTGGATTTGATGATCCTTGCGGGTCCCTTCCAACTCAGGATATTTTATGATCTTACTCGGCCAGCATGCAGAAAAGTGGAGTTTGGCCATGGGTGCCTCTGTGACCTGATAAATATTCATGCTCTCACAAAATTTCAGTTTTCTCACATGAATATATGATTATGGTTTGCTACTAAAAAGTCAAGGCAGGGCATCAACACCAACAAATGTCTCCTGCTTTTACTACTGGTGTAATATCTGATGTGCCTTTACCTCCAAACACCCAAATAAGATAATAAAATTGGGCATCTCCCAGGATCTCTTTGATGTAACAGTGATGCTTTCAAAACTCATAATTAAACAGCCCCTACAAAGGCTTAGGTAAAGTTGTTCTGCTGCAAAAGGTGGTGAATGACAAATGTGTAAAAGCAGGAGATGATAGTCTACTGCCAAACACAGCTGACCTGCAAAAATGCAAATCAAAATCAAACATAGCATTATTTATGACCGCCTTTTTTTGCTAAACCACAACCAGCCTAGGAACCTTGTTGCTTTGTAGGGTTTAGCCTCACTGTTGAATGTGACCGTGCCTAAATATGAAGCAGTCCATCAGCTGTTTAATTAGCAGTAGAACATGCATACCAAATTAAAAGCCAGAAACTAACCACCCCCAGCAACTCAAGGCCTAGTTGTTCACTTTGTGTCACATTGATACGCTTAACCCAGAAATTCATTCTTTCATTTATAAACTGCTCTCTCAATTAATTACTTTGGCAAAGTGCAGAGGAATGAACAAATCATGGTGAGCAGAGTGGCAGGCAATCCTGCTCCTGAAGCTGGATATTTCATCATCCCAATTCTTTCCTGAATGCTGCTGATTTTAATCTGTATTTTACAGGGTAACAGGCTGTTCTTCCATCTCCACCAGGGGAGTAGGGAGGCAGGTTTGAGGTAGATTTATGAAGAAACAATAATCCTCAAATCACTTGCAATCCCATCACCCTTCAGCCAGCAAATTCTCCTTCTATTTAGCATGTGTTTGAAGGGCCCTGGTGGGATGGAAGTGGTGGAGGCACAGCCAGCTGCTGCCACATACACAGAGCAGTAAATTCAGCTTGTAAATTATGACACAGGAAGTACCTGTAACAGCACAGGGCATCTCTGAATCCTGCAGGGAACTGTTCCGAAGCCTCCCTCTGCTCAGTTATTTCTCTTCCCTCCCCCTCAGAAGGCACTCATTCTCTGTAGACTCTACACAGCTTTTTCCCCACAGATTTATGTCTCCTTATTATATACAGACATTGCTGAAGCCTGCAGAAGGGACTAAACATACTCCAGCAACGCTATTCCAGATGTTCAACTTCAACTGCTTATAAAGCAGCTTATAAATCAAGCTAAGCTCAACAATAAATATTACCATCAACATCTTTCTATTTTTTGTCCTCAGACACATCAACTCTGTCTCCTGAAGTGGTCTCTGATTCAAATAGGATCTCCAGACCATGGTCCTGCTAACATACCACATTCCAAACACATTTAAAGCTTCACAATGATCAAAGATGGCAATGTCAACACTTGCAAAAGATGTTCTTTAAAACAATCTGTTTCTGCCACTAAAATTATTTACACCAACAGCCTTTTTTCCAGCACAAACTTTAAGAAGAATATTTTAACAAGCATCACGTTTAGTATGGCTTATATTTCCTCCTCTGTGTTGTATTTCACTTCCTCTAAGTTTTTCTCTAGTGCAGTTTCTCACTTTGCTTCTAGAACTCAGCCTTATGGACAAAACTTCAATATGGAGCCAGCTAATGTTGCATTTCTGTCTTTTGAAGGAAACAACCAAGCCTCTTCAGCATTCTTAGGAAGTAAATAAACCACAAAAATTTACAAGGCTTCCCAGGAAATCACCTGTGAAGGTCAAAAATTTTAAACCTCTGGCATGCCATAAAGAACATTTCCCAAAAAAACAGCACATTTCTATAATATTCACATGTATATTATGACCAGTTCATGTGGCACAGTACCAGTTATACTGAGACTGACAGGAACTTTCATGGTTTAATGAGAACAAGCTTTTCCATCTAGATTTTAGAGGTAGGAGGGCCCAATTAAAATGGTCTGGCTGAGCTGCTGAATACAAACAGTCACAGAAAGTCATCCAGCAGTTTCCATGTTGAGTCAAAATAATTCACAGAGCACATGTGTCTATCAAAAAGCATCCAGTTCCATCTAAAGATTTTACCCAGGGAGCAATAAATAATTTTTTGGGTTTTGTTTTTCTTATCTAGCTGACATTTGTATGTTGTTTCATAAAGAAATTCTCAAACTCAGGTATCTTTCCTCACAATGGAGATTTTAGGCATCAGTAGCTACCTTTTAACTTTCTCTACAGCATATAAATATTTATACACTTTATTTATAAATTAAAGAAGAAAATCTCAAAAATATGCTGCTTAGTCATGGGGGATGAATAGCATGACTCACAAAGACTTAGATGGTAACAAGTTAATACAAATCATGCACCGTACCAAATGTTCCCTTAGACAGGATCTAACAATCCCCAAAATTTTGCTTTCTATGAGGAATTAAATGGCCCACTGTTGCCTCTTTAGAAGGTTGTTTTAGTCATGGTGGTTTGGTTAGTTACTAGGATTGCATATACAGTGCACATTGATGAACAAAGCCACCTTTTCATCCATTTTCCAAGTAATTTTTGATGTGAGTCACAGTGCAGGCTCCTCACAGCTCAGGGATGATGTACAGAGGTTCCCACACAGCTATCATTATGCCAGGAAAAGGTTTGGTTTCACTCATCATGCATTTTGAATACATGGTTTTCTGCATTTTCAAACCTTTCAAAACACTTAACTCAAGTACTAGGATTATGAAACCATCCTTTTGGCAACCATTATTTATCCCTGCACAGCTCATTAACCCTTCTCCCTGGTGGTTTAATTTTAGACAAAAAACAGGTCCAAATGTTCTTACTATTCAGATGACACTTTAATGGGAGCATGGAAACTCTTTTAGTGTCTGAGGACAGAGAACTGTGAAAGGAAAGCCCCCGTGCTGCTTGCAAGGTCCTCATGCTCAAAGGGAAAAGCTGGGGGAAAAAGTGTTTGGATGGAGGTGAAGAAAAAAGGGTCTGACTGAGGGAGGGTTTGATAGGCCGGGTTTTGGGGAAGAGGGAACAGGGGTCACATAACACTTCAAAATCTGACCTAGTTTCTCACAGTTTAAAAGATAAAATAGAAGACTAATTACATATCCAGATATGAGCTGCTACAAGCTTTTCATAAAGCCTGGAAAGACAAATATAAATTTTGTTCATCACTTTAAAATGGCCGCACGTAGCGAATTGTCACAAGGTAATTCTAGCAAACCAGAGCAAACAAATGTACCCTAAATGTTTAATTTAGGTACCCAACTGCCAGAGAGTTCTATTTCACATCACTAATTCAACGCCTTGCATTAATTTGAAGAAGAAACCAGACAGAAAGGTTTGTTTTCCTTCCTCTGCCACAGTTTTTAGATTCCATCTGCTCTCCCTGTTCCTGTTGGTTGCAGAACCTTTGCACATCTTCCATCTGTGTTGTATTTTTCCTGACGTCTACAGCTACAGCTCAAGTTCCATAGTTTATCATATCCCTTCATCATTCAAGTCAGCAATATCACTAGTGCATAAAACTTAATTTCAGTGGTTACCTACAATGAATGCCAAGTGAAATGAAAAAGTCACATCCATAACTCATTCCCAGAAGCCTCCATCCAGTCTCTCATGCCTGTTTTTAACCATGTCACTTGGTGAGGAAAACTAACATTTCTTAGCTCCAAACAAATACTGAAGTAGTTCAGCTAGAGATGAAACATCATTCTAATCTTACATAGTTAGCAAAAAAGAGTGAAACAGACTGAAAAGGCTGATGTCAAAATTACTTTCCACATGGATTAACACAGAAGGATTAGAAGGCAAAGTAGTTTTCTAAAATCAGCAATTTAAAAGAGAGGATTGTGATGAAAATCTTTGTATCCTGTGTGTGGGTGAGAAGGAAAATCAATAGCAGACAATTAAATGGATGGCTCTGGTATCATTGGAAAAGGGGGACACTTCAAAATTGCTGCCCAGCTGCAATCTTTGTACTATTCTTTTCTCCTTTTATGTAAAGCTCAAGGAGGAGGAGGCAAAAATCTGAAATTACAAAAATGACAGACAAAAAAACTTATAGAGATGGAGGACTCTTGAAACAGACACACAAAAAAAGACATTAAGGATAAAATGAGAATAGGAGACCATTGATTGACATAAAACACAGTATTCATGCTCATAGGCACCAATCAGATACTGAATGGTAAACTGCTAGTCATAGATATGATTTTAAATGGTTTTGTCCTTCACTTATTTTATAAGGAGTTGAGAGGAGCAATTTCCCAGGAAATTTCAGTGCTGAAAATACTGCTCAATCGCAGGACATCTGTGTGGGAAGATACATTTGGAGATTCAAGACACAAGGCTTCAAGCCAACATGAACATCAACTGAATTCAATTACCCCCAAGCAGAGAAATCCACTGATGACCTGGGTCCTGAACTTTCCTATCAGCTACACATTTGCCAATTGCAGAAAAGAAACAAAGGTTCTTGACCAACAAAAGCTTCTCAGGGGTATTTTCATGCTATGCTCTTATTAGTGTTGTCCACAAAACTCGGATTTGTTACCCAGCAGGCACCAAGCCAACGATTACTCAAGAGAGACATAGATTAGTTATTTCAGAGTTGCACAAGCCTGTGTGCTCAGTGGTATTCCACAGATCAAGCATGCCAGCTATCAAAACTTTTTACTATTTATGCATTTTAGCAAACAAAGGATTTAGAGTTCATTGGCTACAAGTGACGCAGTTCTCTTCTTGTCCTAGATGACCTAAAAAAACATTGTGTGTTCAACACATATTTATCAATTTTTTGTATCGCAACTTTTATCAAAAATTTCAACATATTAAGTATTTTAAGAGGGAGGAGAAGGAATAAATAGGTGAGGAATGGAAATATGGTATGAATTTCTACTGAAAGCCTGGCCCTGCTGACCTGGGCAATTTTGTTATTAAGCCCAGCCAGGGCAGGATTTCACATGAATTTTACGCGAACTACTCTTATTCAAATGTCACCTGCAGCTATTTACAGGTGTAACTAAAAAATTGTTTCTGTTTTGTGTGAACATTGGATGAAAATCTGAGTAGCATCTTATTTTAACCTCTTTTTTTTACACTAAAAGAAACAAACGCACTCACACCCTCTCAAAAAAAAATCACCAGGGGCCAGTGGAAGTAGTAGAGCAAAAATCCCACCAGTGTTTCCCATACTGTCTGCAGGGTATCCACCAGGAAACACATCATCCCATCATCAGAAGGGGAACATTATACATGTGCCTGTGCCTGAATCCTTTGGTTTTAAAGATTAAATCTGCATTCTGCACGGTAAAGAGCAATTCAAAATGGAAACAGGGGAAGAGTAAAGTTACTCCTTAGACCTGCAGCACCATCCTTGGGAAACCAAGGTCAGAGCATTTACAAACAGATATAAATCAGAATTATCCTTTAGAAGAAAAAAATTACCATGCTATACTTCACAAGCACTAAATGAAAATATAAACCCCACTGCAAAATGTTTATAAACTAAATTATAATTAATTGCTTAAGCCACTTTTTTTTCCCTCCCACTGACCAGTATCCAATAAATTTTTTATGCAAGATGACAGAGGTAAATAGCTGTAACTAAACATCTGCTCACCTGATCCAGGAACAGCCTGATTCGACCAGGCAGATTCAGGCATCACAGGAACATCAAAGAGCACACATAGACTGACCCTATATTTATGAACTTCAGCTTTCCTAAATACTTGAATCTGACCCATAATCGTCACTCCCTTCACGTCAACCCATCTTCCCTGATGACTCTTTCTTCAAAATGAAAGAAAATTATCAGCCCAATATTTTAAATTGCAAAGTCTAAGAAAAAGAACTATTCACAACTCCTGCTCAGAGGGTGAAAGAACCATGAGCAGTGAATGAAATCCATATAATAAACTATTCCTCAAAAGGCATGTAATCCTGTGAATTATGCTCATATATTTTCTGGGTTTTATTTTACATGGACACTGACCAGGAAATCTATTTCTACAGAATCATTTTCACCCTGCCTGCAATTTCCATGCCACCGGTTTTGTTGCTGACTTTGAAATGGGAAGTACAGCAAGACTGACATCTGTGGTGTGCAGATCACAGTGTGTTGGGCAGTCCACAAAAGACTTGCTTATCAGAATCTCTGAAGCTATGAAAATATGGTAATTTGTTCCTGGAACTGTGCATACTGAAAATACCAACAGTGCTGGCGCCATCTCAGAGGCAAACAGAAATTTTGAAGATAGATCATGAGATAAAATCCTCCTCTCCTAACAGTACAGGCAAATCCATGAATTCTTGAAATAATTCATAATATTGTGGGAGGCAGTATTGTTTGATTGTCATTTATAAAAGATAAAAACCCTCAGTAAAACAGGAAAAGAAAAATGAAAGAGAAGAAAAAAATTGTCTCTCTCTTCTAAGCTTCTCAGAGCTGAACCTGCTATGTTTTATTCCTGAGCAGTATGAATGAGGCTGACTTTCTTTTTTTAATTATTATTATTTTTTTAAATAATATAAGAATGCTTGAAACTGGGACAGGACTTGTGCCAGTTTTGCTGCCAATTGATTGATTCATTTTTCATTGACACGAATGGCCTGAGTAAGTTAAGGGTGGTTTTCATTTATTGCTGACAAGGAGGTTTTGAACACAAAATTTTATTGAGTCTCATCTTGTTTTGGAACAATTCTCAAGGTGAACCTGATAGAATGTATTATGCATCCTAAAAATACAACCAAAAATGAAATAACACTGTAAAAGAATCTGCCTATTTCTGAATGTTAAAACATGTCCAACAGGGAGTTGAGATGAGTATTTGTGCCTTACATGTGAGGGGAGAAGAGGCCAGAGGAGATACGACCACAGACAGCTGAAATGACACTGCCTAAATTTAATACACAGCAATTCCCTGGCTGGACAGGAAAATAATGAGAAAAAGGAAAGAAAAGATAAAGTGAAAAATTGGCAGTACATTCTCAATCCCCCAACACCACTGAGGAATGGAACTGTAAATAGAATGCCCAGGTACCCTGATTTGCACACAAATCCCCAACACTGCCAGCTTGGCAAACTGGCAGGAAGGTTCTAACTCATCAATACTTCTGATTACTGAATACCTTTTTAACCCAAAGCAAGGCATGTAGCTACACGTTATTCCTACATTTGGAAAGCCAATCTACCAAGAGATAAACAGGAGTCTTGGATAAACTCTCCCCAGTGAATTTTGCAACATATTAAATATCCTACGTTGGAAAAGCAGTCCACCAGTGAGCATAACACATAAACCACCCAAGTCATGGCACTTCCATGTGGAGTAAAGGGAAGGGGATACCTCAAAGAAAGCACTGAGGATAGGTGTAATGCTTGGCATGTATAGATCATTACAAGGCAGGTGGCCTTCCTCCAGAAACTGGGAAACAAGGATGTAAAAAATACTCCAGCAGTGCAAGGTTGCCAAGCAGATAATAGATTGGTAGGTGGGCAGTGTAGTTCTTGCACCACTGGGCTGAAAGCAAGCCTGTTCTGGCCTTGCATCTCTCATGTGCCTTTATTTAGATAACAACATTTTAGTTTTAAGCTTGTCCTGGGATGACTTTATGATGTGTATCCCCTATCACTGCTCTATGACCAGAAATTAATTTTGTACCTTTCTGTGCCTTTAAACTCAGCCTGAGAGGGGGAAGAGGAAAAAACTGAGTGAACTTTTCAAAGCAGTTGTTCAAGGACACAGATACACGCTCCTCTGCATCCTGCTGTGGTAGCAAGAGCGGAGGAAGCACCTTTCTTGCTTTTCAGCCAGCTTTTGGCTCTTTTTCTCTGGAGGGACACAGAGAGTTGAACTTTGTTTTCCTGGGACTTCAGTTTTTCCCTTCTTCTCTTCTGGACTGTTTCAACATCAGAACACACTGGGAGAATTTTCCACCAAGGCCCTGAAGATGGGCCCATGACCAAGCTCCAAGGAGGAGGAGAGAGACCACACCTACAGAAGGACTCTGAAATCTACTCGGGTTTCCTCTCCACAGTGAGAGGTTTTATTATTTAGCATTATTATCCTTTTCCTGTGTGTTTGCAAATTAAGTAGTTTTTTTATCTCTTTCACTTTCCTCCAAGGAAATTTTTTTTCCCAAACTTGGTGGGGGAGGGGTGGTTGTAACCTCCCTTCCATCAGAGGATATTTTCCTCCAAATTTGTCTGAACCAGCACAAGCTCCATTGAACATGTATATTTTGGTTACTGAACATTTATAATTAACTGTGTCTATACACTACTGCATTTAAAGAGATGAGGCACAAAGATCAGAGAACTAAAATAATTTGATTCACACAATTTAACCTGGATTTTGTATCTCAGGTCTCAAATACTCAAAATGGTACCACAGTTTCACAGCCAACTCAGACAGAAAATGTGTTTGGGTAAAATATATTTTACTGGATTCGCCAAATTGACAGCTGCAGTAAAATTATACTATAACTGACAAAGCATCCATAAATGTGATTAGAATTGAGCTTTTTATATCAGAGCAAAAGACAGTAAAATCCAGTTAATAAATAGCTAATTATTACATTTAGCCCAGTGAGTAATTCAGGTGATTTATCTTTCAATCTTGATATTGTCCATCTATACACCACTATAGATTTTCAGATACTTTGTCACTAAATGTGCTAACAAAACAGTTTTTACTGGGCACCTTGTCAAAGGCAATCCAAGTTTTTAATGCAATGACTCATGATTTTTTATAATCTAATTACACTGGCCTGAAATTGAATGCAAATTTTAAAATTCACTTCATGATTAAGAGTCCATAGCCACATTTTCAAATTTAATGACTAATTTAGCGACTAATGTATACACTATAATAAGCACACTAATCACAGTTAGGAGCCTGTAGATATTTCTGGTCACTTTTTAAATTTTCTTGGAACCAAAGAAAGGAAACTACAATGTTTTCATCTTTCCTTCTTTTAAACAAGAATCAATTTTAGTGTTGATAGGAGAGAGAAAGTTACTTCCAAAACTCTTCAAAGGAAATTCTTTTTGTGGAATTTATAAAGTCACAGTATATGATCCACCAGCATGGTTCCCTATTTTTATTTTTGTGTCCTGGTTTCATTTCCAGTCAGAATGCACGCTTTTTGTTCAATAAGTTGCATAAAAAATAATCTTCATCCTTTGTCTTAAACCAGAATATAAAAAACTGCAAGTCTTGAAAAGTCCTTATTTAGTACCCATTATCTCACAGAAAAAAAACCTCCAAAATAAAGCATAAGTGAATTTTATAGAATGAGCTGTGAAAAATTACCCAAAATGAGTAGACTCTTATAATCCATAATTTTTCCATTATTCTCATTTTGATTTATATTCTCAACAGGTAAGTCATAAAAATCAACACAAGTTTTTACTCAGACACAAGATTAATGAATGTGTGACTGTGCATTTCCAAGAAAACATACAGAGTTTTAAGGAAAGAACTCAGCCAAAATCTACCAGTTTACCTCAGCCAAATATCACACACAAGAATATTGTACACACACTACTCCTTTTTGCTGAGGTTGCACAGAAACATCTTTAAAGCTATTTGACAGCACGATGCTCTTCAAGTAGGTGCCATTTAAATATTTACGACATGATTACTTAGATGAAGTTTCCATCATTTCTGTAAGCAATTTCAGGGGGAATCAAAGTTGGAAAAGCATGGAAATCACTAAAGCACTACGTGGTCACGCTTGCAGAAACACCAAATTTAATGTGCAGCATGAATAATTTCTAGCCCTACTCCGAGCTTGCAATAGAAGGAAGTTATCCAGGAATTTTAATCAAAACAAATTTTTGAGGATGCAGGCCACTCCATAGACCAATACATAAACAGTCTGAATGGACAATGTATACCTCAGGGGATGCTGCAGGACAGCATGTAAAGAAATAGAACTGAAAAATCAACAATTTAAACCAGTCAGCTTCTCGGAGGCTGATTCTGATTTGATGTATGCCAGTTTAAATCAGAATCTCATTATATCTACATAATAATCCATCTCCCTGACGAGAGGCCAGGTGCTTTTTGCAGGCCCAGGCTGCTCAGCAGCCACTGCAATCCTACAAAGAAATGTTCTCTGAGTTGTGCTGACTCATTGCAGCTTTTGATTTATTCCAGCTGGCAATAAGAGGAGACAGAGCATGTCTGGGAGGGGTGGAATCGGGCTGGGTGGCTGTCAGGTGGAGAATGCCTTGAGTTTGTGGTTACATCATTATTGATGAAAACTCTGACAATATTCTCCCCCTTCTCAGAGCCTTTGTGTGGATGCACAGTCCATGGAGCTGTATTCCAGCCTAAAAGCAGGAGCACACAGAGATTTAAACAAGCAAAAGAATTCTGCACACACCTTCCAAACCAAGGCACTGTTTACATTCACACATTAATTATTGTTTATATTTGCCTCTAATCTGCATATGTGTCTTAAACTATCCACCCAGAGTGCTCTCTTCCAATTAAGAGTAATCTGCAATTACTTCCAGCCAGGGTGTAGTCTTGCCTGCCAATTAATTACAGAGTTTGTGGGAAGTGTTTACAAATTAGGCAGTTGAAAGGCTAAATACAGCAGAGCAGTCATCCTGATGAGGCAGGAAACAAAAATGCCCTCAGGTATTTCATGACTCTGTTTTTGAGTCCGCAACCAAAGGCTGAAAAGAACACACTAAAACTCAACTGGCAATTTTCCAGAGTGCCAAAATGATGTTTCCTAGATTTAGCTTGCAGGATTTCTAGTGCATTCCAAATTATGAGACTCTTAATGGCAACAGTTGATCAGTCCTCCTTTTACAAGTTACAACTGCTTTTTAAGAGCCTTTTTCCTAACAGCCCCTAACTTTATAACCGCTGTAATTAACATTGACAGGAGCTGCGCTCCCTAATTTTTCATGTTTTGTAGAAAGAAAGACGCACCATCACTGGTTAAAAAGTTAGAGAAATAAAGGAAGTTACTGCAGGAAAATACCTGGGTGATTAATTTCAGTCATCTGAAAATTTACTTTATGATTGTTCTGACAAACTTCTCATGTTCCTTTTTCAGGCTGCCCCTAAAGGTCTGACTGGAACTGTTGGCACCCGTTCTTCTAATTCCTAACCTTAAACACATTCATGCTACTCTATGCCCACTAGCTTTTGTGCCAATGTTTTATCCTGATCTTTATTTCAGAAAAGACATAATTACATTGTGAGATTCAGTGCCACAAGATGTTGGAATTATAAAGGGATAAATTAGAAAATGTGCATTTACATAAGAAATATATTACCTCAAAACCCAATCAGAAAGTCCATCAAGGGCTATTAAAATGCATCAATAACTTTCTGCACTTCAGATTGAGAATGTAAAGTAGACAAAAATATGCCTCCACTTTTTGGTCCCGATATTATTTGCCATAAGTATCCAATACTAGCTACTAGCAATACTTTGCTACTAGCAAAGAAAAGGCACTGGAACAGAGAGACTTCCTGGGCTGTCCATAAACAATATTTTCCATGTAAATATAAATCAAGCTGAAGCTCTTATACTAGTCACAGATTCTTTTCTACTTAATTGTTTTTTCACTTTATCTAAATTGCCAAAGAAACCCTTTCACTCTAAGTATTGAAATAGGCTGAAGATCTCCAGTGCAGTCCCTGCTAGATTCTGTGATGGAATGGCATCTTATTTTATAAGAAAATTAAGGATAGCAGTGATTACTTTTGTTTTCTTTCAAGGAATTCTTGAAAAGACCTTTGGATATTAAATACAAGCAGTCAAAACCAGGGCCACGATGAAACTGTTTGTAAACGAGGCCATAAGTAGTAAACTTTTCATTAGCATTGGCCACATGAAAAAAGTTTTCCTTTGGGTTAATTAACTTTTTCAATAGCTGTACAGAAGACTGAATGTGGCTTGACAGCCCTCAATGTGACTGCAACAATAAGATCAATCTTTGCTTATGAGCCATGCACTCTAAACGCATTGCCATGGGAACATTTATCCCCTTACCCCTTTTGTGCTGAGATTCATTGCTTTGAACATGCCCAGATCCACGAGGCTGTTGGCCTGTATATTTTAACAGTTGACAAGGGAGAGGTTGGGGGGCCACAGGAGGAGAGACAAGATGCTTGTGTAGCCTGGGGCAATACGTTTATGAAAATCCCCTCATGGTCTCCTGTTGTCTGAATCAGGCTTTCAGTGTTGCCCCTAAACTATGACCAGCCACAGATTTTCAACACAAAACACATTTCCATACAGAGTTAGCAGGCAGGCAGGAAGCCCTGCCAGGAAATTACATCTCTTGGCAGATACACTACAGCAACATCTTCTCTCTCACTTAATGGGAATTTATTCAGGCAACAGGTGCAACTGCAGCCTCTGAAAAGCTGATGCCTGCTCGCATCTCCAAAAAGCAGGTCATGCTTCTCCAGAGACCAGGCAAGCAAATGATTAGGCTATGGCAAGATTAAGGGCTAAAAGGCTGTTTTGTCCTCTCAATGAATATGTTTTACTACCTTTAAATAATAGGATTTGGGTTATTGGGTTTTCACAGAAAACCAAATGCTAATCATAGAACAGTGGTTTGGGATGGAGGGGAACTTACAGATCCTCTAATTCCAACCTGCCCCACAGGGGCCCACTATTAGTCTTTGTATTAAAGGTATCATACTTGCTTACTATGATAGAAATCACTTAAAAATAATTGCTGTTCTGATTTAGATTTTTTAAAAGGGAAAAAAGTCTTTGTTTGCATTAAGTGACCATTTCTGGACTTTAATCCCTATGTAGTATTCTTGCCTTGCAAAGGTTTTTGTAGTATTTATCATCTTGAAAACCTGAGCTCATTGGCTCAATTCAGAGAGAGGCACAACCAATCCTAAATCACTACAAACATCCTTGCGTCAGGAAAGAGCTGTGGGGAGTACCATGACTGAGAAGACTCCAGAGCAAAGAAGATAGAGCAGTTTTCAAGAATAACCAACTAAAACAAGGAATTTTAATTACATCTCTGCACTATCTCAATGTTATGAATGAAGTATTCCTATATAAAGAGGTTGTCAGAAGTTAAGCAGTTTATTGTTATAAAGCTTAAAAGAAAATTTAAAGATGCAAAAATTCTGGAGAATTTTATCAAATTTCACTTCTAAGAAGAAGGACAATTAAAAGAAAATTTACCAAAAAGGAGCAGATATTACTCTATGAAGCAACAGTAGAGCAAGTGAAATTACAGCCTGAGAGGAGCTTTGCTTGGAACCATAATTTTAGAAACTCAACACCTACCATTAGGGTCAGATTCAAAATGAGTTACCTGTTGTGTGAAAGCCTAATGCATCCCACTGGATGTTTTCCTAGCTAAAACCTAGCTTTCAAAATGAACAAAAGAAACATATGCTTCTGGTTTGGGATGCTGAGCAACTATTTGTCAGAGACTTTTCAAAAGGATTTTCTTAAAAATATCATGATATGAAGATAAATGAAGACTCAGTATCCTGCAAAAAATAGGACTTTGGTCTGCAAAATATCTCTCAATGGTTTGTTTTAACATTTGTATGTTTCATTTCAATACTATTTTATATTTGAAACATTTTTTTGTACTGTCTTACCATTGGTGTTATAAAAACAGTTCAAAACAAACAAAAACTATTATAAAAGCTCCCCTGTCATTAAAAACAGATTAAAAGAAGACCTCATTTCCTGTCTGGGTATTTAAAAAAAAAAATGTCTTCAATCACATTCAGAAGGAAATGACATTCCAGTTCATAGCTCCCATCCTTCACACAGCTCAGCAAGGAGCACTTTTGCTGCGATTTCTGCCTATACCAAGAGAATGTCACCACAAATGTACATGTTCACCTGAAACTGAGAGTCAATAAATATTTCACTGCTGGAAAGAATTGCCCTTGGATCCTGAAAGTGTTACTGTAATTAAGTGAAAAATGTATGATTATTTCAAGGGCCAGTTCTTGCCTAGTTTTGCAGAATCTATCGCAGCAATTATGGTGATGTGTCATCAGCTGTAAGTTACTTCAATATCTTGTTTGTTAAATATGACTCCTACATACAAACGTGCCTTAGTTCCTTAATTTGCGAAATACTTTAACACATAAGCATCAAAGCTCTTTTAAGAGTTACAGAAGTGTCATCCACTGTAGGAGATAACAGCAAATTAAACTGGGATTGGAAAAGAGGACAGAAAAATTATAATGGGTGTACAGAATATCAGAGTATTGAGTCAGGAAGGTACATTTAGACTAATGAAGGGTTCCTTTCGACTAAGTGTACTAACCAGGATTAGCTGACTGTTATTTTGACTTGGCACCTGGGTTTGTTTATGGGAATTGCAGTTTGGGTTGCTCTCAGGTCAGGGAAACCCAATGCCTGTCACTGAGAGACCATATGTTCCCCCCACTCAAACCCATCAGACATCAGTAGGTGAGCCCATTTTTGAAGCAGCAGGACTAAAAATACCATAGTGAAAGGAAATATCTCCCATCAGAAAGAGTCAGCACAGAAAAACCCCCCTCCCTGAGGTTTTGGGGAAGCACAATAGCAGGAAGGTACAGTGGAGTCCTGGTGAGCGAGATCAGACATAATACAGAGCATGCTGCATTTCAGCAGTGGATATTATCACCCCTGGAAGGAATAAAAGAGCTGGATAACCCACTATCTTTATATTTCTGAGAGCATCAAATCAGTGACAGGCAGCACAAGGTGAAGTGCTTGAATAAAAAACACTGTTCTCCCAGAAAAGCACAAAGACAAAACACCAAACTGGCAACAGAGCAAAGAAGAAAGAATTGATGCTCCCACACTATTCTCAACTCCTGAGAATTTTTTTTCCCCTGCCTATTAATTTTTTATATAAAGAGATTTATTCTCATTCTCTCTATGTAAGTAATCTTCTCCCTAGGGAATTATCAAAAGTGAGCATGATCAGTGCTGGAATTTAATAAATTTGGGTTCTAATTAGTTTTAGTAGCTCCTACAATTAATTTTTTTTTAATTCTTTGTTGGCAGAACTGGATTAAAATCAGATTGCAGAGCAATAACTTTGGAGAAGAGTGACCATGCCCAGCAAGACAACATGATATACAGTAGCAAGCAATCACAGGCAGTAGCTATGATGGAGGAATCAGATTTCAAAAGGGAATTTTGCATATCCCAAGATGTAGCAGGACATAATGCTGCACTGATTCACACAGATGTACACAAGAATACAACAGCCTTTGAGGTGTAAAAAATTTCAGCTAAGTAAGAGGAAGCAATGTCAATAATGCATTTATTTTAAAGTGTTTCCTTTTAGTTAGCTGTTTTCCATATATATCTGACCTTAAACATCAGTGCACACCTACTAATAACCTTAATTTGTTACATAGAGTGCTTTGATGATTTCTCTGCCTTAAAATGGGCTGAATCAAAAATGGAAGAAGGCACTCCAGGGAAGTCCTGGACAGTTGTTTTATTCAACCAAGTTCAACCCTCCCTTAAGCAGTCATGTTGCTGAGAATCTACTGAAAGTGGGAGGCTGTTTCATTGTGGGAACAGAACATCATGCAAATAATAGGCAATGGAAGAGCTGGACTACAATGGAAATCATTTTATGGCCTCAGCTATAGGTTTCTGTTCAGAGATTAAAGAGAAAGGATTTTAAACAGTCATTGCATTCTCCACAGAATGCCAAACCAAAAAAAAGTAGACCTCCATGCTTGGAAGAAAAACCTGCTTGTACCCTTATCTTAACTACCAACAGTAAAATAAGTCTGCCTCTGCCCAGGGGAGCAGAGGAAAGAAAACTTGTGATGCAGCAGAGTAATAAACTCTATGAGCTTCCCTTTGTCATTAGAGCTTTCTTGAAGAGTGTCATTTCCAAAGAAAAAAGACACACTGCAAGTACTGAATGACATACTGTACTCAGTTATGGCTTGGTGATGCAATCAGGCAGGTTTTAAACATCAGCAGGGACAGTAATTTTCCTTACGGTGCACACAGAAACGTGTATCTTCAGAAATAAAAAAAAAAAGACAGACAGAAACAGTCACATTTGACACTGAAGACAGAGAGCCCATGCCTAATAGGCTGCAGAAAAAGTCTGAAAGCATTCATCTCTCTGAGCTCCCTGAGTGACCCCTGCAGTGCAGCTGTGGCTACCAAGACACACTGCTGCAATGTGGGCAAGGGACAAGTGTGTGAAGGACAGTTCAAACTTGCACACTGGGTCAGTTTTTCAAAACATTTTGAGGCAAGACATCAGATTGCCTCATAATTCATGTGAACAGCCAAGTGCAGCCCCCCTCGGCACCGTTAATGTCATAAACTACATTCTGCCAGCCAGAATAAACATATTAAACCTAGTAGCAAACCAAGCTCTGAATGAGAGGCATTATTTTCTATCTGTGGGATGCCTTGGAGTAGCTACCCGAAAACAGAAGCTAGACAAGATTAAGAGAATACAAACAGGTATTTATTTGAAGGGCCTTCAAAGGTACACCCTGGGAGTCAGAAGTCTCCAAGGGGCTCCACCCAAGATGGACCCTGGGTCACGAGTTCCTCACACTTTTATGTTTGGTCCATTTGCATATCAGGGTAATTCTCCAATCATAATTTCAGTTAATGATGTAATTACCTCAAGTTTGCCCCTCCTCTCAAGGCTTTAGTTTACATATTTTGGGGCCTGGGACAATCTAGGTGTCCTTGGAGAGCAAACCTAGAGAGGCTTTGTTATGTCTAACCAGGATGAGTGAACAGCAGCTAACAGGCCACACCAAACTTCAGAGTTACACACTAGGCAGTACAGGATTTGAGAAATAGAGAAGTAAAAACTAAGGCATCATGTTCAGACGCTGTGTGCAAAACACAAACAGTTGTAAACCTGTAATTCCAAGGTATTCCCAAACTTTCTAAGGGCTGTACTTCCTACAACACTGAACAGCATCACGCCCCCAATCTCTTACACCACAGCAGCATTAACCCCCTACAGAGCCGTATTCAGACAGGGGACAGTCACATGAGTCACAAGCAGCTTCATCACTACGACAACCTCAGGACAGAGGCAGTGTCAAACATTTCCTCTATTGCTGGGCACTGCTCTGAGAACAGTGCTGCCTCTCCAAAAAAAGGAGAGATGACCAGCTTTGTCAATTCGATTATTTTGTCAATTCGATTATTTTGTTTCACCCAAATTCCAGCAGTCTTTGGCTTTCCAGGTTGGTGCCCCACAATGTGGAGCACACAAAATCTAAGTACAAATTGAGCTTAGCAGAGTAGCAATGAATGTTTAAATACTTTGTCTAGAACCTTCCTATCAAAAACCTGGCACAGAGCAGCATGTACAACCCTCCTGTCAATGTTGTTGCTTTGCATTCAGTCTGGATACACAGAATACTCAAGTTTTGTGTAGGCATGTTTTAGGGTAGGCATGTCTCTGTTCAGTAAGAGGGCCAAGAGCACAGGAAGATGAGGTTGGCCCCTGCCCTTGGATGTGCTGAGCACACCAACCTCCCTGGAAGTGAAAGACAGCATCACTGGAAAGTCTGGAAACAAACAGCGTTATTTTACTTCCTGTGGAGTGGGGCAAATTGCAATTCACTGAATGAAACAGGGTGTGAAATCTAGAGGGGAAGGGAGAGTGAGATGGAAGATTTTCTTTCTGTTGTTTACAAAGCCCAGCACTGGCAGTGAAACAGTGATGTTCTCCCACCCTGCAGTTCAGGACTGAAGCCTTATGAAGAATCCAGCAAAATAGGAATAAAGTTATTGCATCTACATCCATCTCCCCACAGCAAGCAAGCTCATCAGTGACCTTTATACTGTAGTTCAGAGCGCACATGAAAATCTTGGAATTGCTGTTGAACCCACACACACAGAGCCCTTTGAAAAGCAGGTCCATGTCTCTGTTAAGGTCAGCTCTGCCAGAAGTCTCTTCTCCCAGGGCTGGAGGAACTCCCAGTAGTCCTCCAATAAATATGAAACACACGATGAAGCAGAAGAGAGGGTTGGTGTTTTAGCTCTCTTGTTGAGATTTTCCTGTGTTCAGTGCACTCAGCAATATAGGGCAACCTTAAAACTGCAAATCAGAGCTATCTGCCAACTCTGCTTGGCTTCACCACAAAAAGAAAACCCTGAACTACATCCCTCCATGGGCTCTCTGCCTGAGGACAGCAGAACAACTGCTCTGCATAGAAACTTTGGCTGAAAAAGTGTTAAGAGATGTAATTTAGCAGCTGAAGACTACTACTGTAGTGATATTGCATCAAAGGCAACTCATTCTTTTTTCTTCACTGTGTTTCTAAGCAGGTCCTTACTGGTCTAACCTTTTTGGGGGGACAGATTGTGCATATTTCTCTGGCATTGATAAATGCAAACTCTGCCACAGATTTCAATAACTGGGATTAGTTTAGCATCGGGATTAAATATTTGCCCTCCATAGCCTAAGAGAGGAGAAATCTTTGAAAATTCCCATTGATCAGATCACTGGGTTTTTCTTCATTCTACGTCTGGGTTTGTCTGAGAACACTTTAAGAATTATGAAGTATCACAGCACCTGCTGCAATATGTGTTTATACCTCAACAAACTGAGGTCAGTTCTAGTTCAATCTACTCTAATTCTGATTTTAAAATAACAACCCTTCTTATTAAACAGCCAATTCACTCCTGAAACACATTTAATCTTTAGTTTCAAAGTACAATTCTTTAGATTCAAGGCAAAAAAGTTATCATTTTACCCAAAAGCAACGAGCAAATAGGCAATGCTTTCTTTTTTTCCTCTTTGTTATACAAGAGTAGAACAGCAGAACTTCAAAACAACTAAGGCAGAGAGAAAGCACCAAAGCCTTTACTATCCTTTGTTTTGAAATAAAGAGCAATTCCCCACCCTCCCCAGCCTTCAAATCCTCACCATTGAACTCAACCCTGTAACACTTTTCCTGCTGCAATGGGTGGAGGAGCTGAGAGACAACAGATAAATACAGACAAATCCACATGCTGTGACATATTCACTTATCTTGAACCAATAGTCATGAAACAGCAGTACTGAGCTCTTGCCTGTGTGTAGTAAATAGCAGAGATGAGGTGGACACAACTTGCATCCACAGGGGTGCTCTATATCACCCACTGACAGCTGAGGAGTGGCAAGAGAAGAAATTAAAGGTCTTTGTGTGATACTGTGATAATTCTAGCTAATTTGCCTTTTATCCCTTCTTCTCTGCTGTTAGCAATATCAGCATCACTAACCAATTCATGGGCACTTTAGGAATGCTAAGGAAGGTGCAGAAGGTGCCTATTTGATGTGAACAGTTGATTTTACTGCACCAGCTTTTCTGCAGGGCACATGGAAACCCAGGGAAGGCAGACACCGTGACAAGCAGGGCAGAGCAGTGGATGGAGCCCCCAGAGCTGCTGAGGGAAGGGCACTGCCAGCACTGGCTTTTTCACCAACCTGCTACCTGCCTTTTGCCCTCTGCAAATATAACAGGAAAATAAAGGTGTTTACTGCAATTGAAAACAATTTTGGGATGCAAAGCTGCATAAAAATCTGCCTTGGAATTATGCATCTCTACCAACAAGTCCACTGTCTGCAGTTGTCTGGGAAAGAAGGAAAAATGAAATAGCAAAGCAATGGTTCTCTACCCAAGTGCCACACCTCTGGGCCCTGATCAGCCTACTCACCTCTGCCCGCCATCCACTGCCTACCAAATTCTATTTAATATTTCATTACTGTCTTGGATGATAGACTGGAGTGTGTAATTGTAAAATCAGCATAAGGAGATGGGGGGTACAAGCAGGCTGAGGGACAGAATCAGAACCCAATATGAACCTGATAAATTGGAAAGAAAATTTTAAATTAACAAGATGCATTTCAATAAAGACAAGCTCAAACCACTACACAGAGTAAGGAGATATTGAAAACAGAAATACAAACCATGAAGCAGCTGGTAATGCAACAGAGGAAATGATAAGTCCTAGGTTCGTAGCACAAAGGGGATATGCACACACTGACCATTGACAGCACAGACAAAACAGCAGCCTTGAACTCCAAAGATATCGATGCCATGACACACACCTCCTAAGAGTTATTTCTTTGTCACTCACAAGTGCCCAAGTCTTAAAGTGGAACATGCATGTTTTTATCATGTACTGAAAATGTGCTACATGTGATGGGGGTTAAGTGTCATAAAATTTTGTTCTTTTATTTTGAGGTTATTTTAACTTCTGAGAAAATCATTTATCTAGAGCAGGAAAAGCGACAAAAACGGGGACCAAGCATACTAGAGCAAACGCAGGTTGAATCTTCACATAGTAGTGAGATAGAGATCAAAGGAAATGTAACAACAAAGTAAGCAGGCAAGAAGAAACTACATAAACCTGTAATGTCTGAATCTGTGCCAGCACAGCCTGCTAAGCAGGAACCTGGCAGATTACACCAGCATGTACCAGAGGACTCTTGCCCATTTGGTGTTTGCTCATTCTTCCCTTCACTCTTGCCCTCACAGTGTGGAAAACATTCAGCCCTTGAATTTCAAGTGCCAGTGCTTGCCAGCCCCTTTTCTGATTGCTTCTCCTTTGTTTAAATTACAAGCTCTCAGCAGCAAGCACCTTGTTTTATATTATGCTACAAAACACCCACCACTGTGCTGATGTTCTAGCAAAGACAGACAAGACAATGGTCTTTCAGAAGGCTGATTAAGAAAAGCTATTATTCATCTCCAGGGCCTCATACAATTCCCTTCAGGAAGATAAATAATGCTACAAATATAGGCCTTTGTGAATAAGGCACTGAGATGATAAGAACTTAATTTCCATAGGAGGAAAGATATACATTTGAGTTATGGCTGCTTTTATTCTGGTGTATGGGTTTCCAGCCAGAATTTAGTTCCAGCATCACTAAGAAAATACAATAAAATAAAATTAAGTAATATTAAAACATATGATATCTATACATTACTGAAGAGACTTTTGGTAGCAACCACCATGTGATAAGAGAGTAGATAGCTAATGAAGAAGTCCAGTAAGTTTGTTGAGAGATGGGAAACTCTGGCCTAACTAACCTTGAATTTTATGTGAATCTTGCAAGCATCTTCAATAAGTCAGCTAAAACAAAGGCTACCACTGGAAAGAAACGAGACAAAACACATGAGTTTCTAAAGGCTCTTGAAGACTTGTTTGCCCTTCAATACTTGCTGGTATTATTGCAAGTTAAACACATCCATCCAGAGGAGAAAAGCACTTTGGGTTTATAATCTGCAAAAGTAATGAATGCTCAAAAAGACAAATACATGAACACTATCTGTGCCAAAGGGAGAAATGGAAAGTGCAAGTTTATGCTGTTGAAGGATTCTGCCTCCTGGTTTTAGGAATAAGGACCATCTGGATTTTTGAACTTTTCACAACAGTGTCATACAAATAAGTACTGTAAATAAATGCTCCAGTTTAAGTGACTCCAGTATGTTTTACCTTGTTTGTGGCACTAAAATTCCACTGGGGAGGGAAGTTGGCATGGAAAGCACACTTTCTACAAACAGATGGGGTTTTTGTCTTCCTACAGCTTAAAGATGTGGCCATATATAAGAATTCTTGCAGGCACCACATGCACCAGTGCAACTATAGTGACAGCCTTCTCATCCTGCATGGTGTTTGAACCGAGTTCTGCCCAAAACTTCTGGAACATATCACTCATCACACATTAAAAAAATTCAGGCCAAACAGTCCTAGCACCTTTCCCATTCCAACCTGGGAAGCTGGGCAATGGACTCAATTCCCAACTGTACCAAAGGGATTACTCTGAAAAACCATCTTACAGAACAAGAGCAAGCATTGGATGTGAAGGAATTCATGAGAGAGGTCGGGCTGAATTCCTGCTTTCTGATGTGAGAAAAGCAGTGATTCCTGTCTCTTCTGTGAGATTCAAAAGATTATCATTAAAAAATCTCATTTATATGACACAGCTCTCTAGGGGTGGAGGTCTTTACTTAAAAAATATAACAAATGGCACCATAGTCTAATGTTTTGTCAACATCTTCAGAACCAGAAATCACAGGTAACAGTCAAGGTTGTTTCTATATTAAGACCTATAAAAAATTTCTTGGGGGGAAGTCCGTTCCTAAACAATTAAAACTCAATCAGCAATTCCTCTTGCATTTTAAAAGACTTATCCAAAGAGTTAAAAATGGCTATCAGCTACTTGGATACTCAATGAGAATGCCAAAATAAATCTCTGAAGGAGATGAAGGAATAAATCTCTTACTCAAAACCAGTTAAGAGAGAACCTGCCCTGGACCCAGTAAATTTGCAGGGGGGTTGATAATTTTCCTTATACTCTCATGAGCAGCAAAGTTTCTCAGCTTTCAGATATTTCCAAATCACTTGAGCTGTAACATTTCTTTTGAGGTAGCTAAACTCTACTGAGATATGTCCTGTCTACTGCAGGGCCCTGCAGGCATTTTGTAGTAAAAGGGTTTTGATACTCAGCTACTCAATAATTAGAAGGTAAAAGCCAAATGGAAATTAACTTCAGCTCAATCAGCCTTTATCATTCTGTAGTTGTATCTAGAAAGTTGTCAGATGCTGATTAACCTGGGCTGTTCAGAACTGTTTTGATGAGAGAATCAGAACTAAATAAATTGATTATTTTGTGAAAAGAAGTGAAAAGAAAAAAAAAGGAATAAAAGCTGCTAACACAATGGGTTTGGACTTATATCACAGAATATGTTGAGTTGGAAGTGACCCACAAGGATCACTGAGTCCAACTCCTGGCCCTGCCCTGCACAGCACCATCCTCAAGGGTCACCATTATGTGCCTGAGAGCATTATCCAAACAATTCTTGAACTCTGTCAGGTTTGGTGCTGTGACCACTGCCCTGGGGAGCCTGTTCAGTGCCTAGCCACCCTCTGGGTAAAAAACTACTTTCTAATATCCAATCTAAACAAGTGTTATTGACAGCATTTTATTTAGATGGTGATAATTAAATAACTCACTCTGTCAACAGCAGTAAGATAAAACCAGAAAGTATTTAACATTTTAAAACAGGACCATACATGGGCACACTGTAAGCTTGAGCTTGTTAATAGCCTGTATTTTCTGTCTGTAAAGACAGACATATAATTCATCTCTGATGAACCTGCAAAATTTCTCTAATCAATAAAAGCCAACTGGATATATAAAACAATTTAGACAGCTGCACAGAACCAATTCATGTTATCAGAAATCATTATTATTATTGTTGTTTCTGAGGGCTAAGACATTGGAATATTATTATCAAAACCCACATATAGCCACAAAGAAATGACAGTTATCTTAATGATTATTTTAAATCAAACCAAGAAAGTGTAACTGGGTGGGCAGTTATCACTGTGGAAGTAGCTGAGCAGAGTATCAGAGGTGGGGTTTCTGTCTAAATGGGATGCAAAGGATCACATTTACAAAGTTCTTGTCCCACAATGCCACAAGAATACCTTTCATATTTCCTTCATGTGCTGTTGAAGGAAGATCTGAAGGCTTCAGCAAAGCTAAGGGATAGAAATGCTAAATATCTTTCTGATAACAAAACACAAGTAACAAAACTGATGAAGTAGTGAAGTATATAGTTAATTCAAGCAGCTTCAGAACTACTTAACACCAACAGTAGAAAAATTTGGTGTTTTTTCCTCACAGATTTTGAATATGAGCCATTTTCCAGAAAAATTAATGACAAAATCTCATTCAATTCAATGGAACAGAATCAATCCTTATAATTCTGTCTTTAATGGCAGTTGTATCTACAAAACAGGTGTCCAAGGGGACTTAAAGCAAAATAGCAAACTGTTGAGAGATTATTTCATGCAAATGAAAATGACACTGAGATTTTAACGCACAAGAATAGAAACTGCTTAGGCTGGGGAAAATGAAGATACAAGGGGGGGGAAAAAGCAGCCTAACTGTTGTTGCAGACTGAATTGATCAAGGCCAGAAGGCAGAAGAACTTCACAAATAGATTTCCAGCACAGAGAGAAGTCAACAAAAAGACATCTGTAGGTTGAAGCTGACAATGTGAATTATGGATTAAAATAATCCTACCTGCCCCTCCATGACTCAGCCCACGTATAGCTATTATAGGACAACAATTCATCATTACTCATTCATCTTGGTGTTCATTACCTCAAAAATGGCAACCCCCAAATAAAGCTTATGTGGCTTAAAAAATTTCTGCCCCAGAAAGAATCCACATCTTGTAATGTCAAATGTAAAACCTCTTGTGGGCCCAGGGAGGGCAGGACCCTCTTAAACCTGTAAGGAATCTTACACCACTCTGAAGCTGCCAGGGTTTCAGCTGCCCTCTTTCTGCTCCAGAGGTCCAATAGATACAGAATTTTTTTTCCCAACAGGCAGATTACTTCTGATCACCTTATATCCGTTCTTCCTTGCCTTTGTACCTTTGCAAATTAGTTCTTCAAATTTCTGCCTTGCTTCTCTTATCTGCCAAAGTCCCTTCCGTTTAATTAGAATTGTCTAAATTTCAAGCATGCTTCTAAAGAATGTATTTTAGTTACAATAAAATATTGTATCTCTATTGTATCTCATCTCTTGAACACATTATTGGAGCTCCCACTTTCCTCCATTTCTTTGCCTTTTATATTCCAGGGTGTGCACGCTGCCCCCTTTGTGATGCCGATAAGGTGCTCTTTATGTGCCTCCATGCTGAGTCCAGGGATTTAATTTCCTAATTTTTTCCTTACAGGGCAGCAGTTTCTAATTTCTTCTAAACAGAGTTTCCCTTTTGCAGGCTAATACTGTTTTTCTACCCCTTGGTGTGATACCTCTGAACGATGTTAGGACTGCTGATCTCACCCCATGCCCACTCATCTCCTCACAGGTGCTTAGAGAGACAGAGAGACATTCCTGGCATTTTTATCTCTGTCACTGTGGTTAACTGATTTAGAAATTCTGCAAAAAATTTATGTCCACAAAGGTGTGAAATTGTTCATTTTGTGGCCTAGGTGGAGATCCACAGCAAGGCCAATACTCCTGGCAAAGTCCTGAGGAGCTGTGGAGGCCTCCAGTGCAGTGACCACTCTACTCAGCTGAGGGAAGTAGAGGCTGGGGCTGCTGAGGCTGCAGCTGCAATTAAAATCAGTATAAAAATGCTTGTCTTTCATTTAAAAAAACTGTGAGAAAATACTTGATTCTATTTCTGAATTGAATTCTCCATGACTGTTGTAGTTGCAAAAGGGGAGGACATTTCCGTGAGGAAGAGGCCAAGAGCACTGTGCAATGAGGGGGAACGTGATCTGCAATGGAACCTCTGTGAAAACATCATGAAACAGTGTGAAGGCATCTGGTTTACGACAGCTAAATGATACCCAAGTCTCCTCATTTTGGTCAGTGTCAGAGCTACCTCACCATCTGACAGTCATCTGCTTTCCTTTCCAATTCCACTACGTTAGGGAAGGGGCTGGAGAAAACTTTGAAAGCACACAATTAGCAATAAAATAAATAAAAGAAAGCAAACTACATTTACTAAATCAAGCATCTATGCAAGATATTTAAGGCAGTTACTTATAGTGTTTGCATTTTAAAAAGGTCAAATTAAATTAACCATTAATTTTTGCAGGAGTTGCCAAAATAGTCTCAGAAATTTAATCTAAACTGGCTGATATAAAGCATTAATTTGTTCCAACTCCCTCAATCACTCTCTTATTGGACACAAATCAAGTGCAGTGAAGGAGGAAACTCATTTTTGGATTATTTGTGTTATCTGGTAGAAGGACTATTTGCAGTTAGGACTATTACTATTATTTTTTAGGCATGATCAAAAATAAATGGGCTGGAAACAAACTGTGCTTTCTTATTGTTTCTTTGGGTGAAGTTACAGAAAGCAAAAGAAAACAGTTTTATTTCCGCTTGGCAGAAGAGTGTTCATAAATTTTTGAAATGGCTCAATTGAAATGCCTACAAACTTCAGTGCTGCCCACATGGAATGAGAAAATTTTGATTCACTTATACATCCATGAGCCCAATATATTATTTATATTGGAGAAAGATGAGGCAAGAAAGAAAAAACTGCTGTACTCAGGCGAGCAGATTAAACAGTCTCTTGATGATAAAAAAAAAAAAAACAACAAAAGAAAAGAGCCCTAAGTACATTCAGCATTTTTATTTCTCTCTATTGCTGTTTTTATTTTGCTGTCTGTTAGTCACAAATATAATTTAATCAATGTTTTCTGTGATATTGTGTCTGAGATCATTGGACACCTTTGTAACCCCTTAGCAGCTCCTAGAAGACAGGGAATCACAGCACCTACTGGAAAATACTTCCATTACAGAATATCCAACACTTCCAGAAATATTCTAACAGTGAAGTGCAGGCCAACAAGAACAAACACCCCACCTATTTTTGACCTGAGGATGCAGCAGTCAGGGTCTCTTGCTTCTACAAAACCACTGATTTTCATGAAAATTGTAGAAATTTAACTATCTTTCAGATCTTCAACCTTTTTCCTGGAGTGCTTAAAACTTGACATTACTTCTAGAGATTTTGCTGTGTGGGAGGAACTCCCCTGGCTGGCAGCAAACTTAATTTTTCCTTCAGAATATAAGCTGAAATAGTGCCTGGAATGTGTTTGTCCTAATAAACTTACTCTTGGCCAGCTGATCACGTGGGTTTCTGAGATGGGAACAGCATGTGTCACAAGAATAAGTCCTTGAGTGCAGCATATTCCATTTTTGCAGTTGTCTTCACAGGACTTGTCTTACTCTTCCAAGATCTTGGAATAATCTATGCAAGTGGAGAAGGAAAGAACATTTTAAGGTCAGTCACACCTGAAGTCAGGGTTTGGCAGAAAAAGCAAATAGGAACATGGCAGAAATAACCAACTCTGCATTAACCAGCAGAAAATCTATCTGTCAGGCTTTGACAATTGATTTAACTTAGATTTAAATTTAGCCTGATAAGGATATTTTTAGTTGCTGCAATTAGTGCATCTAATAAAACCCAGAGAATTAAAATGATGTTTAAATGCAGATCCTGGAATCAATCAGAACAAACACAAAAGGGTAATTCCCATGGGTGTTACACCTGTTTGTAGGCCTCAACCTGTATTCCTGAGTGAATCACTGGGAGTCTGATGGCTGATAAACCCAGGCAATGATTAATCAATATTATTTTTTTCTGATACACCCTTCCCACCTAAAATAAAATGTGGGAAGTCTTATTCATGCTGATCTAACATTATGAAAATAAGCAATTCTCAACATTAATTCAACAGTTCCACCTAATCTCAAATGAGATAAATACTGAATGCAAACTTTCTCTGTCTTTTGCGCAGAGGAAAACTGAACATGCTCAAATCTATGCCTGGGTTTTTCCAAGTGTGAATTTGTCTGTATGCAAGAGGAAATGCAGATCTTCGTGATGCAAACTTGTACATTTGTGCAAAAGTTCTATCATATCTCTAAATGCTTGCATACAAAATGGATATACTGGAATATAGACAGGCTTAACTTCCTTAAGCAAAAGGAAATAGAAATTTTAAATTGCAGTTCATAACAACTTATCATTACTCAAATTTCAGTGATATAGCACTAGGTTCTGAATGTGACCAGGATTTAATTCCATGTCAGCAACCACCATGGATAAAACTGGTCCACACTTATTTATTTATTTGAGAGAGGTTTCTTTTCCAATTAAAAATTTATCCTGACCAAATAATGCACATTGTCAAGAGAGCTTGCTACCAGGGAAAAAAAAAGAAGTGTACATTCAACAATTTGGAGAGTTTCTGACACAAGAATCCAAACAAAAATTGTCTTTTGTAAATGTGTAAAGCACTGAGCTAGATGACACTGCCTTACAGCTGATTATAAAGAGGCTTTTCCAAAGCAAAGATATCACTCAGCAGTAATTTCATATCTTTCCACTTGAAAAGTCTCTAGAGATTATGCACACATTTTATATATACGTGTGCATACACCTCCTTATAAATAAGTATATACTCAACACCACACTTTGCCAAAGCCCCTGCACTCCCAAGACATCACAGAGGGAATTAAAAAGATCATAGAATCATTCCCCAGCCCGTGTTGATACCGGGGGTTGCCCCACCCCAGGTGCAGCTTGATCTTATTAAACCTCCTGAGATTCCCATTGGCCCTCTGCTCGAGCTTGTCCAGGTCCCCCTGGATGGTATCCAAATAACATTGTCAGAATTAAATGTGCAATGTAATATTTCAAAAGCAATCTACTTCAAGGCTAAAAATATCAAGGAGACTAAATTAATTTGAGCTTTAAACTTGAAAAGATTTCACGCCTCTTGTTTGTGTATTCTTTGCTGTTTGGTATGGCAAAAGCAACAAGATTAAAGCTTTTCAAAAAGAAAGTGCTAATTTGTTTATACTATATATTGGCAGTAATCCAAGTGGGGGGGGAAAAAAAAAAAAGCTGTCTGGCAAGAAGGTCCAAACCAAGGAATTGAAAATTAGGTTCCATACTGCATAAATAAAAAAAAGAACTCAATTGTTTTCTTAACAGTCAGAAATTCTCTATCAAGCCTATCCTTGATCTGTTTCCTTGTGATGTATTCCAGAAGAAATCCCATCCACACTAAGTTCCAAATGAATATGAAGCATTTACTTCTTTTTGGCAAATGTGAATTATTAATTTGCAGCACACCTCACTGTAATTCTTGTCCCAGAGGTATTCTTATCCCAGAGGTATTATTATCCCAGTTGGGGCAACAGACACTGTAATTGAGATGATGCATCTGTGTCAAAGTATTCTTCTTAAAGGCACACACCTGGACTGTTCTTCAGGTGCATTTCTGTGCTGGTGGATCACAGATAAGATCACCTCTAAGGTTTTGCCACCTTGGACATCCCAATGGCACTAAAATATTGAGTTGAATTAAGTCTCCAGAACTAGACAACATCCAAATAACACTTCCAATTGCACAGTAGTTAGTGGAGAGAAAATCCTGACTCTAAATATGAGCTTTGCTTCTTTAATCTATTAATTGCTCTTCAGAATCTTGGTATGCAACTTAAACTTGCCTGATAATGTCACCCTTCCTGTTCGTAAGTATGGCAGCAGTTCACTCACTCTGAAAGTTCTCAGTATTTAGGCAGTTTGTCATTAAATGTTTGCAAACATTTCATGTGTTTTGCCCTCAGTCTTCAGGAAGGAGCTCATGGTAATGGCAGGACTACAGGTAGTGGGAGGTGCATCCACTAATTTCCTGAGCCAGAGATCTGAAACAAGAAGCTTTTTCTCTAACATAATTTTCCTCTGTGCTTGTAGACACGGAATATTTTTCACTAAACATAAAAACAGAGTGATTTCAAGGTTTTGAAAAATTGTTTACCACCTGTCTGTCCTGTCTCAAAGGTCTTACCTCATTTACAATGAATAAAAGAATTAGCATACTTTCTACCTTGAAAGAGACGTAAATTTTTGCAGTGCAGGCAGGTTAGGAACTTGCTGGGTTCCACCTACTCAGGCCAAGAAAGAAAAATTTGTGAGGAGCGTGTGAACTACCTGAGAAAACATGTTGTGTCTAGAGGTAGGGTTTTTCTAAGCAAAGGCAGAGAAACAAAGCAGAGCACCAGTTCTTCTAGACACACACACACCAGAAAGTGGAGCTGTCACTATTGATATGGAAATGACAAGTGCCTGTGTATTTTGTGAATGGAACAGGGGAAGACAGGAGCAGCAGGCTGGGAGACCAGGATGGGGCACAGACTGCTTGGCTGTGGCCTTGTCTGGAGGAGAGACGTCTTGACATCACCTTGCAGCACTTCCCTCCAGCAGCCCTGGATCAGCACATTTCACGTTCTCAGAATCACAGTCAAAGATAAACAGCCAGGGTACAGCAATTCAGGGAAGGCAGAAGGTGCCTGACAACCAGACCTTCTCCATTACTGTGGAGTTTAAAGCAGCATAGCAAAACTGCACCGTGCCCAGGCAGCTGAATGTCTCCATCCCTGCCCAGGTGGCTTGAGCATGGCAGGGAGATGAAGCAAAGAAGACTGATCTGGAATGCCTCAGATTTCAACTGCAGTCCCAGCACAAGCACTGACCTGCTGGGTGAACCTGCACTGATCCCTGTTACCTCCACATCTTTGTTTGCTCTTTCATCCTTTCTGAACTCTAAGGGAGCAGGGACTTTGAGGTTTGATTTGTAAGCTTCAAGGGTAACCTACAGCTCTCCAAGAATTTAAAACAAAAAGGGTTTTTTTACATCAAAAGTACAAAGTTACAGATTTCTTTGTTGGTTGTCACCTTGAATGCCCCTAGTACCCAGCAAATAGCCCAAAACTCCACGGAGGGTAAAACGCAGGCAAAATGTCCCTGTGGTCTTTCTGGGTGGGCAAGATTGTGAAGATCTCTAACTCATCTCCACAGTGACACATGTCAACTGTGATCAGCCATGGACAGTTTTAGACTGAAATGGAAAAAGACAATGACAACTGACTAAGAGCAGCAGCATCTGAGGCTAGAAGGCTGCAGGTAACAAAGAGTTGCTGAAGTGAGAGCAGCACCAAAACCCTCTTCTACCCTCATCTGCTGCTTTCACCTCCAACACTTAGCTATTCTTTTGCCTTGAAACACTAAAGCTGTCACCAACCTGTGAAGGGCGTGAGGTCTTACCTAGTCAGCAAGGCTCTTGTGTAAAAGCACAAAGAAAAGCTGATGTGAACAGTTGCAACAAGGAAGGACGGTCAGGGATCACTCAGGAATTCTCACATACTGAGCCAATGTTTAACAGCAACATAAACGCAGATTTCAGGAATGTCTGTGAAGATGAATCCATCCCTACAAAAGAGCTTACAACCCAGTTAAGAGACCAGTATGATGCCTTGGTTTTTAACCTTTATATTTCTCAAATCCTGTACTGCCTAGTGTGTAACTCTGAAGTTTGGTGTGGCCTGTTAGCTGCTGTTCACTCATCCTGGTTAGACATAACAAAGCCTCTCTAACTTTGCTCTCCAAGGACACCTTGATTGTCCCAGGCCCCAAAATGTGTAAACTAAAGCCTTGAGAGGAGGGGCAATCTTGGGGCAATTACATCATTAACTGAAATTATAATTGGAGAATTACCCTGATATCCAAATGGACGAAGCTTATAAAAGTGTGAGGAACTCGTGACCCAGGGTTCATCTTGGGTGGAGCCTTTTCACTGCCCAAGGTGTACCTTTGAAGGCCCTTCAAATAAATACCTACTTTTATTCTCTTTATTTTTGTCTAGCCTCTGTTTTCAGGTAGCCACATGGAGGAATCAAGTAAAAGAGAAAGGAGGGCAAGGAAGAAGGACAATGTGATTATGTGGTGGCTTGGGAATCAAATATATATCAATGGAAGATAACACAGTTGAATTTTTTTGAGGTTTTGTTGAGGTTCTTTTAATGCAACTATATTAACTTTTAGCCTATAAGTGGTCAAGGTCTAAAGTCCTTAACCACAGAATCTCATTTCACCACAAACACCCGTTCTGTGAGAAGACCACAAAACCATGGGCTGAAGAAAGAAAATCAGTGAGAAATCAGTGTGGGAAAGTCTGATAAGCTCCATACCACTATTCCTGCTAAATCAGCAAGAAATTAACAAAGTTGGGGCAAGAATCTGCCAAAGCCCATTGTCACAAACCAGCATCAACACGGCAGAATATTCACCCACTCTCATGAGGTGGAGTCTTGCTGTGCACAGATAAAGACCACAAACCTGTATTTACACCTGGTGAAACACAGGAGCCTCTCAGAGACCTTCTGAACACCTCTCTACCCACCTATCAGTCCTATCCATCTCCCTGCACATCAGTATAACCCTCTTTCTTCCCCCCACACCCAGGGAACAGCTGGCCTTGGCCTAGGTAAGTCTATCATCTCTCATTAGGTAATATATTGCCCATTCCCTAAACAACTTCAACCAATGGATTTATGAGGCTGTTAGAGGTGAAGGTGTGCATGTGTTGCACTCTGTCACCAAGATGAAGGGAAAAATAAAAAAAAAAGAGGTAATTTGGTGAAAAGGCATTCTGGCATTTGACATCATAATTTGGAGACGACAGCTGAGATTGTGAGCAGCTACTTCATTTCTGTCAGCCTGAGGCTTTTGGTGTACGCTGAACTGTGTTTGCTTCAATCTCGATGAAAGTCAAAAAACCCAAAAGGAAGAGCTACAAAAGGAAAGGTGTCCCCTAAATTACACAAATAAAAGGTTCATGCAAATGAAATGTATTATAATGAGGATACTGTTTAATCAGCAGCTCACTTAATGACAGCACAGTGCCAGTGACCCTCTAGGCTTTGTGATAGACACAAACCCTGCCTCTTGGTGTTTCCTGTGAGCTCTGATCTGCTGTGGCTCTCAGCAATCAAAATGACATGCCAGCAACAGGCACTGCTGAATGCCTCACTCTCCAAGCCAAGTAATGGAAGCTCCTCTGTTTAAGGGACAGTCTAATGTGCACCTCAAACATTGTTTTTCTGTCTAACCTCTCGTTTTCCTCCTTTACCATCCTGCTATTATTCAAATTACAGCAATGTCCAGAGTCTACAGTACTTCCACCATGCAGACACATCACAGGAAACAGTTGTATTTCCAGCTGTAATAAACAGGAAGAAGTGTAAATTTTAAGCATACGCTGAGAACAGAGATGTGGATAGTTTAAGTGTCTTGTCCAAGGTCAGAAGTGAAGTCTGATGGCAAAATTAATCTATGCACTTTCCTTAGGATTAATTCAGTTCAGGAAGGGAATTCATATTTTCCTGCAAGGGCTGAGTGTCGGAGAAGTGCTTTGCTGGAAGATCAGATTGGAGTAATATACCAGGCTTTTCTTCTACAATGAATAGCACCAACACTCTGCTGCAAATCCCTCAATTTAAGGTCATGGACTTCAGCCAGCTTAAAACCAAACACATAATTAAGACCTTGGCTGCAAAGAGGTTCAGTGGAGCCTGCAAACTGGTGCACAGCCATGCCCTGAATTCAGACCACCTGTACTTTCTGCAACAACCCCTGTTCTCAGATACTAAAGGGAGTTGCATGCAGATGCATCAATAGGAATCACATTCATGTGTCAGGAAGGTATAATTTGCTACTCTCAGGAATCAAAAGAATTCTTCCAGATTTTCATCTGCATAACAAAATGAAAATTGCTGTTCAGTTTCATTCCTTGATGTCTTGCTGATTTTTCCCTCCCACTGAATAGCTAAATTATTTTCCAGATATATTAAGTTCACTTCCTTGAACTTTAATTTTCTTAATATATTTTTTGCCCCTTTCTTCAGCTTCTAAAGGCTTGTGTAAAATTAAACTTGTCCACCCTCACCAGCACTCACCACTTTCCTCGATTTAGCTGCCTCTGGAAATTTCCATTTTATTTCTCTTCCAGATTAAACCCAAAGATATTTAGTAAAATCTGAAAGTTGCTCAACTGGATAGCTTTCCTTCGTATCTGTGGCTGGATATTCCAGTTTTCAGGCCACGTGGCAATACCCTCCATAAGTCAATCTGAAATAATTTTTAACTAAGCATTCAGAGCAGCTCCTCTGAGCTCCCCCTCTGAAGCCAAAGGACTTTCCTCACCTGATTCCCACCTGTGTCAGCACAGGTTACATAGCCCACATGAAAACCTCGTACTGTGCTAAGAGCTTCTATTCACCTTCAAAAAAACAAGTGACAGAGGGTTTTGTGCACTCAAATAGCCCTTCACAACTTCCTAACCTGTCTTATTCCTCTCAGTGGATTTGCTTGGGATTGCCTCAGTGCAAACCCTTAGCACCGTAAGTGAATTTTTATTGAATATATTGGTAGAGAATTCACATTTTACTCCCAGCACACACTGGAATCCCTGCTATCTCACTTAACAACACATTGCTGCTTCTGTTCTTTACAGCGTTTCAAAACTCAAACATTGCTGTATTTCTTTAAGAATACAAGTATTTTCCTTAACAGGTCTGTCACTGCAGTTTCTGCTTTCACATCCAATATTTTTATTCCTGCTGATGTGCAATTTCAAAATGACTAGCACAATACTTTTAAATTATAAACATCTTCTAAATAGGTTATTTGCTGCCAAAGCTCTCAAATTTATCAACTCCTCCCTTGGATGAAGGATTCAATGCTAATTTTGAAGGACAATGTTATGAAGGTACATAGAGCTATTGCAGCATTTATTATCTAAAATAAACTATCATAAACCCATGTAGCATCACAGGCATCTGTTAAGTTTGAAAGAAAGGTAAAACCCACCAAAACCAAACCAACCATATGACCCCTTGAAGGATTATTCTGGATTTTAAGTGGAACACAGGCCTGCATGATAATTTATATATATGCATTTATATATATATCAATAATATTCCTGATTTATTTCCACAAGGATCAGCAATGTTTACCTTCTCAAATACACTTTGATATATGTGCTGCCTATGGAATTTTATCTAAGGAATCCACAAAAGACAGACAAATCCACAAAAGCAGCCTCCCAAGGATTTGGCACAAAATAGTCTTCCTAAATCAGGCTACAATCATTACATTTAAGCACAGAGTTTAAGGCAGATGAATAAACTGCTTACAACACCATCAAGCCCATGAATTACACCCATGGCGAGGAAGGTCACAATGAAGCCCGTGAGAGGCTTTAGATGATATGAAAACCAGTAATAATTTGCACAGGACAGAAAAGAACAAATAATTCCATTTCAGCCTAATTTGGACCCAAGAATCCCATTTAAAAACCAGATTGCAATGCTCTTACTGTAAAGGCAAACTGTTTCTTTGTCTTCCTTGGTTTTTTCATACAATTTAAAACATTAAACGTGATGAAACATCTTTCTGGCTTATTATACTAAGGTAAGAACTCCATTTCATGAAATTAGAGTCATCCTCAAGAGCTTTAAAGCAATTCCAGAGGAACCAGAATAACAGGGTTAGAAATCAAGTATAATTGTGTATGGGACAAGAAATATATCCTCCTTTCTAAAAATTAGATTTTTAGTGAAACTCTTCTGTTCTGTTATAAAATTATTCCTCCACTTTCCCCCAAAAAGAAACATCTAACCTGTCACCTTGTTTTATTTCTTCATCTGAGCATTCAGAGCAGCTAACAGGTATGAATATGCAAGTTTTGAACAATGTACTCTTTTTAAAAGACCAGTCCATAGCATCTCAACCACTTTCCTCACAGCCTTTAATCAAGTGCTTTATTCAGTACTTAAACACTGTTCACACAACTATCAACAACATAAAACCAAGAAAGCAGGAGAAAAGGATAAGAGCTACTGCACAGGAAATTAACAGATTTATGACAACAGCAACAATTGTGAATTTATAGGTACCCAGTGAGTGATAAGTCCTTAAAGCAATCTGTCATACATATCCCAATAGGTAAATTAAGGTAGAAGAGAGAGATTTACTGTTTGCTTATACTGGATAGAAAATAATATTTATTTTAAGAACAATACATGACATACTGTGCTTTAACTATTTTTTTCCTTGTTTAAACTTGGATGTTATGAATGTCATGATTACAATTTAACAAGCTGTGCTTACTATTTAAAACAGCATTTCTTCCTGACCCCTCAGTTCCAGAGGTATTGACAGAAAGGAAAATCTGAAACAGGAGTGCTAAAGAGACTGGCCCTACAAGGAAAGGCAGATCTGCCAAAATAGATGTCCTTTCTCTGAGAAGGAATATCAGCATGAAACCTGGATAGACACAATTAGCTTTTCAAAGGGGTGTCTGACAAGTCAGAACAATGGTCCAATTGTTGGGGTCCCAAAGTAGGACTTGAGGCAGCTGGTTTCAGCTGCCATGATGGGTAAATATGAATATTAAAGAAATAACCCATCAAGACAGAGTTGGCTCAGAAGGAGACTTCTAAGAGAAGCTGCAGGAGTCCAACCAACTATCAACAATTTTCAGACTAGTGCCATTGCCATTACAGCTAATGCAGGGAAAGACTAACCAGGAAAATATTGGGAAAGCTCAGGCTGTTACCCAGCGCATCTAAGTTTTTTCCTTTTAAAAGCAGAAAAAAAATAAAACAACCAAGAAAACCTTGAAAACACAGAACACAAGTGAAACAGTGACATCTACCTGATTTTGTGAAGGACTTACAACAAGAGCTCTCACCAAGACACCCCATGCATTTCCACGTGTGTGATGTCAGGAGTCATGAGGACACTTCAGCGGCCACAATGATGTCTGTGTCAGTGCTCATCAACAAAGGTAAGATTGGAAAGGGAAGATCACACTCTGGAGTTCTTTCTAGTCATGCTCTGAACAAATACAATGCAGAAAGAAATAAAACATACAAAACACAGTGCACTCTCTTTAACAAACCCTGCCTTCCAGATCTGAGGGAGAAAAGCAGTGTTGTCTTGCTAAAGTAAGGCAAAAGCAAAATGGAGGCAGAGACCCAGCACTGAGTGGCAGAGGTCTCCTGTAAGATCATTCTTTTCAGCATTATTTGCATGGTGATTTGCCATGTTGCCGTCAGAATAACTCACCTAATGACTGGATTTCACAGCCTGCTTGCCCTGCTCTCCTGTTTGCTTTTATTTTTGCAGGCAGCAGTCTGTGTTTAACATCATTTCAAACCATTTACAGTACCGTGTATCGATGCTGCAGCATGATACAGGAGCAGAAACAGCCTGAAAGCAAACCTGGTAGTAGCCACCACTCATCCTCCTCTGAAAAAAAGCAGGAATGGCATCTCAGAGGAGTTCTGGTCTCTGCAGGATAGGCTGCCTCTTATCCCAGGTGCTGCTGCCTCTGATCCCCTGCCAGACAACAGGTATTTATTTCAAAAGCATCTTTTAATAGAAGCAGGAGCTGTGAAATCCTTAGGAGAACATAGCATAAGGCCTGAGATTCAAGAAAAAAGAGAAAACTGGGAATGAGCATATATCAGAATTTTTTAAAAATTCTATGTATCTTTTAGGAGAGCTCACTGTATACCTCAGACTGACCTAATGCTGTTAAATAATGGGAGTGCTTAAAGGTTTTCTTTGTTAATTAATTTCCTGCAGCAACAAGACTTTTGCCTTGCAATCCTTCTGCTGTTTGTGGCAACTTGTGGTGTTGCAGAGGTACGTTTTGAAATGCAGTCCCAGGAGAAAATGAGTGTTTTGAGGCTCTGACCTAGGTAGGGACCTCATCTGCCAGGGGTCCTGGAAGGTGTGAACCAATTCAGGCAGACAAGAGTTAAAAGAAGGATGCTGGGTGATTTAAGTGCAATGTGAAGCAACTTGCAATTTGTGAAGTAATAACAGTGCCTTTGAGGCCAGATGAGACAGAAAGTGTAATGCCTTGAATTTAGGTGGTTGAGACCACAGGGACACAGCAGCACTGAGGAGAGGGAGGTCTTCAGTTCCTTGCTTTTTCATTATATATAAGTCTTGTAATTCCTTTTTCTGCTCAAACGGTGTATCCATAATTTATATTTCTAAAGCCCCAAACATAAAATCTACAAAATGTACATTTAAATAGTACAAATAAATTATGTATAGGCTAAGGATGTGAGGGTGTAAGTCCACAAGGAACCCTAGGATAGTGTTGTCTTGGCATTAATAAATCTTGGATTAGGAAAAGTGAAATTTCACCAGCTACCCAAAATTCAAACCTGTCATCACTGATCACTTTATTTTCATTTGACTGAGCACTGGTACAAGGGTATTTAAATCTTTATATCCTTCTTACTAGCCATAAAATGTCCCATTGTTTTTGCATTCTTCTCTCTTTATCTTGATTTTATCTCATCTCATATTAATTTGTATTCCTTTTAAATACAGAGAGCCATGAAATGTGGAAATCAGGGCAATCGGTAGTCCCTGGAGCACACCTTGGCTGCCATGGAAAAGGGGTAGAAGATAAGTCTAAAGGGTTGGAAGAGAGTTAACCCTCTTTCACATGAGGGCAATATCCAGGGAGCAAGAGGCTGCAGCTACTGAAGAGAAAGAAAAAATATCCTTTGCCAATTTCTTCCTATTTTGTTGAGAATCAATGATTTATTCAACCTTCCACCTGTAAGTGTCCTTCTTGTGCTCTTCTGACCAAGCAGAAAGAATAGTTCACAGTCATGTAAAGCAAATAAATGTTAGAGCAATCTCAAAATTGAGGTCCATAACAAAAACCCCTTTCCTATAATTTTCCTACAGTCTCCTGGTAAAGAAGTTGCACAGCTTAGCCTTTCACTGACCCACAGGAAAAAGAGATTGAAGGCCACATAAATAGGTCAAGACCAGCACTCTGGGAGGGGAAAGCTGTCTAAGCACTGAAATAAATTATCCAAGGCACAGGTCTGTTCTGCCACAGACAGATTATTACAGGTATCCATCCTAGCTGGACTTACATCCACTGCTCAGGGGGTGTCTGGGCACTCTCTTTTACAAATGTTGTATTCACCAGCCCCTGGAGTTTATAAATCTTAGTCCCACTCCTTCCCACCTTTAAAAGAGGTGTGTCAAACCAGCCTTCCCAGGCCCTCTTTGTGCAGCAGCAGTTGTATCCCCAACACCAGTTTCGGTGCCTTTTCTCACACCTCCTCAGCTCTGTCCTGCCTGAGGTGCGGACACCAGAACGACACCAAAGCCTCATTCCCATCACAGATCTGCACAGGAGTGCAACCATTTCCTCCATCCTCTCCCACCACCTCTCCTGCTGAGCAGACCCTGCACAAGGTCCTGCAAATCACCCCTTCAAACTGTGCATCCAAACAACTTCCTGTGATTATTCCCTGTCCTTCCCTCTGCTTCCTAATTCTCTTTTCTGCCCAAAGCACAAGTGAAATGGCAGTTTTTACAGCCGATCATAATGCTTTTAAAGCCAAGGACAACGTATGCAGAAAACACACTTTTTGTTGGATTAAGGCCATTTCCATGTTTACCACTGGATCTTTCCCCACAAATGATGGTTTAGCTACATGCTCTTTATGATCCAGCTCCAATGCTCTCATGACAGAGCTGTACAAGCAGGCCTTCCTGCAATTTCCCACTCAGGGTGTAAAAGTAGAACAGATCATTAATTTTCATAAAAGCAAGCCAAGACTCAAACACCCAGAAGGGAAATGCTGAAGTGCATTCTCAGTATCAGGCACATTAAAGTACTAGCGAAAATAAAGGCTTAAATGAGCTACACCAGCCAGAGTGTCATTACCAATACCTGTGTCCATTAATTACATCTTCATCTCACCCTAAACCTTTCCATCAACACTGTTTTCTGGTTTTCCCAATTGTAAAGAGATGATGAAATGGCATATATAAGTAATAAAGTCCCAAAGTAGAACATAGTATCTTTCAAAATCCATCATGTCAAATTATTAACAGTGGTTCATGATTTTTGGATAGCCAGCCCACCTGGCTTTCCAAATTTTATTTTCAGTGTTTTGCAAATGTACATACAATTATAAGGGTATGCTTTAAAGGAAGGAAAATGGAAAATGATGATTAGTGCATCACAGTAATCTACAATTATCAGCGAACTGTGACCCATCAACAATAAATAGAAAACACAAAATTCTAGAAGAAACCAAGAGGTAAATTTGTCAGCTAGAAAACTTGAAGTTAGGAACATAAGCAGCAACTGCATCTAACAAAACATGAAAAGAATACATTGCCATAGATGTGGGTTGTGATACCACTGCTTTTTGCTTCACTCTAGGTTCTTAATATTAAAGGCACTGTTTTTGCAGCTACTAAATCAAGCAATCTCATGATTCTGCAGGTTGGAAGAATGAATAAATCTTCACATAGGCAGAGACTAACAGGGTCAGGTTTTAATATTCTTTTTTGTTACTGTGTAAAAAACCCTTACATAAAGGCTGACAGCATTGTGTGGGAGTAGCTCATCTGACTCTTCACATCCAGTCAAGGTTCAGAGTGATTTTCTTGTCCATTATCAATGATTCTCAGAACATCTCTAGATAAAACAGGTCCCCAGCAATCCTGCTATTCTCAGATTTCTTCACCTGAAGCTGTTTTCCTCTTTTATGTTCACATTTCCTGTTTTGTTACATGCCTCCATTTGTCATGGGACAATAATTTTTCTTTAGCCTTCCAGCACTGTCCTTAGTGCCACACTCCTACCAGTGATCTCTGTGTGCTGAGAACATCATTTCTTGTGCCTTTTCAGACTGGAGCTCCAGCAGGATGCTCTTTCTCTTTCTGTGAACAAGGCAATGCCGGCAGAATTTTTTTCCAGAGCTGCTGAAGTCTGGGCAGCCACATGTCAGATGTGAATTCTGAGTTTAACCACAACTGAGGGCTTCTTGCAAGCAGAGATGCAGCTGTGAAACTCTGTGGCAAACAGATTGTGGTACTTTGGTACTTGGTTGATTTACATTAACCACAAATATATTCTAGTAGCAATTAGTCATGGATCTTTCTCCATTTTTCCTGAAACATCTGTCTTTTCACAGAGTTCCACAAAGTTTTGATCAATAAAACAGAAGATTTTACATTTCTGTGTGGATATTTAGTAATAATATTTAGCTGACAAGACCCCATTAGTGTTCCAATATTTCCCTTTGCAATCTGAATATATTTGTAACATATTTTTTCTTTAAGTTTTTGCTAATACTTGTCTATACAGCCCAGATAATTTAAATAAAAACCCTAAATAATATTTCAGACCTCTAAGATTTTATGACATCTATGCCACCACACACTTATCAACGTGTATTTCTTAGCTAATTAAAGAACTGCATATAACACATCTATTACTGCAATTTTTACACCTTAATGAAGACTGACAAGAAAAAAAAAATATTTTGAACCTACAACCTCAACAAATACCCTGCAAGCTGCCTTAAGGACAGTGTTTCCATAGCAATTAACATAGCTACTAAAATTTCTTCCTCACTATCAACCAGTGTTATATGTTTGATTAACTTACACCCAAAATGTTACCCTCTCTTCTTTGTTACTACAAAAATGCTGAGAACTTGATTATTTCTTTTTGATTAACAGCCTCAGTTGTCAAAGGTGGCAACAAAATCTTATTTTTTTAATAAGTTAAATTTAGATATGTCAATAACTTAGCTTTTTTTTCCACACTTTCAGTCCCTCTTTCTTACAATAATCTGATTTTTTAGGATTCTGTCTCATAGCAGCATGCCTAATTCTCTTACTCATCTGAGACATCTGCCATTTACAAAGGAAAAAAAAAATCCTTCTCTAATCAAACCTAAAAAGAAACATTTCTGCATATGCAAGATGAAATTAATTTAGACATATGAAGAAAGGTATGGTTTCCCTCCTTAAGCAGTAATGATTAGTACAGAAAAAAAAATTCCCCAGAACCACTAGCATATAATTTTTTCCCAAAATAATTATGGAACTGATTCACTCTTGTATTACTTCAGTCCCAAAATACATTGAAATCAACTGACTTCAAAACTAGAATTATGCAGCAATGAATCAGTTTTTATATATATATATATGCATATAGTTAAACCAAACTATTTCCAGATATGTGACCTTTTCATATTAAACACCCTCTGCAACACGTGTATTTCTGTACCTGAATATAAAAACTACCCGTGTGTGCTCTAACTAAACCCTTAGAGATTCTTTTTGTTTGTACAAGAGAGAAACTGAAATACTGAAATATTTCAGTGAAATACTGAAAACTGATATCAAACAATGAAGAGCTCCATTTTCTCATCTTCCCTCATAATGACCTGCAAGTTCTTCTCTGTTCTTGGCTTCACAAAGAGGGATATCCCCCTTTCCTTAAGGATCCCTTCCTGTGGGGCTTTCAGATTCCATGATCTCTTCAGTATCAGTTCCACCCCATGAGCACAGATTGTTTGACTGAAGGGTGCCAGTGCCAATTTTGAAAAAGGATGCCATTAAAACACACAGGCACTAATACAGAAAGGAAGCAAGCAGGAAATAACCATAAGAATATTTAAATCTTTTGAGGCTGTATGAAAGATATTAGCAAAGGAGTGAGCTTGAATTTGTGCTGATTTTTTTTTTTTTTTTTTTTTTGAGTAGGCTTGCCAGGAGTAGCAGTTACAGTTAGAAATCGAGAATTTTGTGAGAACAAGAAATTTTTTAAATCCCCACTACTGAAAATATATCTGCTTATAGACCACTCACTCAAGGCATGCTTGCCTGCACAGATTAAATTCACTGTTATATTACAAATTTAGTATCAAAATTGAAATTAAAGTTGCACTTTATTCATCCATACATAAGAACACACAAAGAAAGATCCGTTTTCTGAGCTATGTATTTGCCTGTTTAAGCATGACTCCAGATCTAGCCAGAAAATCTTTCTACTTACTCAGTTTTCATGTGAAATGTGTCAACTCTATCTTTAGAAAAAATAAGCAGATTGAAACTTTATGCAAATCACATAACCACTACTTGATGATGACTTTTGCCAATGGGTATCTTAAATTGACACGGATATTGGATTAAGTGCTAGAGAAGACAGGACAAATCGGTTTTTACCAACACAAAGAGCATGACTGAGACTGAGGGGCTTCCACTCCAGTCTTTGCACCGTGCTGGAAGCTCTCAGTGTGGCCATCCTGTGATAACAGCAGTGATAACAGAGATTCACTTCCCTCTGCCTCCTGAGGCGCTTGTCTCCTACTGTCTGAGCAGCAACCAGCACGGACATCCACGTCCTCAATTTGGATAAAACAAAATTACCAGCCAAAAACTGAACTGTCTTTAAATGACAGAACACACATGTAAATCATCCATGCATTTCAGTGGTTGGTGATATCAGCTGGAGGCAGTCAGCAACAGCCACCATTACTTCCCCCAGCTCCATGATAACAGAGCAGTGAAACCTGTTAGGAAATCCATCTCTCTTGCCAAATATAAATATATATACATGTATATAAATATATGAATACTCTCTCAAGTCTACAGAATCCACAGAAATAATGGAAATCTGGAGGCAGGGGTTTTTTTCTAGTGTGATGCAGGTTAATGTACCACGCTAAGAAGAAACCACATAGAGCATGGAGCATCTGATTTATTCATAGGAACATCCAAGGACCTCTACTTTAAATTTCAGACAATCAGAATAAGGCTCCAGTTCAAGAACTATATGTGATGCATAATAAAAGTGTACAAGCAAACACCACAGGGTATAAAAACCCACAACAGGCAATTTTTTAAGTAGTAGATGCAGTTGTTGTTTGATGTGCACCATGACAGTGTGAAATGGCAAATAAAACAGTACCCCAAAGAACATGGCATTGATCAAATCTGACACTTTAAAAGGAAAGATTTCACTTGCTGAGCAGACTTTCCTGATTTATAAGGAAACAGAATCAAAAAAATCACCCTAGAAATTCAGTGGAATTTGGAAAAAAAGAGCATTTTCAGCTGCTAAACCAAATCAACAGGAGTTAATGGCATTCAACAAGAGATTTGCTTTCAGTTTGCTGAAGGACTGTGTGCAGTCCCAGTGCTTGATAAAGAACCTGAAGTCAGTGTGTATAATGTAAACAGCCCAGAGTTCAGTACCTATTGAATTAGATAAAAGCCTGTCCCTAACTTAACAAAACTGAAACTGCACTTAAGCTTTTCCATTCTGAGAAAAATTCCAGAAGCTGCAGAGGTTGTCCAGAGCTGTTGTGCACTCTCCATTCTTGGATGCTTTCAAGACTCAGCTGCATGAAACCCTAAGCAACTTATTCCAATCTTTTAGGTGACCTTTCTTTCAGATGGAGGTTGGATTAGAAACCAGCCTGAGGTCCCTTTCCAACCTCTGACTCCTATGTGCATACATATACATTACCATTAAAATGCCACTATTTTAACAGCTGCACTGTGACAGCAGCCCTAAGGATTAGCAGGAAAAACCCTGCAAATGTTTTCATGGAGTTTATTTAAAATATTTTATCGTTAAAAAAGCTGGAGGACAGAGCCCCTGCTGAATTTGCTGAAGAGTTTATGGGCTTTTATAGGCCAGATATGCAACAGTCTCTGGGTTGTTAACTCAGAATACAGTTTTAGGCTTACTGAATCAATACCACAATAAAGCTCTGGTCTCTAAAACGAGTTAAACTCAATATATTCCAACATAACTTCAAATTCTGACAATCTTAAATTATTTACAAGGCTACTGTTCCCAGTTTATATTAAAATGACTTGCCTAATTAAGGAAACAAACCAAACACACTGTTTTCTGAACTAAGACCTTGACTCTGATCATACATTTAACAACATGAAAAGTCAGCCTTTTAATCAGTGATGTGCTACACGTCCATCCTTGACTGTGTCTATGGCTCACACACAATCTGCCAGAAGGGACACTGAACAAGCACCCAATGTTTACAGAGTAAAAACCAGTGGGAGCCTCTCCAAAAAAATGTATTACTCAAAATATGTTATATATATATTATCAGAATATAACACCTCGATTTGTAGTGCTATTTCTATGCCCTTATGGGCATAGGAGCATGGGGAAGAGGTGCCCTAACTCGGACAACCAAGTTGTCACTACCCCTGTGAGTGACTACAGAAGGACATGGCAAATGATTTTCATTAGTTAACATTCACTCAGCTGTTGCATTTGCATTGTTGTTGTTTGGTCAGGAGAAAGGTCTTGAATATGCTGAATGGCCTTTTTTACCATGTTTTGTCAAAGACTTTCTGGGGTTTTTGGGTTTTGTTTGGGGTTTCTTTTGCATAATGTGTCTCTTTACATGCTATCAGTTCCGTGGGAATGAAAAAGTTACCAGTGCAGGACAGAGTTCTGACAGCTCAGCAGCTCCACAGACCCCCCAAACAAGGACACCAACTCAGTGATAGGACTAGTCTGTCTTTCCTCCAATTTCTCACCTCCATACTTTTGTTTTTATCTTTATTTTTTGAATTAGTCTAAAGAAGACTGAATTTTCTAACTATTTTCAGGAAATCACTCCCTCATTGCTGCCCTGGTCCATGCTCTCTCTCCACCCATGGCAAATATTCACATGTCACTTTTCTCATTAATTTATTTGAGTACCAATTACTCAAAAGCTATGCTATTGCATAATACCATTTTTTTTTCTAGTATTTAATTACATTTCCAGCCCAAAAAACTTCCTTATGCCTTTTATCTTGAGAGAATTCTAGGGATCCTGGAGGCACCGTGCTCATACCCAGCAAGCCTAAATGGTCTACTCAGAGCACCACACTCTCTCTAGAGCTGCCAGAAGCTCAACACTGCCAGGGAATTATATACAATAGTACAAAATCCCAGAAAGTGCCAGTGAAAAAAAAAAATAAAAAAAAAAAAAAGGAGAGATGGAGAGAGAAAGAAAGAAAATTACCTCTGAACAACTGTGGGAAAAGTACAAAGCCAAGTGAAATTTTGTGCTGAATTCAGAGGGCTTATGGATCCAGACCTCTGAAGAGAAACAATTTTCAGCTTTGCACTGCACCCACTCCCTAGGACACAAAAAACCACAGGCACATTTTTAATGAAAGATGAAAAAAGGCTTATAACCAGCAGCAGCCATAACGAGAAAAAAATCAGCAGCCATAACATGGACTTAGTTTCTCCAGTATAATATCACTACCAGAAATCCCATGGAGATAAAATTATTCCAACCAATTAAAAAAAAAATACTTCTAAAGTATGATATTACATTACATTACACTCGATTTTCCAGTCCTTTAGGAAAACTGTTTGAGATGTCTGGAAAGCTGGATACAGAAAACCAGAGGCATTATTTAGCCAGGATTTCCAGGAGAGAGGAATGAATGCTTCTTTTTTCAAGAGTGGCAAATTTGAAGCACCAAGAGCCACCAAAGTGCAAAAGAGATTTCATCCCCCCAAACCGGCACCAACTGAAAAGACCAAGTGCACTAATTATTACCTACAAGAAAAAAATGGGTATTTTCTGGTTTTCCTTTTAGGCCTGAACAATGGCCTTAAGGGGGCTGTCATTTAAACCGGGGTTTTGCTGATGGCACAGAACAGTGCTGCCTCAGTTCTGGAAGCCAGAAAAAGATTTTACTCTGAATTCCCCTGACATCCAGGAACCATATTAAATGACACACTGAAACAAGAGTTAGTCTGCTTTTATTACTGCTCTGTGTGCAGGCATGGTTATACACCAGAGCAAATTAAAGTAAACTTGCTGAAGGCACTTTGAATTTCAAGATCTTAAAATGACCAACTTCTGAGTCTTTATCAGCCTTACTAATACATTAAAACTACCCTGTTCCCAGAATATTCTTGTGTCATTCAACAACATTGCATTTACAGCTGCCTCTCTTCACCTTTTCTTTCTTTGTGTCTGTGGCTGCCTTTCTGTTTCTCCATAGCCTGTGATACCCCTCCAAGGAGCAAAGTATAACAGTTGTGTATTGCTCAGGAAAATGAACCCAGCTCCTGACTCCCAGCTGTGATATGAGAGCAACCTCACACCAAGCAAGATATTTCACCTGCAAATGCACCCAAGCAATGAGAGGAAAAAATAAGAGCCAGTAATTCAAAATAAAAATATTCACATTAAAGTGACAATTGGAGGCATCCTTGGTAGACCGCTCTAACGCTAAAAATAATACAGCTGAAGGAAAATTAGCGTAGAGAACAAAATAACTGTGGAATATTCCTATTTCCTGACTGGGTTATACTCTCAAATGTAACACCAATATTGGTTTTATTTTCTCAGAAGGGTGCCTTCACTGTCTTGCTTTTACACCACCAAGGATATTGTACTATTTCTTTTCCAGCGTATTCTTTTTCCTCATGGCACTGTAAAGTCCCTCCAATCCCACACACCTCAGGCTGCTTCCCAGGATCCACTCACCTTTCTGGGCACTGGGACTTTGTTGCTGAAGTGCCGATTATTGCATATAGAAGGTCCTATTTTACTTTCCTACTCTCTCAGCAGCTACTTAAGGTTAAATATTCTCACAAATGCTTTAAGAAAATCAAAACTTACTTCCTACAAGTAGAGGATGCTGAATAAAGGCTTAAACCTAAAACTTTTTATTAGATATTACTATCATATTGCTTTTGGATCTGTCAAGAAGAAAAAGACAGTCAAGATACCACATGGATTAAAATTATTAGTCTCAGGAAAAAAATCAGTTTTGCCACCTGCTAATGAGCAGATATTTTAGAAACAAAGATATTTATGAAATCCACAGGTTTTTAAACTTTTCATGTGTATGAGATTTAATAAATATTACATTTAGGGATTTTATCACAGAATTTTCTGGTTCTAGCATTGGAAGAGAGCCGAGGTGGGGCAGGGAATGAAAGAAGCAGGTAGAAATGCATAAGGTGCTAGCTGTAATATTTGAATTAATGTTTTTCTTGACAAAACCTGAAAGCCCTACAGCAGCATGCAGCCTAAAAGGGTTGCTGAATAAAACTCATCTCAGGAAAAGATTTGCTATATGTAAAATTAAATTAGACAGGCAATTTGATTGTTTTCATAAAACATATGAACTGGTGCACCTGTATTGCCCAAGATTGCCTAATTGATTATGTTGATGAGATCTCAACACACATAAAAGAGCAGCAGCTCCAGCTCCTCATGAAAAACATGTCAGCTGCCCCAGCTCTTGCAGAGGTGGTGTCTCATTGTTCTGAAAGTCCATCCTCACATTGCTCAAGTTCAGGAAATACTTGAAAAAACCCAAGTGTAGTACACAAGCTCCAAACTGAGAAAGGCACAAAGTTCTAGTGGGACAGATTTCCCAGCTTATTGGTATCATTTATTAGTCATTATTATGATCCCTCCAAAACAAGGAGCTTCTCTACTACCCTTTTGTTCATATTTTCTTTATGAGGTTATTCTTTAATAACCTCTAAAGCATTGCTTTCAGAAATTATCCTGCATTTGTGAGACAGTTACTGGTAGACTGACTTATGTCTAACAGACTCTTACATGTGGCACATCCTTAAAACTTTTAGAATCAACAGAGACAAGTGGAGAAAAAAGATCTCAATATATGGATTTTCAGGTTTGTTTGTAGGACCTGTATATGCAACAGACCTAAAGATGTTGACTATTTAATTTAAGTGCCTAAGGGCAATACTAGTAAGCAAAGAAACCCAAAAATATATTTAATAAATACTCAAAATTCTTTATTGGAAGTATAATCCAGTAAATTCCAAGATGAATTGAATTCTGCATTTCACTCCTTTTACTTTCTGAAATGAGTTGAATTTTGATTCTGTACAGAGTTATACTTCCTACTTAGTAGGTATTGCCATAACACTGCATGTAGATCAGAGCAATAAATCCGTAGGATTTATTGATTTGGGAGATTATTTTATCAAAATGTTTGTTCCCTTCAATAGGAAACCCAAGCCTCTGATAAAAAGTCTCCAGGAGCATGTTGGAAAGAGACAGGCAAGGTCTGGGATCTCCTGAGTGCTGAGTATTCATAGAAAGTGCCTGCAATTATGCAATTGGATAAATGACATCTAGGAATTATATCTATTTAAGATAAATTATGTTTTAAGCCCATGTCAATACAAAGACACTGGGTATATGCAAAGTATTAAGAGTTCTCCATGAACAAGTTAAAGAGCATGTGAGTGATCAGATAAGAGAAATCCTGGGCATTAATGAGACTTTTGGCTAAGTGGAAGGAATAACTCTTAGAATAAAAATTTTCATGCCATGTCAGATGTTTCTACTATCCTATTGTAGAGAGTAAGCTGCAAGATACCAAATTAGACTTTCTCAGGAGGTTCAGGCCCCCTTTTCTGAGAAGTGACAACTGGTGGTGTGTGCACTATTAATTATCTGCAAATACGAAGCTAAAAAGGTTCATTTCAAGGCCTTGTTATTCTAATACTTCAAATACCACATTATTTCCTTGTCTGCCAATGGGTATCCTTCTAATATTTCAAATTCACACTTCTTCCCCATCTGCCAATGGGCCCTGCAGGTGCTCCAACACAGAGCAAAGCCTGCAGGTAAGACTATTAATGACAAAAATCCTCATCTGATTTCACTGGCACCATCAGGATTATCTTATCTCAATAATTAATGTCATTAATTACAATGACAATTGCCTGTAATGCACCTCTCTGGAAGATGTTGCTGTTGTATTCACGGGGTTTTTTTGGTTGGCACGTCAAAATGACCATAACCTCAGAGTGGAAAAGAGACACTGCAGCAACAATTTATACATTGCCTGCCTCTAATGAAATGGGAGTGTTTACAGCTCCAAGAATGTGAGGTAAACAATTAGGGAGTTGCTGCTGTTTGCTACTGCTTAGGTTGAGGGAGCATGCAGTGCACAACATGAGTGGTAACCAGAGCCAGGCAAAGGTTTCCGTGCTGGACTACAAAGATCTCTCTCTTGATTTCAAGCAACCATTCAAAAATAAAACCCATAAGAATTAGTTGTCAAATCCAACAACTCAATTCTTTCCCAATGCTGACCTAAGTCGCTAGAGAACAAACATTTAAAATCCCTCATATTCTAATGAAACAGAATATGTCTCATACTGCTGTGAGGACACCTTCTGCCTCCTCCCAGGAAGCTTGATGGTCTCTGTCCTGAGAGATTATCAAACTCAAACAGGATAAATGAGCTTCTGCATCTTTACTCCTCTTTCTTCTGCATGGTATTTCAAACTGGCAGACAGAAATAATACTCAGGTTGACTTCTTTTTATTCAGTTCAGTTCATGAAACTGATATTTTGCAAGTGCCTGTCACTCTCCTATCAGAGGAAGAAATTTTGCAAAGCATCTTCACTACCCAAGGCTTCAAGAAACAATGATTACAAATCTTGCATATTTAGGAGCCTGAGTCCTGCTAACAAGGAACAGGTGTTCTAAGTCATCTGGCTAATTTTGAAAAGTGTAGCCTGAGTGCAAAGTCACAATTTGTGGCTGTTAAAGGATAGGAAAGCTCATAGGATGTTCTAAGTGCAAGAGCAGGCCTCCCCCGTGGTAAGGACATGCACTTCCCATGCCAGCTGGCAGGATAGAGGCTCAGCATCCAACCAAATCCTTCTTTGGCCCCCATTCAGATCCTTCCTCTTCCATCAGACCTTGAGCAGCTCTCCATGACGACAGGCAGTGCCCCAGCAGGACTGATTAAAGACCAGGCACGAAGCTCATTTATAAATTTTGAGAGTAAATTTACAGCCCAAAAACTGCAGAAAGGCATTTTTGCTCTCTTAACAGAACTGTGCTGTGTTTACTGAAAATATTCAGAGCAGGCCTCTTCCCCAGTAGACACCGAGGCACAGCTCCACTGGAGTTAATGGAGCTGGACTGATTGACACCAGTGGAGAAGCCAGCTCAGGATTTGACTGGTTTAATACTAAATAGATTTCATTCAAACTCTAATTTCAGCACTCTGCACCCTCCCTCAGGCACTCATTTGATATCCTGCATGGCTAATTTGTACTCAACATAAAATATGCATGCTTGCTGTTGTCTCCAGAACTAAAATATTCAGCCTAGCCGTGCATGCCAAAGACAGTTTCCCCTGCACACTTCAGAGTCATAAGAATGTGCTGTAACAGGCATACCTGTGCATTTGGGAATGCACCTGAAAAATTAGAAAAACATTTTCAACTTCTTACTGAGTCTCTAATTGCAGGCCCTGATGTGTTTACTCCCCATGCAATTGCACAGCAATTAAAAGAACCATTTGCACACATACAAATTCCGAATTTTAGCACATTCTTATTTCAAGAACTCAAATCCCACTGGAGCAGGGCAAGAAAACTTCTTGCATAAGGTATTTTTTTTTCTAAAATGAGGAACAAGGACTCAAGAAGGGCAAATTCAAGAATGGAAGGACTGTGCCTGGAAGGAAAGTGTGCAAAGGTAGAAAAGCATGTGGAAAAAATACCTGCCAGCTCCCATTCAGGAATTGCACTGGAGCCAGAGAAACACTGCAGTTCCAAACTGCATCATGTTTAACCTGACAGAGTCAGAGGTCCAGATGCTAATTGGACATGTGGCTCACAATTAAATGAAAGGCAGCACCAGCAATCTTATCAGTGCAGAGGGGCACCAGAAAATACTTTCTACCTTATAAATTGAGCTATCACCTCCATTAGGTTAGGAGTGATTCAACTCTTTTGCTCTTTACAAAACACTTTGTGCAATCTCACCTCATGATGTGAGGTGTTTTTATTACCAAGAGAAAAAAAAATTTTGGCGTACAGTGAGATATATATTTGTAGATTTTAATCTGTATGACACAGGTATACGTCCTGATATCTTATATGATAACCAGGCTAGGGAAATTATATCAAACCACTGTTATGGACTTAAATTTAGCAAAGACTTTGCACTGCAAGGTACCAGAATATCTCAGCAAGTCAACAATATTAATATATTCCGCTCCATATTCAAGCCATAGCCTACATAATTTTCACTGTTAAGCAGGATGGCAGAAAGACCCCTCCAGCCTTGTCAGTATGATCTATATTGTTTTAAAAACAAATATTCTATGACTAATTCCTCTCTCCTGAAACAGCATGATGATGAAACCTGTGCTTTAATTCCTCTGCAGTTACAACTCTGGCTACAGCCTAGAGTTTAAGATATTCTTTGCCAACTATCACAGGCTCTACTGAGCATAGATCTTCCACCAGCAAAAATGTCATGTGAAGTTGAATTTTAAGTACTGGAAGTAGATTTGCTTGGCAAATGGAAGTTTTACAAGGCATTCAACAACTGTTCACACACAGCCTGGAACATAAAATTCAGCTGATGAAACCAAGTATCTTGACAAAGAAAAAAAGACCATGAGCACATTACCATAACCATTTTTTTTCCAGAGAGAACTCAGAGACAGCAAGTAAAGAAAAGGTATCATCTACAAGCTAAAACCAAAATAAATAGGTTGGATTTAGATTTGATTCAAAAACAATGCAGGCTAACAAGGCACCACCTTTATGCTAACAGAGGCTGCTCTGGGTCTGATCCAAGGTATGGCAGAAGAAAAAAACATTTCAATCATTGAAAAAAAACCCCAACCCTAGACTTTTCAGTTTGTCTTTAGGGAACATTTCCTACAATATTTCCTACAAAAAATCCTTATAGGATTTTTCCTAATGCAGCACACTTTTTTCTTCTCAAAAGCAAAATTTTGCAACAAATTTGAGAGACTTTGTTGAAGTACAGGGCTTCACTAACAAAAAAATATACTAAAATCTTTCTGCTTTTGTGAGCCTATATAATTTCTGACGTAGGCCCCAAACCTTTGGTTCCGTTGAAACAATTAAGAGTGATAAAGTTTTATTTGAACATGAAAAACGTGGATGATGAGGCTGATCCACTTTATTCAGCCTCACAGATAAAAACACTACGTTGAACATTACATCTGGTCTCTACATAACCATGGAACCACGAAGCCAAAGTTAAACCCTGCTTAAAAGGAAGGTATGCCCAGATTTATAACCTCAAGAAGTTGAGGGTTGCCATAGTCAGTTTTAACAGCACAGGCATGGAGAGAATTTAGAAGGGTAAATCAGAAGAGTAGGCCTGTATAATGTCCTCTTTTACAGAGATACGTACTACAGCTCAAAAAAACCCCAAAATCATCCCAAGTGTAATGATTTCCAGAGAAATTGGACACGCCAAAACAAGGCCTGAGTGAGGAGTGCACTGCAAAACCCTTAATATGACAGTAAGACATATTTTTCAATCATGCTACGAAGTCTCAGGCATTTTTCCATGGAATGGGATGTTCCAAGGACATACAGATTTACCTTTACATTTCTAGAACTCCTCAGTTGTCTAGTCCTACTTACATTTTACTTTCTCTGTGAAAAATGCATGTTCATTTATGTTTCTTAAACTAACTCTCACTTTGGTGCCTAAAGAAAACAGAACAAACAACCTCTGAAAACACCAGCCACTAAAGTTCTGTGCAGTAAAAATAAGGCAGGTATTTTGAGGCATGGTCTCAGTATACAGCCCTTCAGGCAAGATTGATTTTCTCAGCAGCTTTCCTTTAAAATAAATAAATGTCCAGCACCATTGCCAGAAGATGAAAAATTCAGGCTGTTTGAGCTGGTGGGAGGGGAATAATGCACTGCAAGGAAAAGAAGCCTTCTGCAAGAACTTCCCAACAGCAGCAATGGCTGGTTTATAGTAACATAGAGTATCTTGTTTGCCAGTGATTTTTGCTGCCTTTTAAATAAGTCCTGGAGAAGCTCTCATTCTGATTTCAAAAAGTTATATTCTCTGTGCACAACTGAAATTATGTATTATCATTAAAATAACAAAAAAACCCCAAACATGAAAGAGTTAAGATGAGGGAACAAACAGCTTTCCCTGGAATACCATAGGATGAACTGAAGTACTTCTCATTTTCCTCCATAAACACCTGCTTTAAGAACACCTTTGCATCAGCAAAACAATTAAACTCCTTTTCCACTATCCCAGACCTCATCCGAGACTAGATGGAGAACGATGCCAAACCAACAGGAATGCAAAAGGGGCCAAGAGTCCCCAGAGCTGAACCATGGTGCACTGTGGAGTCTGACCTGAAGCAATAAAAACCTGCCAGTGTTTTGGGTTTTTACATAGGCAGACAGAGAAACCCACCATGCATAATAGATATCTCTGTCTGGCTCCTAAGACTGAGCTCATGCTTCTCATCTATAAAAAATAAATGTGTTTCAGCACTGGCTGTTTTGGTGACCTCCGTGAGACTTTTAATCAAATCTTGCATATAGCTGGAGCTTCAGAGATTATTTGATTTCTTCTCCAGAAAGAGCAAGGCAGCTCTTGTTTCAATTAATATTTCAATCTCACAGAACACTGCATAATCAAAAAATGAAAGAGGTCCCCGCAATTCCAAAAATTGAGCTCTGTAATTAAAATAAAGATTAAAAAAAAATATCATGGAATCCTTATGTGGCCATAGCAGGATAAATACACCTCAGGATACCATAGCAACTCTTGCTCTTTTATTATGAAATAAAGTATCTTGCAGGCTCATAAAATGCCAGTCAATGCAGACATATTTTGGGCTTCGCTCCATAGAGCACTCATTCCTCTGCTGTTCCCCTTCTCCTGAGCTTGTCTTACTGAGACACTAGAGGTCAGCCTCCCAAAGAAAAATAACCACAGCTCAGCTTTAAATCCATCAGGAATTGTGGCACTTGGCATTTAATGCATATGAAAGCAGCACTGGAGATGCACCGATCACGGAATCATGGAATACTGTGAGCTGGAAGGAACACACAAAGATCCTGGTCCTGCACAGGACCAGCCCCAAGAATCACATCATATGCCTGAGAGAAGTGTCCAAACATTCACTGGACTCTGGCTGCCTTGGAGCTGTGACCACTTCCCTTTCCTCCACAAACAACAGGACCATGCTTTGATTTCTTCTCATGTTTAATTAGCACTGTTGCATTTACCAAGAAAATAGAATTCATTAACAACCTGATGGCCTTCCCAGTGAAAATGGATAAATTTGGGCACAAGGGGAGAGCAATGCATGTTATGTACCTCAACTTTAGCTCTTCATTTTGTCCCCCAAAACAGCCACATATCCAAGTTTGTACTTTCTGTTGGATGCATAGGCAGCTACATGGATTGAAAACTGGTGCGAGGCACCACTGGAACAAGTTCAGTGTGGGGTCACTCTGTGGTTGGTGTCTGCAGCTCTCACCCTGTGAGGACTGACTGAGGTTCCTGGGCTTGTTCAGCTGGAAGAGTTAGGTTTGGAGGAAGGACCATCTCTGAGAATGTTCCAAAAAAACACAGAGCCAAGCCCTTCACAGCACTGTGGAGGGAATGAGGAACAACAGGCATAAACAGAAACAGCAAGGGATACACCTGACACAAGGGAAAACTATACTGCTTTGGGGCAGTCAGGCAGCAACAAAAGTTGTTTAGGGAAATGCAGCCTCCACTAGTGGACATTTTTAAGGTCCAAATGGATAATTCTCTGAGTAGCCTGACTTCTCTGACCATCTGACCTTGCTTTTAGCTGGAGTTTGGAGTAAAGAACTCCTGAGGTCCCTTTTAACCCGAATGGCTTTCAGTCTTTTCATTTCAGGATATGCTGTTTAAAAAGTGTGAAGGATATTCCCTCCTTTAATCTTTAAACTTAGCCGTGAAATTACATAGAGCTTCCCAAATAAGGGGAGCAAAAATTAGATGGCAGTTCCAGTCCTTACTTCATCACTACTCTGTAACACAATCACTGCCATTTCAGGTTGAAAGGCTTTGCACAAAGGCAAAACCTTCTGAGATCACACTGACTTGTCCTTCTCACCCCAGAGAACAGACACAAGCACTTGAAGGTGGCAGAAGTCACTTCAGCTCGACATGCAACAGTAGTTCAAGAGTCCACAGCAGCTCTACACAAGACATCAGGACAGGAGGTGAGGCAAAGCAATAAAACCATTAGAAAATAAATCAGCACAATGTTATGGCAGCTACCAGAAGAGAATTGCCAGACTCAAGGTGAGAAACCTCTGTTGAGACAAAGTCAGTCTTTAAGGTGTCAGACAGCTAAAGGCAGGGGAAGGGCAGCCCTGCTCAACCCTGGGATCCTCACAGCCTCCTGCTACCTACTAACCAGGCTCACTTTTATTTTGCTCAGTCTTGTGGAATCACTGCCTGAGGCCTTTCCTTTGTTTGCTTATTTGCTCATTTTGCTGAACAGCCTTTTCATCTCCATTCCCCTCTCCCTCCTTCTCCAACCATTCATCTTTTCCATGGCTGTTTTCATGCCCAATTAGCTCTCTTTTCTCTATCCTTTCTCCCTAGGCAGGCACCACTGCACTCCTTTAGCCACAACCACTCCCAAATCTGTCACCTCCAGCTCTTGCAGAGCTAATGACCAGCAGGGACCACGGGGAGCTGCAGGTGACATCCCACATCACCTGTGGGCTGGAGAGATGAGCATGTGACAGAGCATGCACATCCTCCAGCTGCCAGAGAGCCATCAGAGCAGCTCCATGGCAGTGACTGCTCCCTAGGGTGAGGTCTGCATTTTTAGCTTCATGGCTCCGTGAAAATAAAGGCAGAAGAGACACAAAACTAGGGATAAGGCTAAATGGAACTATTTTCAGGAGTTGCATGCATCTAAATTAGGGCATGAGAGAAAGGATGGAGAATGGGTGAAAGATATTTTATCCTCAAATAGAAATAGAGAACACCATTGCAACTTCTAGCCAAAAGTAATGGAATGCGTAATGTGTTTCTATCCTCTATACATCAGTGGGGGGGGGAAAAAAATCAACACAAATCTGTTGCAGACACAGTAGCATACATCAGCTAAAGAATTACCAGTTGTTTTATAAGGAAACTGTATTTTTAGAAAGGCAGAAAATCTTTGGGCTTGTTGGGGTTTTTTATTTCCTCCTTTTCTTAGTGCCCTCTCCCCTCATTTTACAAAAGCTTATTATTTAAACTAGGCATTTGAGATCTGTACTGGGGATCAGAGACATGAAAGCACAGCTTCAGTGAGGCTGAGGTTCCTGAAATCCTCTGCCAAGCTGGATCTTACTGAACCTGTCTGTCACAAGGGACAACACCAGCATAACTGTCTCAGTAAGAAATTGCTTCCATAATCACTTTTAGCACACACAGTAGGACCATCTAAGAAAGAAGGCTAAGAAACAGCTGTGGAAGTAGAGGGAAAAAGGAAGACAGACAGGAAAGAGCTACAAAGGACAGTTCCTCCCTCCCTGCATAATTTAAGCCGTGTATTTATGAAACACAGTGAAGGTCTAATTATGTTAGTTTGCAATGAACACTTAAGTGCAATTAGCCACAGTTTTAAGCTGGAGGGAACAATTATTTTTATTACTGCTAATTAACATACAGGATGCGAGGTAAGATTATTTTTCCCTAATTCTAACAAAGCAGCCTCAGCCACTCCATTGCTTTCCTCTTTTAATATGGCAGGTTTCAGCCCTGCCTTCTCTGCTGCTCATCACAGTCTCATCCCACTTATTCTTTTGCTTTCATTAGTTTTTTGGAATTTTCAAGCTGTGTAATTTCTGTCCATATCACAAATACAGCCAAGCATTAAAGCATTTAAGCATTTTCTTATCATAGGTGCATAGTCCCAACTAACCTCAATGGGTTCCTCAGAGCTGGATTACAAACAATTTGATTTCAGCAGATATTTTCCTGAAAATTGTATTTTTAATGGTTTTTCTCTTTTCTTTTTAATTTTTTTCTTAATTTTTTTGTTTTAGTTTTCCATTTCCACCATCAGGCATGTAAAAGGGGAAAAAAAAAAGCCATCCTTTTTGAAATTTTCTTATCTTCTAATTATTTGTGATCTGCCATCCTCACTGAATCAATTATCAGCTCTTCCTTCTGCCATCTTCTCCTGACAATCAAGAACTGGGACTATGGAGCCAAGTCCAGCTTTGACGCCTTCTTGGCAGCATTCCAGAACAATCTGCTATATGATCACCCTGCTGAATGCTATTACCTCCTTATTCCTCTTTGTCTTTGGGGTTGAGTCAGACTGTTTCTAATTCTTGGGGAAATTGATATGAATTTGGCTACCACATAATTCCCTACAGCTGTATTATTGTAACAGAAAATTACAGCCTTTTGCCAAACCCAGCACATTCTGAGCACTCGGATTGCAGGCAGCTCTACTCGGCACATTTCAGCTTGGCAACCCTTTCAAAAGACAAAATTTGCGTTTAAAATTGGCCTTTCCTGATTCGTGGCATAATAATAGGCCACAATGGGGGAAAGCTTGCACACCTCTTGTATTTCATCTAGATTGGCTAAACAGAAAGATTACATTGTCCAGAGAGTATTTGTGAGAAATACTAAAATCCACTGAAGAGGCTGTAACTCAGACATAGGCTTGGTACTCTTGCAAGGCAAAAGGAGCCCAGGATTTTTAAGAATTTATGCCACATTCTTATATATTCCTCTGCTGTTCAATTCAATTAATGAAACCACACAACACCAAGAAACAGGAACGATGTAAACCTCAATTTGTCAATAATTAGACTCTAATAATAAGAGGGTGGAGGGCATTACCTTTCCTTGCATGTTCATCTGAAGCACCTGATACAACCCATTACTCCTGGATATGGACACCAGAGCAAATGGACCAAAAGGTCAGTGCAATGATTCCCAGTGTCTCCCCCTAGTCACTGCCATGTCCTCATCTGATCAGGAGACATCAGGATCAGAGAAAATATTGCTCAGAGATAGTTCAGTTCACTCAGTCCAAGTACAACCTACAGAACTACTCAAGGAGTGTATTTATTTTCAGAGAGTAGGACCCACCACTTTACAGCCCTCCAAATGTCAGGTCAGACAAAAAGCCCTTGTGTGAAAACCAGCTCTGTGATACTCCCCACAGATTAAGTATCACTTTATGCGATAAACCCACAATAAGAAACCATGATGGAGCTTAATGTAAAATACAACTTTAGTATTCTGTGTTTCTTTCCTGCTGCCTCTCCTGCCTTGGCTTACACTTGTTTGGAGCATTTTTTCAAACCAGTTTCCCCACACTACCGATCGTAATGAATAAAAAAGCTGCAAAGATCCTCAGAAGAGGTATTTGACATCCTCCCTGGCAATATACAGGTACATTAAAACAGCTCACAGTGCTCAGGCTGTTACCAGGAGAGATGTTTTAACATGACAGACATACAGCAGCTCATCTTCTCCTGAAGCAGGGAAGGGAGAGAAGGAACACCGAGTTCTGTGAGCACTTTGCGACATCCCCATTTATGTAAGACACATGTTAATGAGAAAAGCAATATGTAGATTCCCCTCACGGAGTCCCAAGCAGCTATTGTGATGTCCCACTTCTTATAGTGCTTTAATTAAAGAAAAAACAAAGAAACAAAACCACTAGTAACTGAAGATGCCATTGGATTTCCCTCCAGCCTCTGAATAATTTTGTGACTTTGTCCTTGACAGGAGGTAAAGAAATAAAGCATATTGTGAGGGCCAAACCTCTTTGAAGGAAAGAGGCCTTTTCTGAAAATTCTTTTTTCTATGGATAATTCAAAAACCAGAATCTGTGCATTAAGGTCACCAAATCAATCGACCAAACAAAAGAAAATTAAATTATAAGCCACACTGCTGTAAGCCCTGAAGTGCAATGTGGCCCTCCTTGCCCTCAAAGCATTAACACCAACGTGTACAAAAAGCACAAGCAGAAAGACACTTTACACTTTACTCAGTGTTGCTGTGCCAAAATACAACTTTAAAAACCATGTATTTACCACTCTCCTCCTGAAGGGAGGAAGATTCTGCCCCTGTTTTGCCACTTCATGCTGCTGGGGGAAGCCAGCAGCAATTCCTGGGAGAAAATACTTCTGCATAGGTACTGTGGTACTTCTACAAAGGTACTTTATACTGCAAGGTACAAGGAATTTCCCCAGGACCTGGAACTAGTTGTTCCTGGCTTCAGCAGTCACAATACACAGTTATTTCTGTTTATTAGTATGGCTTGACAGAGTACACCTTCAAAAAGCTTTTGGAAGTTTTTCTGAAATGATCAGAACTTCCTCCTCATGCCCAGTAAGTGTGAGGCTGGGATTTAGGCACTGTGAAGTTTGACCACTGTATTTTCACAGAGGACACGGTTTGCTGTTGAACAAATGCCCCATTTTGACATCCCCATGCTGTGTCTTTATACCCTCATCTCTTTTAATTAGGCTGTAAAATCCTGTTGAAAGCTTAGCTCTAAATGAATCATACTTTCCAGGGTAAATCGGGGTTGAAAGATTCCCAGTTGCCAGTAGGAAGACTGGAAGTTGAGCACCAGTGATGGGAATGACTGTGACCCAAGTTCTCCCAGGTAATTTTGAGCCTCACTCAGATTTTAAGCTCTCCTATTCCCCACCAGCTTTTGCAGATAATTATAAGGCCTTGCTATAAGCCACAACGTTTTTTTTACACTGCTAATCCATAAAACACTAAAAAGGAGGAATAAAATATTGAATTTTTTAAACAGTGTTTAACACAAAGAACCAAGTATGTAGTTAATTTAATAATATCCTTCTAAGTTCCCCTGATAATACATGACTGAAATTTAACAAAAAAAAAAATTTTAGTCTTTATTAAGGAAATGTCCCTTGCCCTTCACCACAGGATTAGTAAAACCCATCCATCTCCTCAGGATCTTACAGCTCTCTCAGATACAAAGACCTTTTAACTTGCCAGGGCAGTGAAAGATCTGAACCTTTTTCCTAGCAAATGGCCTAAATAATTCTATTCTGTAAGTTATGAAAGCCTAACAGTCTCTCCTGATTTCATCTGGTCACAACTTTAAAGTGCCTGAAACCTTAATAAATAAGACTTTTCTGATTACCACACACAAGAGAGAAGACAGTAAGAGCAAGGTTTAAGCGTGTTTCAATAGAAGGCATCTAATTATTTTTAGACAACTGACATTCTTCTTGATGAGAATTTCTGGCAGTGCCCTTCCTCTGAGGAGTTACACAGGACAGCAAAAGGAATCCACATCTTGTTGCTCTGGGATAATCATTCCTTATTGGTGGAAAGGGATTTGGTAAAACTAAGGGGAGGTAACTCATTTTGGAGTGTACACATCCTTAAAATTATCTTAAACCAAGACCCAGAACCGTTCCTCAAGCTTACCTCCTTCAGATGCATTATCTGCTCCCCAGGAAGACAGAATACATCTCACAGAGCCACAGTTTGTTGGCCTTTCACATCCTCCAAGGTCAGCAAATCCTTCTCCAAGACCTAGGGCAAAATCATACAGCTCAGTTAAGTAAAAAAAAAAAAAACCCTGATGAATCCAAGATACTGAAAATGTTAATTTCCATTTTTCTATTGATAAACATTTATATTAAAGAGGCAAAGCATATAGATATTCTGTTTCAACCATTATTAGAACTGAAATTTACAGCAATTATTTTGTTTCCAAGGACTAGTGATAGGGCTCCAGAAAAAGTTGTCAGACTGTCAGCTTCACTCTCACCTTACTCCAATGGTGCTTTTCAGAGGCTAAAAAAGCTAAATTTACTACTAAATTGACAGAGCCCTGCTAAATTACAACAGCAAGGAGTGCAGCACAAAACCTCAATGAATTGGATTTGGCTCGAGTCACAGAGCTGCCAGCCTCTGTCTCTCAAGTCACCTTTCAGCAGATCAGCAAACAGGCAATGACAGAGCCCAGCAGCATCCCAGCTCCTCTGTGCCAGAAGGCAAGGAGCACCAAGAGGGAAATGAGGCTGTGAAATCCTGCCAGGCCAACCTTAGGCACAAGAAATTCAGCTCAGCCTCAGGTGCTTCAAATCAAGGATGTCTGGTTACCCAAAAAAACAGAAACAGGTGCTCACTCCTGATCATCTCCTCTCCACTTGCATGATGCCCAGCTGGTTATCTCCTCCCTATCTCAGAAGCAGGCAAACTCATCCTGCTTCTTACAAAGTTAGCTTAAATCCTACTGAATGAAGCAATAAATCTGATTTATCCTTACTGTGTAACTTTCAGGGGGCTGCTCCCAATGTGATGGTCAGCCAGGAGCTGGCAGCGGTCACTTTTGCTGATTGATAAACAGTCCTGAGAAAACTTTTCTCTTCAAACTGGGATCCTTGCAGATGTTATCAGCTAAGAGGAGGATGTTAGTGAATTGTTGTAAATTGCCCAGACAGGCTTCCCAGATGTGGCTCCAGGCTCTTCAGGAGAGATCTGCCTACCCTGGAGAGAAAAGCATTGGGTCAGCACCGGTGTAGAGCAGCATTGCCCTCAAGACAGCAGCAGCCACATGGAACCTTCCAGCTAAATATTTTCACCTAAATATTGCAGTTTCCAAAGCCTGTGCAGTCTTCTCCACCGCCTGCACCAATCCACATCAGTGTTCAGTGCAATGGACACATCTTTGCCTCTTTGGGTTTCCAGACTGACTCCAGAATGGATGGGAAGGATGTCACAGCACTAAACTTGGCTCAGGCTGGGGCCATTTCTGCTGAGCTCTTCCACTGCCCATTACATGCAAGTGACAAATACAGTGTGGTGACTGCACGGTCACCATGCAGCACCACAGAGGCTGTTGCCACTCTTACCATGCTGAGGTGAACCTTGTGAGTTTGCCCTTCTCTGATTTCAGAAAATGCCAAGGTATCAGCCCTTCAGACTGCCTGGAATAACTCAGAAGACCCTGTCTGTGGTGGGGTAGGGAACTCTGGCACAAAATGCTCTGCTGGCAGGACTCTGGAGACAGCAACCTCTGATGAAAGGGGGGCTATAAAGAGCATGGGCATAAAAACTAAACCTCCTTCAGGCAAGCTCTAGAAGAGGCCCTTTGCCTCTCAGCTCTAAAAGGAGAGATTAATTTCACTTCTGATTGAAGACTGATGTTATGCTTTAGCAGCCAGTGATCTCCGAGAAAAATAAAAACTGATTGAAAATCAAGAGCTGGGGACTGGCTTGAAGTTAATGAAGTCAATTTATCAAAGATCTTGTTACAAGTGAAAATAACAGAGTGTGTCTCATGAAAGTCTGGGATAATGATTGCTCTGGCCCCAGCCAGCAGTTCTAAAGAAAACAGCAAAATTAGTGGTCAAGGAAATGAAATGTACACAGTGATTTATATGCAGCCCTGGGTAATATCAGTGAAATTAGTGAAATTAGCTCCAGATATTATTTCTGCTCCTTAGGTAAATTATTTGAAACAAATATCAGGCAAAACCTAATTTTTTATTAACTGAGAGAGGTCTGAGTGTAAATGCATTTCCAGGGATGTAAACCTATGGAAAAAAAAACCCAAAAAGAATTGCTAAGAGAGACTAATGTCTCATGATGGAAAGGTAAAGGAAAAGGTCTAAAGAACATTACCGTTTTCATCATGAAGGATTTGTTGGAGAATAAACTGGATCATTCACTCAATAGGTTAAAGTGCCTGAAGGAAACAGTGTAATACTGAAGGAAAAAAGATCAGGAAAAAATAAATTGCAAATACTGTATTTATAGAAGTTTTAAAAATCTAAGGGCCTCTAAGTCAGACAAGTGGCTTGCAACTGCCACAAAAAAGTGGCTCTGCTCTTTTCACATTCAGCTGGAAGTAGTTGTGAGCAGAGTGTGAACAATCAATGCAGTGTAGAGGTGACAAACAGGAGTGGGAAGCATCAGCTGAGTTAACTCCTTTCCATTTCCCCATCCCAAATTTTTTTTCTTTATCCTCATCCAGCCACTCTTACAAATCATCACCTCAAACAAGTCTGCTTTCTAAGGTGTGTTAGAATAAACCCATCTACTCCAATATCAGTAGCACATCTTCAGCTCTGTGTGTACAGCTGAATGTGCTGCATCCAGCTGCTGCTTTAAGGCTGAATTATTACATTTCGTAAGAAATGTCCTGACCTTCACATCTCAAAATTGCTGCTCTGTTAAAGACAGGCATGTCCTCCGAACTCCTTGAATGCATCTTCAAAAATTATACTCTCCAAGAACCAGGAAAGCATACTCAGGGGGTTTGACATTCGTGGAGATGCTGAACATGGACTTAAGACCTTGTCTTAGCCAGCTCTGAGAAACTCCTTGGTGAGCACCAACCACAGCAAATAGCACAGAATAAAAGTCAAATGCTGTGCATCCAAAGGGGCTGACATCACAAGTGAGCAGAAAAATGCAGGTTCCCCGTGCTCTGGGAGAAGAGAGCAAAAACTGCACTGCCATAACACCTCCTGATTGCCCTCTGTGTTGTTTCCAATAGCAATAACAGGTACTACCAGTAGTGCTGATGGGAAAGTAGCACCTTTGGGAGATGCAAACAAAATTAAGGGACTGAAGGGGAAGTCAGACCTTGCTGCTTATTTTACCCCCACTCTTGCTGCATTACACACTTCTTCTTTCTTCCTGACATGACATTAGCCCCCAGAAAGCAGGTGGCTGAAAGATCAATCCAGTGAGCATTTTAGGAAAAGGAGCCCGGTATAGTCAATGACAGAGGTAAAGCAGACAGGTGACTAGGAGCTCTCCATTCTTTAGAGGAGAGTCTGTTCACAGGAGAGGGCTCTGACATGAAAAAAGGCTCAGAAAAAGGGGCGGGGATGGCACTTCCACAGTTGATTATACAGAATAAAAGGCAAGAACTTGCTGGTTTTTTAGAGTTTAAAGGTGGTTGGAAAAAAAAGGTCTTTTTTTCCTTTTTTTATTTTTTTAACCATCTAGAAAGCAAACTTTACTGAACAAAGATATTAGGACTGCATTTGCTCAGCCCCCTGAATCCAGCACTGTGGTTAAAGGCTCCTGCTAACACTTACATAGCTCCAGCCCAATATTAGTTCTGCTGCAACTGTCTGGCACCAGCAATCAATTTCCTACCCTTCATCCTCTCACTACCTACTCCTGCATCTTCCCTTCCCTTTCCTTCCTTGTGGTCCTTGACTGTGCTTCCTGAACTGGGGCATCTTTTCTGAGGCCCAGCACAAATCACCTTTTGCCACAGACAACCCACATTAATATTCCTCTCCCATGACCCCTTTGGGAAGAATTGCTGATTTTGGTGGATCATCATTTTAAGAGTTTTGTGTTATCTAGCTTCTGTCTCCCACAATGGCATCGTTGTCTTTGGAATTATCCCTTTCCATATCACTCATCCTTCCCTTTCTGTCACATATCAGCTTTTTTTTAGCCCATATCTCATACTAAAATAGCTGCTATAAATCTATGTATGTATAAATACAGACAACATGCAAAAGAAACCACATTGCCACAAGTCTCTTCCCATTTTGCTGTGGGACAAATAATCACCCTGGCACCATTTGCAGCACCAGGGATCTAATTTCCAAGTCAGAAAGACTGCAATTTAGCAGTGTAAGAATGTGGAATATGCAGTCATTCTGCAGAATTGCAGCTTTGAGCTGCTTCCTGCTGGTTGGGCAGAATCACTAATATCCAATGTCATTTGCTGGAAGTGTGTGGCAACTCAGGCATGGCCCATCTGTAATTATAAAGCTCGTCCTGTCAGGGAGAAGAAGAACATTTGATACACACATCGCTATCCCCTCTTACGAAAATTACCCCCAATTCATCCAGGAATGAAATGGGAATTTTGCCTCAGCTGAAAGTGCCCAGCTCAGAAGCCATAAAGTACCTCCTATCTCTGTGTCAGTGAAAGCACATCCTTCAGGCCATGCTCTACCTACCTGTACAAACAGGCTCTTACTTGTGCAGTGCTTCAGCTGAACTCCCAGTATCAGTGTGTGGCTCTACCACAAGGGAATAAATACCTAATAACTGCTTCTCCTCTCTCTGTCTAGAGCAAAGACTTCAGCTCAGTCATATGATGGGAAATTGTGGACAGAAAACACCATGGATCTATTACAAACAGATAAAATTCTCTGGATTACAGTTAGTAAATTCCCTTCTACAGGGTAGAAAGTTATCGCCTAGAAAATTTTTATAACCATCCAGATTATCAGAATATCCAAGCACACAAGTTTATCATGCTATAGGACCAATTGCCACAAGCATCCTGGCAGTGCTCATTTATCAAGTCACTATGAAAATATTCCCAGTGTCTCCATATCCGCACCCCTAGGACTCCTAATCGAAAATATTTACCAGTGTGCAAATTTTTGGACCCTTTTTCAAATGCCAAAAGCTTGTTTGGTCTGTCTCTAGGTAACTGGTAATTCTGGTTAAGAGTCCTTTATGTGGAACTAGGTTACCACCATAAGTCACCAAAATAGCAGCACTGCACAGGAATAAGAGGTAAAAAAGATCAAAGTTGGGACTTTTCGAAGCAGACAATTCTCAGCTTGTAATTCTAGATATGACTCACGACCAGAAAAGCTGAAATGGGGGAAATCACTTCCTCTCTGAACATACCTTGTGCCCAGTGTCCAGGGTTTTGAGCCATCTGCAAGGATGCAGCATGGATAACATCCAAGTGTTCATAAAATCCTTCCTCTCCACAGGAGCACATTGCCACCATCAGCATGAGAAGAAAAGTATTCCTGAGAAAGACAGAAGAATGAAGAGTTAAACCAAGAGAGTATGGACAGACCACCAGCTCCAAAGAAACTAAATGCTAAATGTCTTGCACTTCACATAAACTGGAAGGAAATAGTAACCAGTGTAAAGGAAGCAGGGAGAGATTTTAAGATGTCCCCACAGTAATGGGCAGAGATTCTTACTTTGACATTTCAGGTTTTGATAATATGAACGTTTTTTGCCTCTGCACATCAAAACACACATTTTTGAGTTTCTGACCTTTTTCCAGCCATTTACAGTGTGGTTGAACAGCTCTAACCAAGATCTAGATGCACAGCCTCACACTACTGCTCTTCAGAATTTTCCCAGATGGTCAGGAGATCGTCTGGCCCCCCACATGGCATTTAAGTAAAACTTTATAAAATGAAGGCCTTGTTGCCTTTGTAAAATTATGTCTCAGGCCTGTTACTTTGGCTAGAGAAGGACTGTGAGAAAAGCCCATGAGAAGAAAAACAATTAGGTTTTACCCATGGGAATGTAGTATCAACAGAAGCAAGAAAGTTAAACAATAGAAGGAGAAAAACAGCAACATATCTGCACCTGTTATTGTTATGAATGCTTGAATGCTTATGCTATAGGTAGCCAATGGTGTAGTTAATTATAGCCAATGAGTCTATTGTAGTAGTTTAGCAGCCAGTGAGTGTGCAGCATGAATGATAACGTACAAAAGGTGTATAAAAGAGGCTGCTTTGCTCAATAAATGGCTTTTTGGCACTGTCTGCATGTGTCGTGACCACCCCTACAGTGACAGCCCCACTCAAGCTATTATTACATCCAGTGCTTCCAAAGGAAACTTCTGCTTGTGCTCCCAACCCACCTCTGGCACAGACTAAAACCTGAAAGCTGTTCAGCGGCTCTGAACATAACAAGAGAATGAATCTGTTGAAAACTCATGTTTTTCCACTCCTAAAGACAAGCAAGGTTACAGAAGCACAGAGCAGGGCGCTGCATCACTCCTTGCACACAGAATCCCAGAGCACCCACAGCAAAGACCACTCCCATGAGAAACTGCAGTTCAGGGGAGATGAGGGCCAGGAAGAACAGCTCAACCAAACTTTATCCCCTCTTAGCACATGGATAAATCTTTTATCACCTCTGCCTGTTACAAAAACACAGTTAATATCTATTTCTTTGATATTAACTAGAGAAATGAAAGTCCTGTTGTGCCAAGAGCTCTCACACTTCTGTACCTCCTGAATTTCTCTTTGAGATGTGCTGGTTCATTTGCTAATCCTAAAGGCTGACCAGGGTTTCTAAGTGATGGATAAAGATGTTTTTCTCTTTCATAGAAAGAAACCTCCTCCAGGGCATCATTATTCACTGAAGGTATTTGTGGTTGTAGGGCCTTTTTTATCAGTATAAAAATTCAAGTTGCAAAGATTGCATTTGGGATACTAAAGCCTCCCTCTTATGTCTTTACTAATTTCAACCAGTAATAGTACAATAAAAGAGTATAATGGAATAATAAAAAGATAAGCACATGTACTGTGAAATGAAGCAGAGAAATAGCTCAGAAAGGACTCACCAGATTTTCATCTGACCTTCAAGATGGCTATAAAATAAGGAGTAAAAGGTGTGCATGTTCTGTGCATCACATTTTAACAGCTCCTTTTAAAGACCTCCTATGTAATAGTGTGCCCTGTGATATAGGCTCCAGTGCACAAGAGACAGAATTACAAACAGATCAGCAAATCCATCCAGACACCCAAAGCTGCCACTTCTCCATACCAGCAGACAGTCAAAAGCTGACAAAGCCAGGCTAAAAAAAATCCAACTCCTGAGTACAGGCTAGAAGTTCCTGTCATCCCCATTCCCCATCTAGAAAGTGTGGTTGTACTTTAACCTACTCATTCAAAATTGTCTAGTTTAACTCAGTCCAATCTTGTATGCAGTGATTATTGTTATTTTTTGCCTGTTGCTGTTTTGGCTTTTAGCAAACTGGTGTCCCCCCCCCCCCCCCCCCCCCGCCCCACTTTAATCTACTTGTATTTGTTTCTCCTTATTGGTGGAAAGGGATTGGTTAAAACTAATGGGAGGTGACTTATTTCGGTGTGTTCTCCTTAAATTGTCTTAAACCAAGGCACTTACCTTCTAAATACATGTAATATAACTGCTTTGAAAATATAACCACCAGCAATAAGCTGAGAGAAACTGCTCCAGGACCAAATCATTTGTCTTGACATCAAAAGTCCACATGCACAACCATGCTATTCCAAACTTCTCATTTTTTAGTTAGCTGACCTTTTTTATTTTGCTGTTGGGTTCACTCTCCCTCCCCTTCTTCTCTCTTCCTTTTTGTTTTACCCCACTCCTGGGTATCCTGGATCCCAGTCCCCACCAGCAGCACTGTTCTGCATGTGGATATTCATCTTCCTCCTGTTTGCTATTCACGAGCAGCACACAGAGCTGTGCCTTTTGACTCCTAAGTTTTGGTGGTTTTATTTTTTAAAGCCCTGTTTTGTGAAACACAGAGTCTGGAGTGAAAAGGATTCATCATAGTCATCATTATTCCACATTTATCTACAGTGAACTATCTTTCTCATCTATTATCCTTTAAATGATCTAAAGCCTCCTATCTGCTGTGTTCCTCTTCATTACCTGCTGTTCCTGTCTCATCCATTTCTTACCAGCACTGTCTTTGTTCTCTTTCTTTCATTTTCTGAGCCACATGTCAATGCTGCTCGCCATGATCAAGAGGTTCACAATGAGGAGCCACACAAATGATTTTCTAAGTGTGATGAGGATCACAAAAACAGATTTTATGCTGCACATTTGGATACTGTTGTTATTCAAACTGAAGTAATCACCCCTGCCGCCCCCCTTACCTTCCAAGCTTTTTCTCCAAAAACACCCAGAAAACAACACTGCTAGGCTATAAATAATGATAGAGACTTGACTTTCACCTCCATATTTACTGCTGCACACACTTGACTTGCTGACTTTTTTTATCTCACATGTTGAACAGCACACATGCATTAGACTGACACATATTTCTCTACAGCCCTGACATCATTTATTGGCACTGGCTGGATTACCCTTGTCACACATTTTTTAGCCTTTTAGAAGATGCTGCACAAACTGCATTCTTAGACAGCATTCAGCAAAGTTATTGCTGGGGAAAATCACTGAACTAATCAAGTTATGCTCCATGAATTTCTGCTATTTCATAGCAAGGACTTCATGCAGTTCATCAGTCATCAGGTAGCTACAGGTGGCTTTTAGACACCAAATAGAGCCAACCCACTTCTCAATAACTCTGCAACATGGATTTCTACCTCAGGGGTTGCTGGTAGAATGGAAAGATTTCAGTGCTCCCTGTCTACTTTTCTGTACAGCTGTTGATGAAATATATGTGTGAAATACAGCCCAACCCACAGGAGGAAATGCATCAGGAATATGGCACAGGAAACCCTGTCCTAGACCAAAAAAAACAGCATTTCACTGCCTGTAATACTGCCTTCAGAGTCCATTGTTCCCATTCAGCCATGTACAAGAGACATGAGTATTCTTAATACAGCAAACAGAGAGCTATGCTGGCTGCTCACATTGCCAGGGAAAGATGCAGCCTGGGTGTTACTCCACCTGGATTTGGCAGACTGGAAAGTTTGCCTTCCTTTTTTACCTGCCCTTGTGTTTTTCATTCTCTGTAGTTTATGACTTCTGAATATTTCTGAAAACTTAATGCCAGCTACACCAAGAGAGTCTTCATGTCTTATAAAAAACAGAATGGTTGTCCTTGAAGAAATTTCTCTGCCCACTGGGAATTAGTTCAGCTGACTGAAACTAAGAATTCTGGGCTCAGTCCTACCTTGCACCTAATGTTTGTTGGCAGGTGAAACACTCCCACTGGTGTGACCAGACAGTGTTGGTCTGAAGGCCTTTTGCCTTGGGATTAGACATGGTGACTTCAGCACAATTTCCTTGGAAAACCCTCTAGAACTTGTATGGAAATCTACTTGCTACCTGCTTTGATTTTACTGGGAAGAGGGTCAGCACAAAGGGCAGAAATGACACAGCGTCATATTCACTGCAAAGCTACTGCAGACAAAGAATGGGGATTGCAGGGATCAAATGGTTAATGTGTTTTACTTAAACCATTCTCACCTTAAAGTTCACGAGGGCAAAAACTAGAGATAAGTTTGAATAACAAGCTGAAATGACCCAGATAAATGGAATAGAACAACATTTTTTCTCTCTCCTCTGGAAATTCATGGAACTGATAGGCAATGAATGGAAGTAGGGTGTTAAAACAAACCATGCACTATTATATGAAATCCAAAATAATACAAAAGATAGAGATTTATTCCTTGGAGGACTTGAGGATTTCTCATTTGGAGTTGGCTTTTCTCAAAGGGAAGAAGTTGGATGGTTTTAGTTGTTGGGTTTTTTTTAAGTATTATTATTAAGTGAGAGGGATTGGCACATATGAGAGTAAATTAGATTGGAAAAGCTTCTCTGAGCATCTGTTGTTGTCCCACTTTTAAGATTAAAACTAAAGGTTGCCATGACTTTATCTTAAAGGACATTTTATCAGTTTAGTCTGTTTGTCTCTGTCCAGCTGGGCCTGAATTCAGCCTGGTTCCTGTAAGTCTAGCTGTAAAATTCATTCAGAGAAAAACATTATTTATATATAGCAACTCTTACACAGTTTCCCAAGCACTTTTCTTAGCCTTCAAAATTTTCTACTACCTTTTAACTACACTTCCATAACTGTCAGTGGATCCACTTTAACATTTCCTACTTGAAGAAACTTCTCACCATAATGTCAGCACAAGGAACCTGCTATGGAAATGGAAAGGGAAAAGGGTTCTTTTTCCCCTCTTAGAGAATGTAAGGGGTTTCTTTTTGCTTTTTGGGTTTTGGGGTTTTTTTGCTTTGGAAGTGGTCAAACACGGGAACAGTTGTCTAAGAGATCTTTGAGATTCTCAATAAATGTTGCTGCTTGAAACTCATCCAGATACAGCCCTGCTTAAGCTGCTCAGGCTGACCTTTCCAACCTGAACAATCCACGACTGTCAAATAAACAAACACAGAGCCTTGAGCTTTTATTTTGGTGGATAAGCAGTGAGCCAGGCAGATATTTGTCAGGTACCATCCAGTTTCTGTCTCACTCTTACATCCCAAGTGCACTGCTATCTCTCTCTGATGCACTATTTTAGGGCAACCCCAGGTGAATCTTAGTTTCAACTGCAAACAAAACTACAGTTTTTCAGTAAAGAAAGACTAAGCAAAGCTGGGTTTACTTTGATTTCTGATAAGACAGAGATTCAAAAAAAAAAAGTATTCGCCTTAAGGAGTTGGATCTCTTGAATGTGTAACAGCACAGCCCTGTGGGGATGGAGGCTCTGAATCTGCAAATTTAACAGCAGGAACTCTTGCTGTGCACAGCTCACACAACTGCACATCACAGGTAATAAATAAAGACTTGCTGACTTTAGTACCTTTTGTTCATCTAAGAATCCATAAAGAATATTTGGAGCAATATTTTATCTCAGCATTCGCCTCTGACTAGACTTTCTTGGTTTACTGCAGGAATACCTCTACAGGCATTTTTCCTGTTGGACAGCACGTTGTCAGCTGAGGGTTCTCTGAGGACAAACCTCAGTGCTCAAAGTTTCTCAGTAACAATGATATTAAAAATTATCTCCCCCCAGGTTTTCAGCTACTTTCATAGACATTAATTAACCACATCATATAAGCTCCCATTAACTTAACAAGAAAGGATAAAAGCACAATATACAAGGAGTAATTTCAGCAGAAGGCTAGAAATATGAGGAAAGAACTGGAGCATCTCCCATACAGAAAGAGATGAGAGAGCTGGGATTGCTCAGCCTGGAGAAGAGGGAAGCAGGCTCTTGTCAGTGGTGTTCTGTGACAGGACAAAACAAAAGGGACACAAATTGAAAGACATGAAATTCCACCTAAAATCATGAATCAGTGAGTGGTCAAGCAGGGGAGCAGGTTGCCTGGAGATGCTGTGGAATCTCCATCCTCAGAGATATTGAAGACAAAATAAAAAAATCTGTGTGACAACATACAGTAACCAAGATGATCAAACCCAGTTTTAGCTGCCTGAAATGAAAGAGTTATTCTACTTGCAAAGAAGTGTGAAGGGAAGAAGAACAAACAATCCTCACCGATCAGAAACTGTCCATGACAATTCATCCCCTTACTTTAGTTTTATATTTCACCTCTCCTCCTGTGGGATCAATTCAAGGATGAGGCAATTTGACAGAGCTAAAACAGTGATTTTACTGAGTATTATTTCACTGTCTGCATCAATGTGTTGTCTGGAGAAGGCTGAGCTAAATGCCTGCAAATTAGATTGAGCGGGACAGGAGAAGCAATGTAGCATTTTATAGCCTGTAATTAATGAGTCACTCAGCTTGTAGACAAACATTTTGAATACTGATTGCAGCAGCCATCATTCCTCCCCCCATCATTTACACCAGCGTGACAGCAGCAAAAGCTCTGCAATCCCCCAAAGCCTGAAGGCACAGCCTTGCTGAGTCAACTTACAGCTGCTGCAGAGAGAAAAAGAGTTAAAGGGCACAGCAGGAAGGGATACTGAGGGCTTAGCTTAGGCATATTAATTGGTTAAATAGCACACCAATATTATTCCAAATGATTACAGTAACCCACATTAGAGCTGCTCATTGTCCTTCATGTCCAGGACAGATCTGAGGGGCCTGATTCAACATGAAACAAATATTTTGGCTGCTGGCAAGCAGTGATCAGATCCATACAGGGTCATTTTGGGCTTTATCTTTTTCCCTATAATCAATGCTTCTTCTGTTCTTAATTTACACGCAGAACCTGGCACGGGAAGGGAGTCTGATGTGGTTTGGAAGCAGCCTTGGTCTGAAGCAGGAGACGGGCACTTGTTTATAATGCTTTAGTGACAAGGAGCTGTTTTCCTCCAGGGCAACATTTCACTGCTCACCCTCCTTCCTCACTGCCACCTTTCAGGAAATCTCTGCTCGTAGTAATGTGACAAACATTTGGTTGTCACCACGGGGGTGTGCTGCACTAATCACCTAATGACAAATTATGCCATTAATATGTAATAGTTAGCACTCCCATACAGAAGCTGCTTCATCTCCACGAAGCTCTCCAGGGCCATTTCCCTGCAAGGTGAGAAATCTCATGTGCTTTCCAGGAAGCTCAGCACAAATGTTCTTTAGCACCTGTTTGAAAGACATCTTATTTTACTGGTTTTTTTGAAAAAATACCAGGTGTTGTGAGCAGACCATAGGCTTGTTTTACAGAGCACACCTTTTCAAAGTCTCCTGTCATATCACAGCCCTCTGATGTAGGCAAGGTTGTAAACATTTCTCATGGCAATTAAAACTGATGTCTTACTTGCCTGGCTGACCACTTCCCTCTTACCTGAATTACCCACTTCATTAGGTGGAATTACTGCTGATCTGCTCAGGCATGACACCCACTGAGGGCTCAGCACGAACTGCTGATGTCTGGGCGAAGTGTGACCTAAACCTATTTCATCTTAAGGTGTAGCTGTCCTGTTGTTTGTCCACCTTTAATTAAAAATTGACTTTCCAGTGATTTTACATTAGTAACAGATGAGGATGAAATTGCTTCTTGTACCTAGAAGACCTAACACTGCAGAAGTTAGAGAAATGGGCTTGAATTAACCCTGTGCACGTGCCTCATAACAGCCCTCCACATCATGATAGTGAACAAGGTGACAGCATCAGCCACAGGGAGGCAAGAAGTGATGGTTAAATTAAATGGGCAAAAGCCTAAGCATTAAGATTTCTAGACAGGTGCTGGTATAATTGAAACCCAAAGGAATACACATGCAAAACTAACAATAACATGTTACCCCACTTTTAATCACAAGTCTCATGACACTTTGTGTCTTTCTTTGAGATCTATTATCAACAAATCTCTCTTTTTTTTTTCTTTTTCTTTTTTTTTTTTTTTTAAGTAGGTTTTAAAACCTCATTGTGGAGGAAAGAGTAAAAATTCAAATTAACCAGTTGTTATGAGATAACTTTTGGGGAAAAAGCAAAAAAGTCACAACATATGTATTTTAAGCTAGTCTTTTTAGCTACTCCTGCAATGAGGGAAAGCCCAGGGTTGGCAGGACCATACTGGTATTGAGGTAATCTGTTTGTTTTCCTTTATTACTCTCTTGGGAGAGGCAAGGACCAAGGTTTGATCTTGCACTGACCTATGGAATAGACATTCTCATACTTTGTGCCGAGAAGCAACACTCCCCTTGGACAGGAAGAATTTTTGGTGGCCCAAAATTCCTCCTAAATTGGAAAAAACTGTTCTAATTTATACTACTGCCTCCTTCATCTGCCTTTAGTGGAACATAATACAGTTGCACAAATTTATTGCAGGAATATCACATTACGCACGCACATTACCTACACTGCACAACCTGGCTATGAAAACCTCATGTCAACACAGTATCTGCTCTTTCAAAGGATTATGCAGCAGGGGAATAAATTAAGAGAGTCCAATACCCAAGGATTCCAAAGGATCTGCTGTCTCTACCCTACTAGAAATAGGCCAAAAGCTGCAGATATTAAAAAAAAAAAAAAAAAGAAAAATAGAAAACAGGCCAGTGAGACATCATTGCTTTGAGTGGGCAGCTTATTTGGATATGCTCTTCAAAACCATCCAGCAACAGTAAAAAACCAACATACCAAAATAAATCTATCCATGGTGTTATAATGCCAAATAAGCAAAGAATCTGGTTCAAAAATTCATGAGATCAGTTTTAAATAATTGTGAGTAATTACCTTATTTCTGAGCTCCTACGTTGCCCATATGCATATTCTACATTTTTGTCTGCATTGATAAGCACTGGAAAATTATAATTTTAAAAAATGCCTAGAAGACTTAGCAGGGTTGGGGTTTTTTTTAATTACTATTTCAGTTTTAAGAAATGAGAGATGTCGCTGTTCTCACCGCGGCCGAGTAGAGAAACGACACAAAGTCCAGGCTCAGGGATAAATGGAAGCACTTTAATGAATTCTCAGAAGACTTTTATATGTTAGTTCACGAAGTGTATTGAGTGGCATAAGGTGATTGGTTTTGCCATCCACCCCCTAAGGGGATTGGTCAAGTTCTAAGACACCCATTCCCAAATATTCGTCTGGTCAAAGCCATAACAACACTGCAAAACAACCTGCAGGTGCAAGAAGTTTACAATACTGTAATCTTGTTCAAAGTAATCTGCATGGGAAAGACAGAACTCTCACAAAAATGCTCCAGAGAGCTGAAGAAATCCTCTGCTGGAGTTTTTCAGCATCCACAGAGAGAGGCACAAATACTAAGACACATGGCATAACTACACTATGGGTAACAGTGGTCAGATTTGCTTTGCTATCTGTGCATGTGCTGCTGTCTCTCTAATTAAATAGATCAGAATTCCAAGAGGCCTGTACTTCTGGGACCCAGCCGTTGGCAGCTCTGGCAAACACTGGGCACTGCTTTGCTCCAGCTGTGCCTGCTCAGGGGTAATTCACAGAGCCCCAGAGTCAGGGCTCTGAGAGCCCTGCAGAGAGGCAGCAGTGGCACCTCAGGCAGCAGCTCACAAAGGCCAGCCCTTGTGGGAGCATTAATAATGCAAGGGAGGCAGAGCTCAAGGCTTGGCACAGCCCCGTGTGTGCATTAGCTGAGGCAGCCAGGACAAACAAGTTCAATAGGACTGCAGGAGTCGGCAGCCTGGGCACATTCCTGGTACCCTTTCCCGTCACCCTCAAGGGCTTCATGAATAAAGATAAGCTCCACAAACACCCTCCATCCGTTCTTTTCCCCCCAACAGCATTGTACATGCACTCTTAATAAACTTCCTTATCTCTTTTGATAGCAGTGACCCAAAAGATTAAACAAACCGAAGCCTGAATAATTTAATCGTATCCAAACAAATAGCTGAGAAGGATGATAAGGGAATGCTTAGCTGACAGTGGTGGATGAACTAAAACTTATCTTTAGCTGACAATGTGGTCAGCATGTGATGTCAGCACCACTTAAATTGCATCAGGTAAACAACAAACAAGTTACCTTGACATTTCTCACTGTCATTTGCTGATTTCAAGTTGAATGTCTGCAGCAATGAGAGACAAAAAAAAAAAACCAAGAAAAAAGGAAAACATTTAAACTTGTTATGGTTTTGTACTAAAGTCCTAAGCTTTTTCCGTTGTGATTTTGGGGCTTGTGAATAATTTCTGTTTGACCCTCATGCTACACCAAGATAACATCCCATTGTACTTCAGAAAAGAAAATTAAGAGATGCTATGCTTTCCTGCAGAGTTACCACCCTGAGGCAGATCTCTTTGATAGTCTTATTTACTTAGCTGCTCAGATTTCACAAATCCTGCTAAAATTAATGCAGCCTAAAAGTGTTTGGTGTCGCTGAGCACTAACCACTGAGCAGCTGAGGCTCACTTCAAACTGCAGAGTTCTGCCTCTGTGCCAAAACCAAGTCATCACCTTGGCTGGCATTGTTGTGCCAGCAAAGCCTTCTTACTGGGGAAAGCAGCTGCATGAAGAAAACACAGATTCCACTTTTTGTTTAAAAATTCTGTATTCGTAACTCTACCATCGGACATGCCCTGGCTGAGGTTCAAGTTAAACTGGAGGTAGAGGTACTTACAAAACCAATCTGGCATGCACCCTCTTATTGGCATGATGAAATTCCAGTTATAATCATGGAGAATCTGTCTGTAAAGAATTTTTGAGACTTGATTCTCCACTTGTTTAGCGACTCAGGATATCCTGATCTTTACTTGTTCCCTGAGCCACCTTTTATTAAAAATACCAAAGACTTTTAGCTCTCTGAAAGGTAAAGGAGGGCTTTAAAAACAGGTCAGTTACTTAGAAGTGTCACTTTGGCTGCTTTTGAAAAAATGTGTCCTAGAAAGAAGGGAATTACTAGAAAATAGATGAGGACTTCTAAGAAAAGCAAGCAATAAATTCTCACCAGCTGCAGAGATTTCAAAGCAAGTAGAAAAGCAAAATAAAACCTCTAGGAAAAGGGATGCAGTTTGTAAGTTCTAGGAAGAACACTGGACCTTCCAGAAAGCGCTGGAGAACTGCTGGAATGAAAAGAGAAAATTCCTTGAAAGCACTGTAGGGAATTCCCACAAAGCAGAGAGGAATTCCCAGGTATGAGACTGAATTTATCTAAAAGAGGAGGCTTCCTAGAAGGCAAGTGGGATTTATTAACAAAGGGAGTGACAGAAAGCAATCAGGGGGTTCCTGAAAAGATATGGGGAGAATCTGGAAAAGCAAACAGGGAAGTGCCAGAAAGAAAATCAAGATTTCCTCAAAAGGCACCATCCCTGAAAAAGCAAGGACAAATCACTAGAAAGCAAATGTGGAGGGGCAGGCCCCAACTGTGGCGGCTGCCATTCACTCCAACTCCGCCTCTGACTCCGCCTCTGGGGACGGAGACTCCTCCTGGGAGGAGGACTCCATGGGCGGCACCACAGTCTAAGCCCAGCCCAGGTTCTGGAAGGTTCCCCCAGAAGGCGTCGTATGATTGGTCAGGATTTGATTGACGTGTTTGTACCACCCCCTTATAAAAATTTTATTGGCCCTCAGACATTGTACCTTCCTACCCCCTTGTTCCTTATTGGCTGACTATCCGGCGCCCCTCCCAGATTTGCCCTCCTTAAAAGCGGCATGCACCCCTTTTCCCCCGGAGTTCTCCCCCAGAACCCATCAATAAAGGAGCTCGGGGAAGACCCCCTCTCGCCACCCTTTGCCTCCTAGCCTTTCTTGTGCGCCTTGCTTCTCCTCGTGTGGAGCGGCCCTCGTCTGCAGGATCCATCCCTGCCCAACTCGTGGCACCTCGGGGCTGAGGCGGCCAGGGTTCCTTTGGGCCGGCGTCCTACGCTGAGGGCAGCGGGGATAGCCAGGCAACAAGTGGCGCACCGAACAGGGACTCATTTCTACCATCAAATCCTGTTCGCCGGCCAGCGCGAGGTGCTGTCACTTCCCTGAGTGTAGCACACTCTGTTTTAAGAGTGGTGCTCCCAGGGCGGATCTCGAGACTGTACCAGGACGGTCTACGTACCCCATTCCGGTATCAGGACCTGAGGATCCGGTTCCAGAGGAGGACCCAGCGTCTGTTTTCAGTTTGCCTTCCCAGAGAAGCCCAGGAAAAGGGTAAGAAAAATTGTGGTGACCCCTCCCTCGTTTTTCCTTAGTTTCTCCTTTTCAGACGCTGTGGGTGGGTGCTCTCCAGCATGGGCAACCGCATGTCTGGTGAGCAGCGAGAGTTTTATGTCCAAGTTAAAAATTCCCTTTCTGTTAATAAGTTAAAGTTTTCAAAAGCCCTCCTCAAAAGTTTTATTCGTTGGATTTTTAAAGAGTTTCCCCGCACAAGCGGAGATGAAGCACTTTCTTTTCAATTTTGGGAGAAAATAAAGAGGAGGATGGTGTTTTTACAAGGCTGTGGGGATGGATCAGTAGAGCGCTTTTTCGCTCTCCTGACCCTGATCCTCAGTGTTGTAAAAGCACCAAAAAAGAAAGTTAAGACCCCAGTTCACCCTTCCCCCTTTCCCGTTCCCCGTCTGTCCCATTCCCCTGGTCTTAATAGAAGGGACGCAACGAGTGTAAAAAGCCCAAGTGCTCAGGGTTGCCACCTGCTCCCTGACACTCCTTGCGCTTCTCCTTACCCCGCTCGGAAGGGACTGGTACCACCCTCTCCGAGCACCCCTAAAAAATCTTCCCTTAAACCCGCTTCCCCAGTTTGTACTCCCAAAGTTAATTCCCCAAAAAACAAAAAGAGAGTTTCCCTGTGTGCTCCTTCCCCAGTTGCTTCCCCAGTTAATCCCCCAAAGCATGTCACCCCTTTTAATTTCCAAAATGGAGAGGAGAGCCTGTCTCAGCCACAAAATGGCTGCGGCAAGAGCTCTCCCTCACAACCCCTTTCTTCTCCCCACAATCCTTCTTTTCCCGCCTTTCCCAACCCTTACCTTCCCGCCACAAACCCGTTCCACCCCCATTACATCACCTCTGACCCTCCTTCCCATTACCCTAACCCCTCCCCTTGGGCGGCGACTGGCGCGGTAGGCGGTTCCCCTTTTCCACGCCCCGAAAATCCCTTCCTGGCTCCCAGCCCCTCCCCTTTCCCACGCCACACCCCTTCCGCCCCTGACCCCTCCCTTAAGGCTGGCTCTTCCGGTTCCCACGGTCCCCCTTCCGGTTCCCACGCCGGAAGGGACGCCATCTTGGACCAGGACCCGGAAGACCTCGAAATTCCCTTTGCGGCCCCGGTGCAGTACAGCCGAACGGGCTTGAACCCCACATGGGAACCTTTTGGATACGAAAACATTCGGGATCTTTGCAGAACCGAAAAGGAAATGGGGCGGGAACACAAATATTTTAAAGCTTTGCTGCACGGAACTTTTACCGGCAGCACATTAGTTCCCCATGACGTTAAAACCGTCATGGCATGCCTCCTCTCTCCCATAGAATACCGAGTATGGGAAAGAAAGTGGAAGCATGCGGTACGGGAACTAATCCCGACCCTATCCCGAATGGATGGTACCCAAGAGTATCCCTTTGATTTACTTGTGGGGGAGGGGGATTACACTAAACCCCAAGTTCAAGCGCAGCGGCTTCCCGCTGACGTTCTCGTGGCTGTGTCCGGAGCTGCCGAGAGAATTTTTCTCGGTATGCCTTCGATCTCCGTGCCCCTGGTTTCATACTCCAACATCTATCAAGGGCCCTATGAACCATTTGGTGCTTTTGCAGACAAATTACGAGCCTCCATTGAGAAGCAGGTCCCTGACCCTAAGATCCGGGAGGGCCTGCTTGAGGAGCTCGTCAAAACCAGGGCCAACCAGGTGTGCAAGGAGATCATCTTTGCCCTTCCCCATGACCCGCCGCCTACCGTAGACCAGATGGCTGAGGCCTGTGCGCGCCTCATGCCCCTCAAACAAGCAGTGCCACGAACCACCACCGAAAAAGAAATTACCGTGTCAGCTTTAGACATGAAGGAAGCCACTTGCCATCGCTGCGGCCGAAGGGGCCACTTTGCTAAGCATTGTCGAGCTGCTCATCCCTTACCCTCCAATTCCGTTCCTCACTATTCCACCCCGCAATACCCTACCCCTCACAATCCTGTTGCGGCCCATCCCCCCGATCCTACCCCTACTGTCCCTTCCCCTACCCAACATGCCCAGGGAAACTAGAGTTGCGGCGTCTGGAGGCGGAACAGCGTCGCAACCACCCTGTGGCTTCCGCCGGAAAAGTCTTTATCCCTGCTTATCCAACTAAGGACTTTCACTTCACCGGACATGACTTCATTCTTCTCACTTTACAGACAGCTGCGAGTGGTGTTTTTGCGCTCATTTTACCGGACGCGACAAGAGGACCCAAGGAACTAGAAATCGTTCCTGCCTTTGTGAGGATTCAGAGTGATGGTACCTTTCCATTGAAGTTGGCGTGTGCTAACCCGCCGTTTTATCTCTCTCGTGACCAGGTCGTAGCCAGAGTCAAGCTGTATCCTGTCCAGGAACTTCTAACGGACTACCCTTTTGTTGCCTGGGCTGAAGAGATCGGCAAGGACAGGCCAATCATTACTTGCAAGCTATCCCACCAAGGCTCCGACATCGATGCCCTTGGTATGCTAGACACTGGAGCGGACGTCACGGTCATCTCTTCCACCCAGTGGCCGTCGACGTGGGACAAGCAACCCGTGGTAGGTGCCATCCGTGGCGTTGGAGGATACACTCCGGCGGAGAGGAGCACTAATTTAGTGCAAGTAGAGGGACCTGACGGACGTATTGCCACCATACGTCCCTTTATTATCAAGTCAGGTTTCAACCTTTGGGGCAGAGACGTCATGTCTCAATGGGGCACCCGGATCGAATTGGCACCAACGGTCCAGGATTTTTAATTGGGGCCACTGAGGAGCGCCAGACCCTACCTCTCAAGTGGACCACCAATTCTCCGGTGTGGGTTGACCAGTGGCCCCTCCACCGTGAAAAACTGATGGCGCTCAATAAGCTCGTGAATGAGCAACTGGAGAAGGGTCACATCGTCCCTTCTACCAGCCCTTGGAACTCTCCGGTCTTTGTTATTCGAAAACCAGGGGGGGACAAATGGAGGCTCCTTCACGACCTTAGAAAAATTAATGCCCACATTGAAGACATGGGGTCCCTGCAGCCAGGGTTGCCTTCCCCCTCTATGCTCCCCCGGAACTGGAAAATTGCGGTTATTGACATCAAGGACTGCTTTTTCCAGATCCCCCTGCACCCGGATGACGCCCCCAGGTTTGCTTTTTCCGTGCCATCCATCAACAGGCACGAGCCCATGCGCCGCTTCCATTGGCGGGTGCTCCCTCAGGGGATGAAGAACTCCCCCACCATCTGCCAGTGGTATGTCGCGCATATCCTCTCCCCTGTCCGGAAGCTTGCGGCTAATGCCATCATCGTCCACTACATGGACGATGTATTGGTCTGTGCTCCGACTCAAGATTATTTAGACTGGGCGCTTTCCAAAGTCGTGGGGGCCTTGGAAAGTAGCGGGTTTGAAATCCAGTCATCAAAAGTCCAGAAGACTAGCCCGTGGAACTACCTGGGCATAAAGATACAAGAGCAGACTGTCACACCCCAGCAAATTAAAATCCTGGACAACCCTAAAACACTGCACGAGGTGCAGCAACTATGTGGCTCCCTAAATTGGATTCGGCCTTACTTGGGGGTGACGTCTGAAGATCTGGCCCCTATTTTTAATCTCCTCAGGGGAGACACCGACCTGAACTCACCGAGGACCATGACCCAGGATGCTCGCGACGCACTCAATCGTGTCCAGAAGGCGCTGTCGACGAAACAGTGTCACCGATTTGACCCCAAATTGCCCTTTCAATTGGCTATCAAAGGTAAAATGCCTCACCTGCACGGGCTCATCCATCAGTGGGATGAGAGTCAGAAGGATCCGCTCCTCATCATCGAGTGGGTCTTTCTCTCTAACCATCCTACCAAAAAACTCACAACACCACAGGAACGAATGGCGCAGGTGATTAGAAAGGCGAGGTCCCGTCTAGCTACCCTAGCGGGATGTGACTTTTCGTGCATCTACTTGCCAATTACAATTGACTCCATGGAGTTTATCCTCCAAAATAATGCGGAACTCCAATTCGCTCTGGACTCCTACTCCGGCCAGCTTTCAATACATTACCCGAAGCACAAAATTTTCAGCCTGGATCTGAACATAGTTCAGAATCCAGTGCAGAGCCGTGAACCCCTCAAGGCCTTAACACTTTTCACCGATGGGTCTGGCGCTTCAGGCAAGTCAGTCATCACGTGGCTGGACCCCTCCACTCAGAAGTGGGAATCTGATGTGGAAGTGGTTAAAGGGTCGCCACAAGTGGCTGAATTGGCGGCGGCGGTTAGGGCCTTCGACAGGTTCAGAGAGCCTTTCAATTTGGTGACAGATTCGGCATATGTGGCTGGAGTAGTGTCCAGGGCAGAAAGCGCTTGGCTGGGAGAATCCCGCAACCCCAAAATTCATCTTTTGCTCTCGAGATTGTTAGACTTAATTTCCCACCGAGAGCAACCATTTTACGTGATGCACGTCAGGTCCCATACCGACCTTCCAGGCATTATTGCGGAAGGGAATAGGAGAGCGGACGCCTTAGCCGCGCCGGTGCAGCTGGCCAGCTTGCCAGATGTATTCCAGCAGGCAAAGCTGAGCCATGCTCTGTTTCATCAAAACGTTCCTGCTCTGGTCCGCATGTTCGGATTAAAAAGGGACCAAGCCAGAGCAATTGTTGCCACATGTCCCAATTGTCAACCCCTTCAGCTTCCATCTATGGGGACAGGAGTGAACCCCAGAGGGCTTGGCAGTGGGGAACTGTGGCAGATGGATGTAACCCATGTGCCTGAATTCGGCCGACTAAAATATGTGCATGTCTCGATCGACACCTTCTCTGGCGCGATGTTTGCCTCCGCGCATTCAGGTGAGAAAGCCAAGGATGTTATTTCCCATTTAATTCAAGCTTTCTCAGTCCTTGGCGTCCCGAAGGAGATCAAAACGGACAATGGTCCAGCTTACATCTCGGACCGCCTGAGGAAATTTTTCCAGGAGTGGGGAATATCCCATGTCACCGGGATACCACACTCTGCGACGGGTCAAGCCCTGGTGGAAAGGGCCCATCAGTCACTAAAGAGGATGCTACTTCAGCAAAAAGGGGGAGTAGAAGTGGAGTCTCCCGCAATCAGGCTAGCGAGAGCTTTTTTTACTCTAAATTTTCTGAATTGTTCTGAGAACGAGCCCGATCCCCCTGTTCTCAGACATTTTCATAATTCTACTCGGGCAAAGCTGAAGGAGCACCCCCTTGTCCTCACGAAGGAGCCTGACTCCCTGAAAATCACCGGCCCCTACCCACTCATCACCTGGGGTAGAGGGTACGGGTGTGTTTCCACCCCAGGGGGTCCGAAATGGGTCCCAGGTAAATTCATCAAGCCTTTCCACATGAGCTCGCCTAAGTCACCAAGGGAGCAAGACACAAACAGCCAAGCGGAGCAGTGGAACAGGAGGAAGAAGAAGAAAGGAGGAGCCATGGAAGAGCGACAGAAACAAGAAGAAACTGAAGTCGAGTCCGGAGAAAGTGATTCAGACACCGGCTCCCTTAACCTGCCTTTCCCTAAACCCTCTCCCCCTTGAAGTCTTTCGGGTCCCCTTTTACCCTCCCCCTTTCTCTGCCCACTCCCAAATCCATTAAGTTCTGATACATTCACCTGTTTATGTTTACTTTTAAGTTTCCGATGGCCCGCTTGAGATGGTTTGAGATACCGCTCCTCATCATCTTTATGCTGAATTTTGTGGACGCATGGATAGTACCGCAGCCCAGAAGGAATGTGTGGGTCACGCTTGCACAAGCTCTGAACCAGTCGGAAATGTGCCTCTCCAACGATGCCAAGAAAAATCCACTATCCACCAGCCTGGTCGGGGTTCCTGTTCCAGCGAGTGAGTACCCCCAGTCCTTGTTGGATCTCCACAAATTCGTAAACAATAACCCCAACAGCAATAAAAATCAAAATCCTCCCTTCTACGCCTATGTTCAAGACCGCATTACCTATAAAGTCAATCTGCCGGTACAGAATCCGCTTCTCTTGTGGAGGCTGTGGGTCCCTAAATTAAAGAAATTGGACAAAGAGCCCACCGAATTGGATCTGATTGGTTCTCTCAAGGCACCGCATTGTGTGCAGTTTGAATTTTATCCAGACCCGTACCACCACGAAATGAAAACATTCCAACGCGTTCACCATTTCAAATTTGAATATTCGGCCAGTCAGTGGTGTACGGACTTTGCTAAGGTCAACCTCCCCTCCACAAAAGATCTGTACCGCCCTAACCCTCTCTCCCTTCCCCGTGGAATTTTCCTAATTTGTGGAGATCGAGCATGGCAAGGAATCCCCTCCAAACTTGTAGGAGGCCCCTGCACCCTAGGGCGATTGACGCTTGCCTCTAAAAACATGACAACTATTCTGATTCGAGAGAACCGAAAACTTTCAAAAAGAGGTGCAGACAACAATCGGGACCATTACTGTGATACCTCTGTGTATCACTGGTCAAAATCTAAGCGTATCGCAGTCTCAATCTTTTTGCCTTGGGTGGCCGCTGCGAAATCGCTTAATGAATTAGGACATTTGGAGTGTTGGGTCACCAAGCAAGCGGAGCTAACTTCCAACGCCCTAAGTGACCTCCTCAAGGAGGAGCAGTTGACCAGGCAGGCTACCCTACAAAATCGAGCGGCCATTGACTTTCTCTTACTGGCACACGGACATGGCTGCGAAGAGTTTGCTGGTATGTGCTGTTTCAACTTGTCCACAAAATCCCAGAGTATTCAAGCTTCTATAAGCCAATTAAAGACTCTTATCCGAGACATCAAATATGAATCTCAGGACTGGATGCGACAGGCACTTAATAAGACTATTCATCAACTTTCCCACTCCATCGGAGAAGTTGCAGAGGCGTCGGGCAGCTGGCTGCGAAAATTCATGAAAGGACTTGGACTATCCGAATGGGGAGCGTCCCTCTTGCGAGACCTCGGACTGGTCATTCTGTTTTTCCTTGTTGTCACTATATGTTTTGTTATTTTAAAGAAAATTTTAATCAAACAAATCCTCTCACAAATTAATAAAGAGGAGGGAGATGTGGAGGGGCAGGCCCCAACTGTGGCGGCTGCCATTCACTCCAACTCCGCCTCTGACTCCGCCTCTGGGGACGGAGACTCCTCCTGGGAGGAGGACTCCATGGGCGGCACCACAGTCTAAGCCCAGCCCAGTTTCTGGAAGGTTCCCCCTGAAGGCGTCGTATGATTGGTCAGGATTTGATTGACGTGTTTGTACCACCCCCTTATAAAAATTTTATTGGCCCTCAGACATTGTACCTTCCTACCCCCTTGTTCCTTATTGGCTGACTATCCGGCGCCCCTCCCAGATTTGCCCTCCTTAAAAGCGGCATGCACCCCTTTTCCCCCGGAGTTCTCCCCCAGAACCCATCAATAAAGGAGCTCGGGGAAGACCCCCTCTCGCCACCCTTTGCCTCCTAGCCTTTCTTGTGCGCCTTGCTTCTCCTCGTGTGGAGCGGCCCTCGTCTGCAGGATCCATCCCTGCCCAACTCGTGGCACCTCGGGGCTGAGGCGGCCAGGGTTCCTTTGGGCCGGCGTCCTACGCTGAGGGCAGCGGGGATAGCCAGGCAACAAGCAAATGAGGCATTTCTAGAAAGCAAATTAGGAATTCCTCCTAGGAAGCTCAGAGAACTTCCTTATATGAAGGCAGTCCTAGAAAGCAATGAGGAACTGCTGGAAAGCAGAGCAGCAGGTTGGGAACATTCCTAGGAAATGGATAGGGAAAGGAGACATGGGGGTTTCCCAGAGACCAGGGGGGAAGCACAATAAATCTGGAAAGTTCCTGGGCTGTGATGTCTTAGAAATTAAACTGGTGTAATCTTAGAAAATGTGGGCAATTATTCCAGATGCATCCCAGGAGTCCTAGACAAAATATTCCTAGAAAGCATCAAGGAGGAATGCTAAAAAGCAAAAGAAGGTAATTTTTAGAAAACAAAACAAATGGGTTGCTACAAATTGCAGAAAATTCCTAGAAATCAAAAATCAGGGGGAGAAGCCTAGAAAGCAAAACCAGAGTTCTAGAAAGCATTAAAGGGCAAGCCCTAAAAAGCCCCATACAGTTCCTACAAAGCAATAGGGGAGGATTTGTAGAATGGAGAGGGTTGTGGTTCTAAAAAGATCAAAATAAAGGAAAGCTTCCTGGAATGCATTATGAAAAGAAACATTTAAAAGAAAGTATTATGACGAAACCATTCTTGATTTTGAAGAAGCAGCAACATTCCAGACTCAGGACAGGACTTTTTCCACAGTATATGTGCCTCTCAGCTGCAGGCATGCAACAGAGACACTTCTGAAGAAAGCATTTCAAAAAAGAATCAACAGAAAAACGTCTCCAGCTAAACCCCTAAGTGCCTGAACCATAAAAATCACTGAGCCTCAGAGAAGTCAAGAGTTGGACAGAGAGTTCAGAGCTTGAATCCGGCTCTAAAGATAAAAAGGAAGTAAAGCATAGCAGACTTTGAGTAGCTCACCACAGGACATTTGACCTGCACCAACAATTTCCTCTTGAACAATTGTGTGGGTTTATCTCCAGACAATGGCAGTGTACGTGTAAACTCCGGGGAAATTGAAAAAGAACAGATTTTTATAGGAAAGCGAGAATTTATACACAGAGGGTTACCATGTTATCTTACAAGCCTTATCTGTGTGCCTGTGGGGGATTACTCAGCAGCTCTCCATGTTAACATGGGGGTGATTTCTTCTTAAAGTCTTATTCTTATATTAATCTGTATATTTTATGTAAACTACTACTTCAAGCTGAAACAGAGAAAAGCAGCTACTGCCACTTTTATCTTTAAATGGAAAAGAATAAGAGAATAAAGATAAGAGATAAATATGTGGTAAGAGATAAGAGAAAAATATGTGATTCCTCACTGTCTGGGGGAAAGTTATTAATCAGAATTTTGGTTTCCTGAGCCAAAAGCTAAGCCTTTGCTGGAAATATGGCAATATCTCTAATTGCCAAAGTATCACAAGACTTTGGTGCTGGTCTAGTAGGCTGATCCACCCCCCCATGGACAGCAATGACACATTTGCCACAAAACCTCCAGGAGAGCAGGATTAAGTGCCTATTTTCTGTTTCATTACCTGCCTTTGCTTCTATTTACATAGTGGCTTGCGTCTTCCAAAAGGAAATAACCTCTTGTGAGCCAGGATTTGACTCTCCCATCTTCCCCCTCCCGCACTTCTCTTTCATTTCAGGAATTACTGGATTGCTTTATATTCAAGGGGGACTCTATATAAATGCCATATATTTATTCCTGACCATACCCTATCAATCTTTCAGACAGGATGACAGACTGACAAGGCAAAACCACGCTTTTTTGAGCCCACCTGAATGCACCTGCCTCAAGTGGCAAGTAGGGAATGGGTCACAGCCTTTGCTAGCAGGAGAACAGCAGGAATGGAAACCTTCAAAATTGCCTCATTTTCATTCCCATCTTAGGTCTGAAGCACGGGAAAGCAAAATGGCTTGCAAACGAGGGTAGTTTCAGATGGGATTTAGCAAATAGATGAGGTATCACAGCATAGGATCCTTTCAACCACAGCAGTCTGGGAAACGCAGGTAACGTATCTTAAAGCGAGGTTGGTGCCTGTGAATATGAAATAACTGAGGCTACCTCAGGCAGAACAGGAATCCCAAACAAGCTGTATTCTGCCCTGAGTGAAGAGAGAGGGAATGCTGCTCCACAGAATTCTGATCAGCATTTTAAAACAGCACTGGTTGCAAACAGGTAACCAGGCAGTTGCATCCTTTATGGCACCAAACCTCTAAAATCCCAAATAGAGGTGAAAATGGAAAACCACGCCGTAGCTCATGCTGAGCATATAACATGAGGAGGCAAAAAGTGGATTAGTCTCCTTTGGCAACACTGACCATTAAGTTTTGTCTTGAATATCTGCTCCCAGTCCTGCCATCCCTGGTTGGATGAGTGATGGCATCTCATCCAAATTCCCCGTTGCTCAGGCAAGCTGGCAGGGTGCAGAGAGCCCAACCCCTGCCAGAACCCCCCCGCCTGGGAGCTGTTTGCCCAGGAGCATCCCTGTACCCCATCCCATGCAGTCCCTCTGATCCTTACCCTGGCGGAGGGGCTGTGTGCTAGGGGTGTGAAATAAAGCTGCTATTAAAATAATCCCATGGTACAGAGGAGGGCAGGGGGAGGTCCTTGCTGGGGGACTCTCCTACGATGACATTTCCAAGGGATGAGAACACAGCACCCACATAATCCCAATCCCACGTGAGATTGTGAGAATACAGTCCCAAGGCACACAGGGACCAGCCCAACCCTAACTGAAGGGACGCACAGGAGTTCACATAAAGGACATGAGATGTCCTCAATCCCTGTTTCAAACTGCAGGTGGGCTTCTCTTCCAACTCACATCCCCTGTTCCTGCTTCCCTCCCCTTTCTGTCTCCTGAAGATACATTTTAGAGGTTTAATTCAGATATAATGCAAAAAACATTCATCCAAAAACAACCGTGCAGAAACAGAGAACCAAGCTCCACTTTCAGGCATTAAGACACTTACATGAACTACTGCAAAATATACTTTTTTGACTCAAATAATATTCAATTAAAAAGAGGTTTAGTATTTTGGAAGGGTTTTTTATTGGATTCTGGGGTGGGGTTTGGGGGGGTTTATGCTGCTGCTGCTGGTCAATCCCCACTGTTGCTGCCTCCCCCTGAGGTAACTCAAATGCCATGAGATAAAGGCTCCTAACTAAAATACACAGCTGAGCACATAAATCAAGAAATCATGCTAACTTGTTCAAAAACCATCTGCAAAGTCACAGAATCATAGGATGGTTTGGGTTGGGAGGGACCTTAAAGCTCATCTGGCTCCAATCCCCCTGCCACGGGTGAACAAGTCACTCCACTTCCATATGAATGCCCAAACTGTGATGGTTCATCAGTTTGCTATCGGGGTGCTTGGCAGGGATTTGGGTGAGTTGGTGAGGGCTGCACCTCAACAGGTCATTTGCCAGACCAGGAACTCCAGTTCCTGCCTTGTAAAACACTGTCATAGCCAGGAGTGTCAAATCCCATGACCACCCAGAGATCTCTACTGCAGCACGTACCTGGGAGGGGACCTGCTGTCAGCACTAATGAGGCACAGGAGAAGAGAGTCACCATTTAATTAAATTTGCACACACTGAATAAAAAAGTCACATTACTCACCTTGAAGGGAAGAAACTCACCTACCTGCTCTCCTTACAAGCCCAGCTTGATTAATCACCTAAGGGACTGCCTTACACCTCCACTACCTTTTCCTGGTTTTCAGCATTCATGCCTCTCCCAGAACTTCCAGGCAAATGTGCCCTTTTGGGAGCACCCTATGCTTGGAGAATGTTGTGACACTGACAGGATGGGTCAGCACCTTCTGGGGAGTTGCCCAAGACAACAACGAAGCCTGCAGGAGGTGGGATGATGTTTAGCACAGCTGCCCCATCCATACCTGTTCCACACCATGCTCATGCTTCCTCAGGCTCAGCAGGGCAAACTTGTTCAAGGCACAAAACAGGCCTAAACTCTGCTATTTAGTCCTGCTTGGTGTTGGTCATACAGAGATCAACCAAGTGCCCATTTTAATTTAATCCCTAAAATATAAAAGTTTTTGCACACTTCTTTTATACAGCCATTGTAAATAATATCAGAGAAAAATATCAATCATTTCCAACAAATATTTGATTCACTTTAGCTAAAGGCAGTTCCATGGGCATGGTGGAACTAGATGATCTTCCAGGTCCCCTTCCAACCTGAACCATTCTATGTTTCTATGAATAATGAAACCCATTCAATGAAACCGAAAACCAATCTGTTTTAAAAGAATTAGAAAGGGAAATGACTAGAAGATTTCATTTTTCAGTGCCTTGAAGACTTCTATGGATTATCCTGAAAGCCCCCCAATACCTGAACAGAAAGTCTCTTTGGTCAGCAATTGTCTTTGTGACAAATTCATCCCAAATGTTTACTGTGAAAAAATCAGGGTATAGAAGCTTTTCATGGATACTGTGGAGGCTGTGCTCCATGCAAACAACAGTTACAAGGAATCAGATGGGGGAAGGTGTTCAGCAAAGCACAATGCTGAGGAAATGATTCTGTCTGCTTTTCTAGCATCACAGGTTCTTTTTGAAAATATCAGATATATGCAATGCGTGTGTCTGAAAGAGAGAAATAGTAGGTTGGGAGTCAAGAAATTGCTCCCAAACTGATGGCCCAATAAGATAAAATAATTGCTCAAACAGCATAAAACAAGTAAGTGGAATACTAATGACTGTCTAATAGCTACAGCCTTCCAGGTCAGCCTGTAAGTGGTTTACTCTGGGTTTTATGCTTATATGACAAAAAAAAACCCAAATCTTTTAACATGTAAGTAGACAAAGAAAAGCAGAATTTTGTTCTCTTCTTTCACCTACTCTTCTCCAGCAATGCATGACAAATTAAGCTGTTGAGCACAGAAATCCCCTGTTTTCAGGAAGAAATCTCTGCCTATGTTATACAATCAGCTTTTTCCAACAGAAGAGCATCCTCCATGCACGTGGAGGTACAGCAAGGAGATGACATTTCTGGTTTTGCCCTGCTCAGGCAGGATCGAGCCCTAAATCTGCTAAAAGAAAATAATTAAATGCATGCTCCACTGATAAGCCTATTGCACTGTCAGGCAGCAACTGGGGGAGTTAACCTCAGTGTGAAATCACCTTTAGCTCTTTGACAGAGAGGTGACACAGGCAGGAAGGTCACCACAAGCACTGGGCCTGAAGAAGAGTTAGATATGAAGGGACAGCATTTTTGAGTTGCAAAGGTTTGCAGTAAGCCCAGCTGCAAATGCACAGTGCCCCGTGGTGTCACTTAAAATTCCTTCCCCTGCAGATATTCCAGGCTCCGTTGTTTTCTATCAAGCAGCCCTTTTCTCCTGCATTCCTTTGCCAGTACAGATGAAGGGCAGAGCACAGCAATTCAGCACAAGCTGACCAGAAGTTCAGAGCTCACCTCACTACACAGATATAATCGAGGCATCAAACCTCAAGGACAAGCATCCACTTTCCCCTCACAATATGTGCCAGACCCCAAAAATCAAACCAGACAGTGAGCTACTACTTTCCAAACACATTTTATTCGTCATGAAGTCTATTTCAAGCAACACTGTGTGTCACCTGTCAGGGTAAATGCAGATGAGTCTTCCCAGACTTCAAATTCAAATGGATGCATATTTCCCAAGCAGGGAGATATAAATGTAGTTTTGTGTTTGGGGCATTTCCCAGCCAAAATCCCATGGGCTTGATGTGATGCACAATCACGTCAGGGGACCAAAGGCACCCAGGCTGCCAGGCAGCTTCCGAGGTGAGGTGTAAATCTGTGCACTTGCCATCTGAATTTCACACAGCAGCGAGGATGACAGGCAAGTGAATCCTTCATCTCCCTGTCCCTCACCTCATCTTCCCTGTTCCTAGCAGCTCTTGGCTCTGCCATTGCCTATAAAACATTTCCACTGCTATAACTGCTCTGTGAGAGGGAGACTCGGATCTCTGGGCTCTCAGAAGGGAGGAGAGGCACAAGAAGCAGCAGATTTGGGGAGCAGAGGCCCCCCCAGCATGGGAGCTCACAGCAGCAGGCACAGACGTGGCTCTTCAGGTCCCTGCCACGGTTTGCCCTCTCTCAGCACCTCACACACACTGAGCTCACCATGGGGCTTCTCACTGAGCTCAGCAAGCTCACTGCAGCCTGTGCTCCCCATCTCCCAGCCCAGAAGCCTTTTCCATAAAAAAAACAAGTCAAGGGAATGATAAAAATCAGCACAGGAAAAAAAACCCAAAAACCAACCAAACAAAAAAAACTCACCATGCATCACTTTACAAGACTGACCTAAATGAGATGAAGCATTAGGTCAGATCTCAGATTTCAAGGGTGTTTTTTGCCACCTCAGGAGGTCTAATATCTTAGCAAATTATCAGTGAAAGCAGACACAGCACCAGCAGGCCTTTGTTTTTCCTTCCCTGTGAGGGTTTTTTTTTTATTTACAGATTGCAGCTAAGGTTCCCAGATGACAGAAACCCCCATCTCCATGGGCTGTGCAATGCCCTGAAGGTCTCACACCTTCACTTTGAATGAGCATCTTGCAGCCAGGGGCTCTTACCTGCCTCAGCGTTCTTCAGGGGAAGCATCACACTCAAGCAGACTCTGTGTTTAGAAGGAACATCCCTGGCAGCTGGTATTGTGAATATTACTTAGAAATTCACACCATTTATCTGCTTGTTCCTCTGTGACAGGCATATCTAAATGCAACTCAAATATTGATCCAGCTGGGACAGAGATGTGTCATCTTATTTAACACCCTCACAATCCTCTGGTCGAGGAGCTGGAGTTTAAAAACCTTTTGCAGACTTGGACAACCTGATTTTGAAAATTACCTGAATTATGCTTTAATTATTCTGCATTTAATGACATTAAAATCTTGAAGTGGCTTTATTTCTGAGCACATTTCTCCCACTAGTTTCCTCAAATAAATTAGTTTTGAAAATATGATTTGCAACAGTTTCACTTGGCTTTCAGGAGGGGCAGTAATGCAAAGGATGAGATATACCAAGGGCAATATGCACATATCCTTAAAATAAACACCTTCTGTGCTATAGAAACATTTAATCTATTTCTCTCAAAGCAAAGAAATTGATTTATTACCTGACTTCTTTCAAGAAGCAAAGATAACCAACAGTATTATAAAAATGACAAGCTGAGTTACTAATCAGAGCTGGTGTAAGAACAGATAAAACTGAAGTTAGAAGCACAGGTTAAGGTCAAAGAAAACTTATAATTAAATAAATTATAAATTTCACACATGACAACATTTAGCTTCATTTGGGGTTTGGTCATTTCTGCTTTAAATGTACGCAAACTAAACTAAATATATTTAAAACTCAGATCTCTCAATGTCTATGCTATTAACAAGAACAGATTTATAAATTAAGTCTGAGGTGGAACAAGACTGAAATCCAGGACATTTCCACCTCCCTGTTTATTTCTACCTAATCTGATTTACGAGATACTGAGGCCTAATACCCAATATGAGATGAAACAGTAAGATTAAGTAGCATGAAAAACAGGCTTTGGTGTCCCCCATAATAGATATCATTAAATAATTAAATATACATAGATATTGGTGTTAAGTTATAAAAAAAGATGCAAAAAGAATCGAGTTCTCTTTTATAAAAAGTACCAATTAAAAACAATTTCCTGGCACTGGGAATTAGGGACACTAGAATAGGAAAACTACATTCTAACACAAAGCGTGGGGAAAATCACAAAGTCAGCATCTTTGTGGCTTCTCATCCACAGAGAACAATTCCTGAGCATGCTCAGCTAAGGCTGATGCGTCCCAAGAGGCCCTGGGGAGCACTACAAGGATGGGACAGTGACAATACCCCAAAAAACAGTGCACCCCCTTCCCTGAGCTCTCTTCTTGCCCAACACAGTGAATTCCTCCACTCAGGGGAGAAAGGGGGGGAGCTTGGCTTAGCCAAGCACAGGGGTACAGCCGTTTCAGCCTAGGGAATAGAAGGGAGCTGGTTTGCTCTGCTAATCAACCAGGCTTACCAAGCTGGTGTTAAACCCTGGGTAACAGCCTCCTGTTACCTGGAAATCCCTCCAGCAGGACCCATGCACCTGGGAAATGGTTACCCATTGCTTTCACCCCTCTGTACCCACCCAAAGAGATCCTCGATGGCCCCATTAACGTTTTTCAAAAGTGTAGGGAAAGTGGCAGTTCTGCAGTTAAAAAAAACAATTGCTGTGAGAGACTGAAGGGTTTGAGGGGAGCTTTGGTGGGTGTTATGAGGGAAAGCTTAACTCCCAGGAGCTGAAGGGCACCCCTGGGTGTAGGCTGGATTAACTCGAAATATGAAAGAGGAAAGATTTTATTAAATTGAAAAATGATGGTAAGTGGCAGGTTGATCCTGGTATCTGAGTGTGCACCCAATAAAGAGGGTCCTTCAGCCTGGTGTTTTTGCTGTAAAGACCCTGGATCAAAAGGCTAATGCTGGTATCTCCAGCAGTATTATTTGGGCCACAGACTTAAAATAAATAGGGCCTTTCAACCTGCCTGAAGTATTAGACACAGGACAGTGCCTTATTTCCCCTTTATTTCCCAATCTGGAACACTGGTTTTTCACTCAGCTCCAGAGGCACAGCGTAGACACCCTGACAGTCACCGCAGGCAGACAACAGGGACAAGTAATGGGATGCTTTAAAGCAAGAACTCAAGGAGCTCTTTGAAGGAAGCTGTTCCAGCATCCCCATCCACCTCAGAGCTGGGGTTGGCAGGGAGCTGGAGCCGTGTCAATGCCATGGAATTACATCTTTGGCTCCTGCCCCACAGCCCATGGCTGGAGTGGCACTGGCTCCACGTCCACTGTGTGCTCTCCCCAGCCTCACAGCCCAGTGCAGCAAGTGCCTCATGGGCCCAGCACAAGCCATGGCGTGTCATCCCCTCTGCTGAGGCTCAGGAGGCTATGGAATGATCTTAGTGGCTATGTAGTGCATTACTTGACAGGTAAGTCAAGGTAAGGAACAGTTTTGTTTTCTCATGAGCCAAAGAGTTGTCAGGGTGAGATCTGTCCCGCTGTTCAGCTGACACTGGCTTAAATCTGGCTCTTCTCCTGTGTTGGGTGTCTCTTAGTCCTGCTGAAAACACCACACAGAAATTCTCAGCAGTGAGCACAAAGTCAGGCTGATCATCCGAGAGGTGTTCCAAGCACTCAGGGCAGCTTAGGGCTTCTCTGTTGGTGAGAGCTGCCATCTCCTCCAGCACAAGGACAACCCCTCGTGCTGTTTGTGCTCTGAGGGTGCCAGGCACGGTGCTGACAACGAGAAGGCTCATTAAGAGGCAGCTCTGATAGCTGTTTTTAGGATAATTACATCCTGAAGGAGAACACACCTTTGTAATCTCATGGCTGGATATTGACACAGCCCTAAGCAGGAGCATCAAGACCTACTGTGATTTGTCTGATCGTGGCAATGGAGGGAATAAACAAAGGTATGACTGCTTAATATGGTAGCAATTAGTACCTACTAATTATGGTAGATAAACACGTGGCAATTCCATACCTGCCATCACCTGCTAATGCTGGGTGCTTCAGCTGAAGGCTGACTGTACCTTTTCCTTTTGAACTGAATTCTCCTCTTTGCAAGTGGAGCAGTGGAACAGCCCACAGAGCATCTGCTTTTCATCTCTCACATGCACCCATTTATTGAAAAGCAGGAAATCAGAACGAAGCAGAGTCATTCAAAGGAAGTCTTCTATGGCACTGCCTACCAGCCCTCATTCTAGTCCCATCACTGTCACTCCAAAAACCAACAAAGAGATGCAGAAAAAACCAAACAAATGGGACTGTCTGAGAGGGACAAGGACAAGCAAGCTCTGGAATTAGTAGCTGGGTGAAGAAGGAACCTCGAGGAACTTGGAGTAAATGAAAACAATTCAGTTCAATCACAAATTGCTAAGCCTTTCCCAGACAACTTCTCACAAATCCAGGACAAAACTGAAACTTTACAAACTTCTTTGGAAGAAAAGATAATGCCCTTTTGGATAGACCTGAGGAATAAATAGCCAGGGGTGAGACAAGCTGAAGGACACCACAGACCAGGACTATTGTGGAGTCCCTTATTCTCTCGTTCCCTGGCATAAACACACCAAAAAAAACCCAAAACCAAAAAGAAAGTGTGAATTTCTCCATTATTCCCCACCTCTTCCTGACCTGTAATTAATAATTACTAAGCTATATTCATGGATGGCTTGTCAAGATTGTCTTGCAAGACAAATGGCTCTGGTGAGTTTTATACTGCCAAGAATATTTACTGGCTATGAAACAGACTATTCCTGACTCCCAGGAGGGTCCAAGGGCCATCAGTAGGAAATGTATTTCCAGGAAAAATAAAGCAAAAGAGCAGCACCCCTCAGAAATATTAGCACAGGCTTTTTAACAAGCACGCAGAAAATAGCACATTTTAAAAAAAGGAAAACCATTAACCTAGGTATATTTACTTCTCTGTCCATCAGCAGACAGGCCCTGACCCAATGGATTAAACATCTAAGGAGCCTCTCCTGACGCTAGGGAGAAATGGGTCAGGCAATCTGTCACTCAAAATTACTCATGTTAGATGACTTCAATCCATTAGCACTGTCTTAAATCTGAGTTAAACTGAAAATATGCTACATCCAGTGGCCTGGATATCTTGAAACCATCAGAGGTAGAGTCTAAGTAAACAATGTGCAGACTGATCAAATACATATGGAGCACGCAGCAAAATAAAGCACATATTAACCTGGGTAAATAGTACTTTTGTCAAAATATCTCCTACAAATTTACACAAGTCTAAATGATGTTTACCCAGGAGTTCAAAATAGCTCCCAAGGTACCACAGTATTCTGCCCTTTCCCAGGTTAATTTAAGTTGAAGTGTTGACAACTGTTGATCCATGTTGGTGGTTGTCTTGGGGTGACTCCATGATGTGTATCCCCTATCACGGCTCTATGCCAAAAAATTAATTTTGTGCCTTTTTCTGTGCCTTTAAACTGAGCTTGAGAGGGGAGAGTAAAAAAAAAAAAAATCAAATTAACTTTTCAAAGCAGTTCCCAAGGACACAGAGACAGAGACTCCTCTGAGTTATCCAGCTGCAGGAGCATGGAGGGAGCACCCTGCCTGTTTCTTCAGCCAGCTTTTTGGGGTTTTTTTTCCCTTTAGCTCCAGCGTGAGACAGAGAGCTGAATTTTGTTTTCTTAGGACTTTGGGGGTTTTTTCCATTCTTCTCTTCTGGACTCTTCCAATAACATCAGAACACATCAGGAGAATTCCCCACTGAGGGGGGGGAGCCACCCCCACGCCAGCTCCAAGAAGGAGGGACCACACCTACAGACAGACTCTGAAATCTTCCCAGATTCCTCTCCACAGCAAGAGATTTTATTATTTAGCATTATTATTCTTCTCCTGTGTGTTTGTTAATAAATAGTTTTTATTTCTTTCACTTTCCTTCAAGGAAAATTTCTTTTTCCTAAACCTGGTGGGGGAAAGGGTGCCTTTGGATGACACAAATAATTACTTATTCCATCAGACTCCACAAAGGCCAAAGGAGAGACCATTGCTCCCATTCAAATAATGCAAAATAACCCGGAATTGTTAACCAGAGACTGTAAGTGCAAACAAATCGAAGAACCAGTACAAAATACACCCACTGTCATTACCAGTGAAATTAACACATCTGCACTCAATATACCCTCCTTCTTCCACCTGACTTCAAACACTGTTCCTCCACTTTGCTCAAGTGCTGTTTTTTTCACACAGCTTCACACTGAATCTCTTTTTCTGCCAGGTCCCAGCACTTACCTTGCTGATACTCCTGGTGCCAGCCAGGGAGTTTGGTGGCTGCAGCCAGTGGCTGACCCACAGGAGCTGGGCAAGGTGGTACCTGGGAGCTGGGCAGTATGAGATCCCTGTTCCCTGTGCACCACACAGGAATAAAGAGCCTGTGTCTCTTCAGGCCTCTTAAAATTAATTGTCTTTCCCTAAATGCAATCAGAAGATCAATCACAATTAATTGACCTAATGAAAACATTTCCCTACACACACACAGAGCATAATTAAACAGTGTCAGAGCCCTGAGCACACTCAGGCTCTCAACCACCCTGACCATCCTCTCCTAGGACCCCCAAACAAACTTTTGTCTACAGCACAGAAGCTCTGGACAAACTCAGGCTGGACTCCCACTCCTCACCTGAGCTATGTAATTGTCTGGTTTCATCCCTGTCTCCTAGGACAGACTCTGGACCTACTTTGTAGTCATCCATCTCCCTGTCCCCACCCTGCTGCTCCTGTCCTGTCTCCTGCTGCTGATGCCCTGCATGGTCCCCAGTGAGATTCCTCTTTGTCTACGAGCTGCTGGATCCTGTTCAAGCTCCCTGCTCTGCCCAAACCCTGCGGGGCTGCTCTCTGGCCAGTGAAGGTTCTGGGGTTTCCCTTGGCTCCCAGCTCGCCCCAAGCCTTATGAAGCAGCTCCCTCACAGGCAAGGCCAAAGGAGCGCCTCAAAGTCAGCAGTGAACTTCCCAGAAAATTGTAGTCCCTCTGCAGAAGGAAACATCCCCAGATTTTACAGGTCCTACAGAGATTATAATCCCCTCCTCCACAGGTCTCAGTTCAACCCTTTTAGATATTCAGGTGTGCTGCACTTAAACCTAAGCCTAATTTCAGGAAGTAAATTCATTTGACCCTAGGAAGAGATGGAAAGCTCCTTTTGTCCCCAACAGGATGCGACTAGATGTTTAAAACAGCACAAGCATGACACATAATCTGCATTTCACAGCAGAGAAGCAGTATGGGAATAGTCTAGCAAGCAGCACTACCAGGAGTGTGATAAAAATTCTCTCTCCCCGATTTTAAAATTTTTAAAAAATCAGTTCAGTTAACCAATCACCTGCACTTAGCTATGATTTTTTGCATATATCATTAGGAAAAGTGAGATGGAGGGTAATTATCCACTAGAAAAAGCTTGTCCCAAGGAAGGGCCTAAATTAGGACCAGCACCAGAGAGTTGTAGCTTTTCGAAAGGCAAATTCAGTTAAATGAAGTTACTGTGCCTCAGATGCAACAGGAAGGAATTGACGGAAGTGAGGAGTAAATGAGGTGAATTAGGAGCTCTGTTTAAACAAAACCTGTTCCACCACTGCAAAAATAAAATGTAGCAGCTGTAGCATCCAAAACAAAAGCTATTTCTTAGAGCATTAGAGAGATAATTGTAACAAGTGAGCACTGCAGAACTTCTGAAAAGAAAACCAGATGATCAAATTAGTGTGGACAAAAGGTTTAGTGCCACATTACATTAATACAGCCCCTGGAAACCCAGAATACAAGAGGATGAAAATTCAGGGACTACAATTTGGGAATCAGATACCAGATCTCATTGCTAACTAAAAGCAACTTCAGAGCCCATCCCACTTCTGAAGGGGCTTTTGGGAAACACAAAGCAATGCTTGAGGGAAAGAAGGGCTGTGGCAAATCATTCGGGAGATCAGACGGATTTAGAGGAGTAGTTTTTAATCACTGTTTGCCACTCCATTACCCACACAAATCAAAGATTTACAACAACATCCTCTCATCCCAGTCACTCGTTCCAGCACAGTCGGGCCACAGTCTGACCCTGAAACCCTCCCACCTCCACTGGCTGCCCCCAGGCTCCAGCACAACTTCCCATAGGAGATGCATACTCATGTAGATACTGCAGCTCTCCAGCAATTCTTTCTTGCTTCTTCCCCTGTTTCCCTCTTTTAAACTTCAAAGACTGGCTGGGCTGACCAACACTGGATTTTTTGCCCTGGCTGGGAAAGCCTGGGATGGATGATCTCAGGGACAGGCTGGAGCTGTGCTTCTGGCACATCAGCACTGCTGCCATGCCTTGGGGAGGTTGCCCAGAGCCCTGGATAGAAGCTCCTTTCTCTCCCTCTTCTTCCACTGGTTTCTCCTGAGATTTTAGCTACTGGTTCACTTTCTTCTCCAAAAAAGAAGACCTTTCTCTGCAGACAAAGGTCAGACATAACCATCTGTCAAACCAGGACATCAAAAGCTGTCAAACACATTTCCCCTCTTTGCCCCACATAAAAATTCTCTTCTGCTCTCATGCAATTCAATTTTATTTTCCTCTTCTATAGGCAATAAAAGTGATTTTCCTACAAGCAGAAACGGTGGGGCTGGACAAGCAAGCACATCCTCTCTTTAAATCCCAGGCTGTGCTTTGCTGTTAGCACCATACAGTGACCTATCTGCACCTGGCCAGAGACAAGCCAGACTTCAAACTGTTCTCAAACACCTCGAGTTACACTCACCCACTTCTTGAAACAACTCATACATGTAATTGCTCCCTGCCTGGACACTCATTCCCTGGTGGCACTCACTCCCTATTTTAGTCTTCAGTTAAAAAGAAAAGGGTTTAAAGACACGGAAGGACTTTCAAAGGTATTTGATTGAGCTAAATAAAGTGACAGAAACACCCATCCTGCCCACGGCAGAAGGGTTGGACATGGATGATCTTTAAGGTCCCTTCCAACCCTGACCGTTCTATGAATCTCTGTTAGGACTGCACTAATTATATGTTTATGAATCTCTGTTAGGACTGCACTAATTACATGTTTTTTGGCCCATTCTGGTTGGGGGAGGTCTATCCTACTCAAAAAGCAGAAGTAGACATTTACAGTAATAGCTTTCAGTTATTTACTGATTTACTGACAACAGTTAATATTTGTGCCATGAATTATCCTTCAATCTGAATGTGGAAGAAAAAATAAACCTTGAAATGGGTAAAATGGTGCAGCACCATCTGGCTCACCCATTTCCTCTTTGTTACTGTGAAATTTATAGCCTTGTCTCAGTTGGTACTTGATGTCATTTAGATATTGAGAAACATTGGACTGCACTAGAGCTCTGCTTCCTTAAAACCTGTGGATTTTTCTTGACCTGTCATTGTTTTCCTGCAAAGTAATGTCCAAATGGCATCTCTGACATTTCAAAGTGACAGCAAACAGGCTGAGCAAGTGCACTTCCTGGAGGGGAAAAAAAAAAGAAACCAGCAACAGAAAAAGAAGGCATTTGTTTACCTAGGGTAATGGATTCTCAGAGCCGGGCTAAGCAAACTGTTACAATGAGAATCTGAGAGTTCTCACTTTTAAGTTTGGCTGCTGAACAGTAATAGAGGGGGGTCCCATTAAGTAATTTTGCGTAAGGAAATAAAAGGTGAAAAGAGAACTACAAAAATCTGCCTGGGAAGCATATCTATCCCTTATTATGAACACTACTATCACGTTTTCCAGTTAAACCTGGAATGCATCTGCCATAAAAGTCAGCTCTCTGTTTACAAATGAAAATAAGCACATGAAGTAAAGCAATGCCAACACCAAGAAACCTCCCAGATGCTGGAAACCTGCATGAGCTATCAAGCCAGACACACAATAACTTCCAGCATTCTGATATCTCATTTCCATAGGACATAAACGAATGACAGTGGGAAAATATGCTAAGTACAAGAATGATACTTTGCTGCTCAGCAAGAATTTCTGAGGGTCTGAAGCGCAGCAGGCTCTGGGCTATTATTCAGGTACAGTGGATAAGGCTGTGCAAGGCAGCTTTGCACTCTGTGATAGAAGTGACTTCTGAACTGCAAAGGAGCTAATTCTGTGGAAGGCTGAACACCACAGCAATCCATGCACGTTAAAATGAAATGGATATAATGGATTTCATAGTGGGAACAGAGCACAGCAGCACAGAATCACAGGCAGCTCCACCTCAAGCTGCTGTGTAAAGCCACTGGTAAATAGAGCACTTCAGTCTTTATTGCAAAGGGAATGGATGCACACAATTAAATGGCATTTTTGGAAAAGCATCCTCCTCCTCCCTGCCAATATGGGGCTGGCATTTGGCTTGACATGAAAACAAGGGATGTAGGCACTGGCAGGCAGCATTCACCTTGCACATTCAGGCCAAGACCTGCCCTGCACTAACAAAAGTGGGGAACACATCCACTGAAAACAGCCAGAACTGAGGAAACTGGAGGCAAGGCTGTTTTATTACCTGTACATTGCAAGAGCACAGAGTGCCAAGCCACCTGATAATAAATTACCCCACTCCAGCTTCAGGGGGCAAGCTGACAAATTGCATTTCTTCTGATTTACTCTTTCATAAGAAAATCATCATGCCTCCTGGAGATGCAGATATTGCTGTATCAGCCTGCTCTTTGCACGATTACAAAGGGAGCACTGAAAAGCATTTTTAGCAGTGGCTTTTCACAGGTGAAGAGATTTGCTGAAATGCTGACTGCTCACTCAATGTTATATTTTTCTCCCCAGTACACACAGCAGACACACATCAAAACATCCCTTGAGCTAAAACATCATGGAGTAAACTTGGAATAAACTGAAATAAATAAAAATTAATTCATTTAATTTTAAAATTAAATAGTATTCCAGCTGAAGAGTTCAATTTCAATTCCCACTCCAAGATAGTCCCCACAGCCTCTCACCTGATGTGCCCAATCAACAGCCTCACAGTGGGGAGTCTCCACCAAATTACTGATGGATGATGGAAACACTGCTCTGAGAGTCAAGCCCGAGGTTTCCTGCCAATTCCCATCCGAAATAGTGACTGTTTCTGAGGATCACCCTTCACAAAAGAGACACACTAATGAGAAAGCATCCAGAGACTCTAACTAAGATCAAGATTTGAGGAAATATGGTCTCATAGGATTAATCACAGGATTGAAGGACTTGGGTTTTAATGTCAGGAAGACAGAAGAGAGCTGTGAAAGAGCCTTCCAGTATGCAAAAGGATACTGCAAAGAAAAATGGGATAAATTTCGGCCTGTGTTGCATGATGAGGGCAGGGTGTGGACAGGGGTGATGGGATCAAGCTTTTCACCCAGGAGGAGAAGACAGAGCTGCATAGCCAGAAGTTGGTAAGGCCAACACAATCACAGTAATCACAGACCAACTGGATGTAAAGAATTCATAAAAGTAAACACAATATCAAAAGAGCCCACATCATATTTGCTCTTGCTCTTCCTCATTTCCTTAACCTGCATGAAGCTTTCTGAACTGGCCATTTATGCACACTCCAATCTCCTAGGAATTGAGGGAAGTTTAATTCCACAGCTCTACACCAATTCTTTCTATCACCTAAGCCTCCCTACAACCCTCCTGGTAATTGTTGCATGCTCAGAGTCACAAGGAGTTAATCCCAGCACTGGCAGTACTGAAGGTAATAGAGGTTGGAGAGAAGTAATTCAAAAGACTGAAATACTGGTGAGGCTTTAAAGACCACTTTCTACTAACTGTATCTGAATTTTACACAGTGCATACATTGGCATTTTGTAAAAATCTTTTTCCCCTTGGAAAGGACTGCAACTTGCTTTAACATTATGGCATCGTGGATTTTCCTCACCCTCCCTCAGAGCACTGGAACTTTTCTGTGAATTTCCTGACTTATTTTGCAAATTAATTTGGGCCTGCAAATATGGCTCTAGGGGCTAATTCTCCTTCTGCTGGCACTCTAATTATACCCAAGGAAAAGCAGCAGCTGAGCACAGAATGCTGCTGCACTGCCAGGGCAGTGTCCACCATCATTGGGAACTGGAGTTAATGCACTGCAGGTGCCAGAGTTTATGGGATCTGACAGGTTTAAGAGACCCCCAAAAACCCACTGCAGAGGGCCCTGCAAGTGAAATGGCAGGTCCAGATATTTTAATCTTTTCATTTCTAGACGTTTCAAGTCTTGGAATAACTCATGGAGAAGAAGCAAATGCTGTTAGGTACCCCAAACAGCTTGCCTGACATAATCTAAAGGAAAAAAGAAATAAAGCTGAGACATTTCTGGCTGCTGTGGGGCCAAACTACTAGAAAATAAGTGTTAAATCAACATAAATTCTCACTTCAATTACAATCTAGCATTTACTAACAGCTAACAAACAGATTCTGACGTTGGTCAACATTGTTCTGATTCAGCAATAATCATCCAATAATCAATACTTCCCTTTGTGACAATCCAGCAACTCAAAGGCTGCATTTAAATGGTGCCCACTTCCAGGCATTGCCCAGTCTGACTCTGGTTCATAGAAGTCACTGCTTTTTGGGCCAGCTGTCCTCTCATATGGGTCATGGAGATCAACTGCTCCAGACTGACACCAGACCAAGGGGTATCCAGACCTCCCTTAATTTCCTCCACCATCCTAAAACTTGTAATACAATTACATAAGGTTGCACATTACTGCTGCCTCTACTACTTCCTAAAAGCAAACTGGTCAGGCTGAGTTCCCCTTTAAGTCCTGAACTTGAAAACAATGAGGAGCAATTGCTCCTTCCTCAGAAGAAAAAAAAAAAAAATTAAATGGATAGGCACAGTTTTGAAGGTCAGTGCTTCTTTCCACCTTCCTCCAAATTGTGCAACACACCTAAAACTGCAAAATTTGCTACTGCAGGGGAGAGGGGGAAAAAAGCCCCTGCACTATGGTGAAATTTGGAGAAAAATCCTCCTCAGAGCAAATGCCCAACAGGCACCAGGGAAACCGTGAGTGTAAAACTCACACTTGTTTGGACACCATCTGCCAAGATATTAAAAATGCAATTCCTGGGACAAAAAGCATAACAAATTCAAGAACCTGCCAAGTGCAAGGCTTCTGAAATCGTAGCTCTGAGAGGCCGGGAAGAAAAGAACTGACAAGATGAGAAACGTGTTTCTTGCCACAGATGGTCACTCCATAAATGTCTACAGTTCTAAGCAGATAAGCCAGTACAAACAAGAGAGCATATTTGTACTTTTGAGAATCAGCACAATAGCTGGGTTTGAAGCACTTGTACTTCAAAATTATTTACTGCATACTCTTTTTCAGTATGGAATGGGGTCATTATACAGTAAATATCTCAGTCCAGCAACACATTTAAGCATTTACCCATGGCTGCTCCTGGACACTCTCACGTGGAGTTGTGCTCCTCAGAGACAACCCCACTCTGCACTTCAGACAAATGGTCAGTGTAGGGCACCACCAGCATCCCTGATTTATACAGATTTAAAATTCAGTCCAAGGCATCCAGCAATGAGCTTCAGAAAGCAAACACAGCCCTGATGCAGCTTTCCCTTCCTCTTATTTGGGATTTAGAAAAGGTTCTGATTAAAATTTTCTTGTGAGTGCTGAAGTCAGAGGAAAAAATGTCAGCAGGCAGTTTACAGAAACTGTTACCTCTGCAAGCCAGATAAACAGCAGGATGTGTGTCCTGTGCTAAGGCTGCTCTGGGCTGAGGGTTAACAGCAGTTTCCAAAGCAAGGATGGCTAAGCAAACAAAAGGGAAAAAAACCTCAAAGAAGAAGCTACAGGCCCCAAAATACATCTTTCCTGTACAACCTATAGGACACAGGTGCATTTGCTAACAGGTCAGAGTAATTTTGTCCCATGACTCTCTTATGAAGATGTCTGTAGAGATTATTCTTCATTCTGTTTCCATCCTAAGGAAGATTTCCAATCTCTAGGGAGGTTTCTTCCACCTGCCCTGCTCCCCTCCTGCCCCAGCCTTCCATAGCAGAACCTGCCAGTAAAATAAACCTTATTCCTTACACTGAGCAAGTATTTCAGATGAGATGGAACTGTGGCTTTTGGTGAACTCCTGGACTGTCAATAAGGTCTTTAATTAAATCAATCAATCACTAATCCATGTAACCTGAACAACTGATTCAGCCCATGGCAAGCAGCAGCACCCTCAGAGAGAAAACAGCAAGATGAGCTCATTTGCTCACGCTCCCCCTGCCTGGTGAAGCTGTTCTCCATCCCCTCCATGGGTGGTATCCCAAGTAATAACCCTGTGCTCCTTGAAAAAGGAGTGGGTAGCAGCCTTCACGCTGAGATAAGGCTCCACATTAAATTAGAGCACAGGGATTTGGTGCTAAACTGTCTCATCACTTGGTGGCTCAGCTGACCTCAGAACCTCAGCTTTCTGGGCTCAGAGATAAATGGCTTTAAATGTTTCACCCAAATTCCCTTCCAGGCATGCCAGAGCACATTTCACTGGGGTCACCTGTCTTTCCAGCTACCTCAGCAAGAAATTGGATAGTCCAGCTAGGCAGGTACAGTCTGCAGCAAATGACCAACATTATAATATCAGAGCACTTTCTCTCTATTACTTTCATCAGCAAATGAGTGGCTTTTGCTGTAAAATTGCAGAGGAGTAGCCAAGGCCCAGGATAGTACAGTAAGTTGTGTCTCTTTGGAGTAGACACAGCTTTTTTTTATTATTATTTCCAAACATGCTATCACAGCAGAAGGATCTTGCCATGTTCAGGAGTGAAGTTCCAGACCACTGGTGCAGACTTCTACATGCTGCTGAGGCTTTTTGAGCAGAGCATCGGAACTACCTCACTCCTGCTTGAAAAACGTCAATTTCACCCCCATCTGCAGAGGCAGCAGAGCTCAGCCGACATAAGCCAAGAGCCTTGAATTCACAGGGCCCTGGTGCTGACACAGGTGCAAACAAAACCCCTTTCAATAAGTGGGAAACGGGAGAAATCGAAGGAAGCCCATGGGTGACAGCACTCCTCACTGCAGGGCTCAGCTGACTTGGGCAAACATGTCCAGGGCACATGCAGCTCTGAGCACTGTGAGCAGCCAGTGCTGAGTGCTGCCAGCTTCAGTCAGCAAGGGTCTGCAGGCAGAAATAATGGCTGGCCTAAATATATGGGGAAAAAATGATGGTGGTGGGCACACCCAACATATCAGCAAAAATAAATTATTTCTATAAAACCACGTTGGTGAGTGGATGGATAAATCATTCTCAGCTAGGCTCCTGGGCTGCTGGATGACAGAGGAAGGACAGGATGTCGTGTTGGCACTCCTAACACCTGCATGCAGAACAAGGAACCCTCTAAAGCTGGTTTGTGGGACAGCCTGAGCACCACCCCCTCCGGGGATTAATGTCCACATGTTCCTGCAAAAACACAGACAAACAAGGCCAGATAAATCCCAGGCTGAGGTCTCCAAGCACAGCTGGAGATCCCAGACAGGGCTGCACTGGTGTTTCTCATGGCACGTCTCCTGCAATTTTGCATGGCGTGCTACAGAAAAAGTGGGGTTTCTGTAACACGCAGGGCAAGAGCTGTCAGAGCTGAGATCGACTACTGCAAAGCCCATTTTCCCCTCTAGGACACTAAACATGCTGCTGTTTCAAGCAGGTATCCCAAAGGTAATACTTTTTGTTCCAGTGAGTGTTGCTTCTCTTGTGTCCATTATGCATTTCTAATGAAAGATCTGTTTGCTTCTTAGCTGAGCAAACCCTGATTTCATTTTCACTGGGACCTTGCTTGGATATGTTCAGTGCAATCCATGGTGGAAAGATGTATCCAAAGTGAGTGATTTCTGAGAGCAGCAAGGAGAACAAAAGGAAACGGAGGCGCTGGGTGGAACAGCAGAGCAGAGAGCCCCGCTGAGGATGCCCTGAGGGATGGAAGGAGCGGTCGGTGCTTTTTCCTGCGGACATCCCAGCACACGGGCAGGGCAGGGCGGTAACAGCTGGGGATGACCGGGAACACCCGCTCCCTGTCTCCTGAGAAGAAACTGATGCCCCCCGATCCCGGGCTGAGCCTTTCCGACGTGGGAAGAGCTCCCCCAGGCTGCGGCGGGCTCCGGCCGAGCATCCCCCGGGATGCGGGCGGTCCCGGTGCCCCCAGCCCGCAGCCTTTGGGGACACCTGGCAGCACACGGGGGAAAGGGACAGCCCTGCCAGCCCTTGGGATCCTCGCTGTTTGCTGGAGGCATGCGGCCGGCCCATCAGTTTAATTTCTCTTTACATCAGGCTTCTTTAAACCTGCCAGGCATCCGCTGCTCCTCCCAGCCTCCGGATCCTCTCTCTCCTTCTGCCTTCTTGGATGTTTGCCATTTCTGTTTTTCGGGTCCAACTCTCCCTTCCCTCTTCAGCTCCCCCAGCCCCATCCCCTTCTCCCGGTAGGCTGTGTTTTTCACGAGAAAATAATGAGTTATTCAGACACAAAAATCTATACGTCTGCTGGATTAAATAAATACCAGGTCGTGTTTGGCTCTATGTAGAGAGGATATATATATATACCCTGAACTTTCTGTCTCTTTAATATGGTATCCTAGGCAACCTGGATTTTCGTGTTGGAGATGCAACTATCCCAGCTTTTCTTCTTTTAATATAAAGATTAACCTTTGCACATTATCTGAGATTTTAAGAAAGTTCGTAACCTGATTATGCCTAAGCGCCATGAATTATTCATTTGTCTGGTACTGAGATCAGATTTAATTACATTGGAGGGACATCTTGTATAGAATTAAATGTTGAAATCCTCATTTGCCTTCGTTGCTGCTTTAAACACAACCAACATTGGGCTTTAAATATACATAGGCATGGCAGCAGTTAAAAAGTTAAGTTACAAATATACCAATACCTCCAAACAGCTGAACAATAGGCATGTTTACTTAAGTTGTTTGTATATTAAACCAAACACAACTTTATCTCCATTATTACAAAATTCAACCAACCATAAATTAATACTGCATTATCCAGAATGTGGCTGTGAGTCACATAAAACATTTATGTACTCTGGGAGATCAATTTCTTGGACAGCTATAGGCTGATGTCAGCCATGAAAAAACGTGTATCAATAACAAAGTAACAGCCTCTTGTCATATTTGGCATGCCTTAAATTCAAATTCAAAAGAGAGACTTTGATTGTAATCAGTATTAGCTGTCTGTGTAAGCACTTTACAGAATACTTTTACTCTGAAACACTGATGAAAAGCATCTTACAAGAGCTATAATAATAATAATATAAATGCTTCCACCCTTTCAAATAAATTCACTGCCAAAACCTAAGATATAATCAAGGTTTTCACCCCACCAGAATTTACTTTAAGGTCTGACACACCCCTTCACTGATCTAAATTCACACATGTGCAACCTAGAAGATTTTGGTGCAGCCATTCCCCAGTTAAACTAGAACCACATCCCATTTAAGGCACCCCATCATTTCTCTGTATTGAGGGCTGCAATTTTGGAGTTTATTTTATTTGGAACTGCTAATGCAAATCAAAATTTCCTGACAGCAAGCAGTCTTGTTTGTAGGGCCCAATGCACGGGCTGGCTCCCTTGACAGCCAAATGAGATACAGCCAGAGTCACCTTATCCCTCACCCCCACAGCCTGAGATGAGACTTGGCAGGGGAAGAATCTGCACTGCCTCAGTTTTTCTGCCTAGAAGTTGATGACACAGATTTTTTTTTCATGTAGTATTTCAAGACCTACTGAGAACAGCCTTATTTAAAAGGCTGCCATTGTTCTTAACTGCCTAGTGTAATTCCAAAGCCAAAAAGAGAGGTTGTTTTTTACTTGTATTTCCTGGTAGTTTGATATTGTTGGGGTTTTCCTGGGGTTGTTTTGCTTTGGTTTTTGTAAAGGGAAATAAGCATATCTCGTGTATATGTGAACCAGGTTTGTGTGGCCAGGTTTTGGTGGCGGGGGGGTTACAGGGATGGTGTGTCTGGCATCCAGCCAGGGTCAACCCACTACCATCTGAAACTCTCCCTGGACATTTGCCTTTTCCAAGAGAAAGGATTTGGAGAGCAAGATAAGCACCCAATTCCTTCAAGCATCACCCCTTCAAAGCCTGCAGCTGCCTCAGTCCAAATTTACATCTGCACTTTCAAAAACTCATTTGACTGGGAAGCAAACACAACATTTGCTGACATACAAAGGATGAGGCTTCCCAAACCTCTGCATAAAGCCAGCAGCAGGGCCCTCAACGTGCCTGCCATAACCAGTGTGAGCACACACAAATCACCATAAATCGTGGGTTTATCCCAGGTTACAATGGATTGTTTAAATATGTGTGGCTGTAAAACCAGAAGAGACCCTGAAAATTACTCCCCTACCCCTATCCAGCATCTTTTGCAAACCCACAAAGTTTTTTTTCATGTAAAGTAATTTTCAAGTCTACCCTGGTGGATTTTTCCTGTGAGACGCCTTCGCATGGTTTGTTTCCCGTTGCAAGGCAACTAAATGGATAACATTATATTTTAATATTTCAATATACAACGTTTTATTGTTTAGTGAAATATTAATGAGTTCTCAATGCATCCTTATGTAACAGATGTAGGTGTCTAGACTGCCTGCTTACTTCAAAACTGCTACGCTGCATAAATTTAGGTTCTTTGTTCCTTCTCTAAATGCATCATTTTCTGATGGGAACTCCTTGCCTATGATAAAAAAGAAGAATTTGTGGATGATTGTCTTCACACAGCAACACTCTAAGCACAGGGGTCTTTGAGCCCCAAGTCTTGCAGGCATTCAGAGAAGGATTTAAGGATGCACAAAGATTAACCTGACTCCTGCAGTATCCCAATAAATGTTATGTTTCCTCCTTGCACTCCAGCACCGAGTTTAGCACAAGCTAAAAAGCCACTTACATTTGTGCCAATGTAAAGCCTCAGTGGGACTTTAAAAATGCACTTGAAGTTAAATCCATAGTGGGCCTGGGCGAACTGAGACAGGTTCAAACATGGGCATGGATGGGCTCTCCTGAGCTGTGGGGAGCTGCAGCTTTTCCCTGCTGACTTCAGGGAAGGCCCTGCAAAGGAATTGTATGATCAGAGCCAGAATGTGCAGCAGAGCAAGAGCATCACTCTGGTTTGGGGTTTGCTTTTCTCTTACTAAAAGCAGGTAAGTTTTTTCCACATGCAAATATTTGCATTTTCAAGTTCATCTGTTCAAAAAGACTCTCAGTTTGCTCGGTGTCTCGTTTCCACTCCTTCCTTACTCCCAACCCCAAGGCATATTATTTTTCAGGGCACATAATACACATGACACTAATTTCATACAAATTTTGTGCGATTTTGATGGTAAAGAGCATAAAGTCTGTTAACCACCCTATGACAAGAAAGGCTAAAAACCAGCTACAAGACTTCAGAAGCCAGGGATCCTCCTAGGTGCTGCTTGCATATTTTGGAGGAGCAGCACCTCTGAGATCTTTCAGTTGCCTTCTTCCACTAAGAAGAGCTAAAACAGAGACATTTCTTGCCACCTTGCAGGGGCAGTTTTCTTCTGTGAGCAGCTGCCACATTTCCTGAAGCTCCCTGTGCAGAGGATGCTCTGGTTTTGCACATCCTTACTCACCACTGTGACCTTAAGATATGTACAACACAGAGCACAGGGCACAGTCCTTCAAACTCAGTGTCTGCTCAGTGAAGAAATCCTCTCCTGGTTTTAAAGCACAGGAGTGTTACCCTGGGGATGTTTAACACCTTGAAAAGTCAAACAGTTTATTGATGTCACCTGAAAATGCACCAAAAAATACAAAATAGGAGGCTCTTGCCTGCATGATTTGTTCAAGATCATGCAGCCAGCACTAGTAAAGACTACATCCTCTTCAAAAACACTCTTGATTTGATGAAATTCAAGTATTTGAAAGCACTGACCAGAGCTGAGAGTAGCAAATTATGTCTAAAAATGTGCCTTTATGAGCCCATGCAGCTCCCACGAAAATCAATATGATCCTGCCCATGTTTAGCTCAGAGCCTGGAAGACAGATTACCTTTCTGGGAGTGATCCTTCACAACAGAGCTGCCTGAGCAAAGAAAAGGGAGAAATTATTCCCCCATCAGGCGTGTTCCTTGGGCCAAAGTCTCCGAGGTGCTCCCTGCCACACAGGCACAGCACAGCTGCCCTGTTTTCCAAAAGCTTTGTGGAGGTGTGGGCTGCAGGTTAGTGCAGTTGTCACACTGAGACTCAAAAGTGCACCTTCCTTCTCTGAAAATGTGAAGTGCCAAGAAAGAGATGCAAAACTATATTAACCTGGCATTTAGGAAGAAAAAAATAGCAGGAACTTGAAGCCATTTCAGATTTCATGGATAAGAAGAATGAAAGTGATGCACAGCCATTCTCCTTGGACTTCTGCCCTCCCCTCTGGGCAGCTGCTAATTTTTTCTGCAAACACTGTCATTCTGTCTACCCCAGCAAGGAGCAATGCTGAGCTCCTCACTGTGTCTAGAATTAGCAGAGCTCACTGAAGTCACCTGGAGTTAATGCTGCTGACTTTTAAGCCCCTCTGATCTATTTCAGAGCCACTGGTTGTGGTGGTATGAAAGTCACTTGAGCTCTGAGTTCACTTTTGTTGTACTTCCCCTGTGGACTGGCAGGGGCCCTGCTGTGGAGAGACCTGGAATGAACTCTGAGATCCCATTATGAGTGGCAACCCCTGGGTTTTAACAGGGCTGGGCTTTCACTCAGGCTCCTCAGAAGGCACCTTTCTGTATGGCAAACCCTCTGCAGAATTTGGAGGCTTGAGCTGAGCCCCACCACAGAACTGGACACGCTCCTTGCTTCAGTCCCTCCCTACCTACACGTATTTCCTCCATGAAATCTCACTTTGTTTTGCATGATGCAGTTTGAACACCACAGGTGAGGGCCCTGCCAGCCTTTCTCTTTGGAGATTATTGTATTGTCACTTGTCAGGACTCGGATTTGGAGCAATCACAACAAAGGCATTGGAAACAGCAAACAAGACAAAAGTGAAGATTGTGCTTCAGTTCAAAAACCTGGTCCAACCCCAAATTAGCTATGCTTTCCCACAGCTGACACAAACCACCTTTTGCAGGAAGAGGGCTGAAGACTGAAAAAAACCCCTCAGGATGCTCACAAGAATTAACAACAGAATCAGGTGGAGAGGTGGAGTTGCTCAAAGGGGTTTCAGTAGAAACAGATTTTGCTTTTTGTTGGCTCCATAGGCCTGATATCATTCTTTGTGACATTTAGCTGGGAATTTTATTCTCACCTGCTGCCAATGCCTGTTATGCATGTTACTTTTGGTTGCATGTAGTAGGGTGTCTTGTTAATGTCACTTGGTTTCTGCAGTGCTTCTGCCTGGAAGCATTTTGTTGGAGACTCAGCTTCTAAAAGCTAAACAACCTGGAAAGGTCAGTCCAACACTGGGGATGGAGACACAGATCCAAAAGGTGCAGTGGAACAACACAGAATTTCCCCCTCTCTTAAGGTGTATTTAAATACCTTGAGGGGGATGTTGCTTAAAGTGAGCCAGCAAAACCCTGGTGGCTGTAATTTGAACCAAACTGCCCCAATTCAACCTTGAAATAAAACTGCTCCTGTCATCAGTGGTGTAATAGCAATTAGGGACTGGGAAAGAGTGTAAGGGGAAGCTTTAGAGTCGTTCATTGAAGACATTAGGACAAGACTACCCTAATCTTCAGTTATAATATCTTCATTAATGACAGAGGCAGTGAGATCAAATGTTTTAGCATATTCTTACCAATAAAAACAGGATTTCTTATGGTAGTCTCTAAAAAGCACTAAAACCTATTGCACTTTTGTAGTTTTGTTGTTTTCAAATAGAAAGGCAGCAGCTTCCCAAATGTAAATCTTGGCTCCAGCCTACTCCCCCAATGACCTGCATTCAGCTTTATTCATTGCTCCTACAAAACAACTTCAGTCAGTCATATCTGCAGTCAAAAAATATGAATAAAGGTTTTTTTTAAGTGATGTTTGCTTCACTCAGTTGAATCCTAATACTCAGATGTTTTACAGTATCTTTTGTGTTCTAAAATGAAAGTCCTACTTTGGACTGCAGCAGAATTCAGCTTCTTGGGAAACTCTTCCATTGCACGCTTGCTGTTTCCTATCATAATATGAAATATGTCTTTGAAGACAACTGCATATACAGCAAGTCCCTGAACAGTTCTTTTAAGGCACAAAAGAAGCTGGGGGTTGCACTGAAACTTCTAGATTTGTTATCAAACCTTAAGTGTTGTGCAGCTCAAAATTTACACTAAATACAAAGGTGAGAGATACACTCTTTTGCCTTTCCTCTAAAAACACAGCCTCCTCTTCCTAAAAAAGCTCCAAGCTGAGAAGAAAATTAACTCATTCTTTACAAGGATGGTGGTGAGCAAAGTAACAGCTGCCAGAAAGACAGCATCTTCTTGAAGCAAAACTTTTTAATTTTACCATATTGCAGGGGTGCAAAGAAAAAACTTAAAATTAAAGAAAATATTATTTCATTTTGTCACCTTTTACTCCCATATCTGTGAAATTAAATGGTGGTTTCTGTTATAAAGGAGACACAACAGGCAGTAAATTCAGTGTGCCAGGGGCACATGTCAGAGGGAGGTGTGAACACCAGTTCTTGAACTTGCCACCATGAACACTCCACTTTGAATTTCTCATGCTCAGCCATGTGATGAGCTCAGCTCAGCTCAAGTTCTTAGTCCTGTTGGAGTGAGAAAGGCTGTATCTCAGCAGAGCAGCTGCCCTCCCTACCTGCTGTTGGTTGAGAGAATGGAAAAGGGAAAACTTGTGACTTTTTCCTCCCCTCCTGCTCTGCTTCCTCTCTTCGTGTTTGGTCACTGGACACTGAGCCCACTGTGCAAGGACAGAGCTGCTCACCTGCTCTAATTTCAGTAGGACTACCAAGGATGCTTCCCAAAAGCCTGGGCAATTCAGCTGCCCATCACATCCTTGCTTCTCCTCAAACATATTCCTTCAAAAAATGTTAATTTGTTAACGACAGGATCACTGTCACAGCTTTTGTCCAGAGGGAGGCAGCTCGTATACACATAAAAACAATGAAAGAAGGTAATCATGCTTTTCATATGTAAAGTTTCAAATGGAAGTGGAAACAAAGAAAGAACTGTAATTAAATTTCCCCAGGCCACCTCCTTTGTCATTCCAAAAAACCTATGCCAGTCAGCATTAAATGTAATATTCCAAAGAAATTCTAATAACATTAACACAGTTTTATCACCCTTCAAAGAAGAGTTTTGTTAGAAACGAGTCAGTGCTGAAGGCATTAGAGCACAAGTTTTCAAGAACAATACATATATTGTATCATAAATTCTGTATGTTAAATCTGCTTTTCTGGAGGGTGCCATTTGAAGACAAAGAGCCATTGAAATTTTTTTTTGGCTGACCTCATTTCGGTTATAGGATTGACAATAAGCTGTAAATATTTATTATGATAATTTCTGCTGTTTGCATTCTAGTTGCTATCAAGTGCTAAGATAGCAGGGTAGACACTTTGTTATAAATACAAATCAAATTCCAAAACTAATAAACAAAGTCAGTGGGATATTGTCTAGAAAATGTAATCAAACAATACTCATTATCATCTCCTAAATTTTCCAAGAGGCTGAACAAATCATGTTAGGAAGGCGCAGTGCTCATTTACATTCCCTGCCCATTCCTGGGTTTTCCCACATGAACTCCTCTACCCAGTTCCCACAGCGAGTCCCAGCTTCCTTTCGGGATCAAAGGCAGCCACTAAAAAGCAAGGCCATGTCACCATCTCCCAGTTCCTTCCCTCATTTAAGCTCAGAGTTGTACTGGGAGCAGGGGCTGATGTGTGAACTCACACAAAGACACTTGTGACAACAGCACACATTGGGTTCACGTGTGACAGCAGCTCAGGGACTTTCTAGAACATTCAGCATGAGGCATACACATTACTTGGAAGTGGACACCTCATCTCATATCCAAAAATACCTCCTTTGAACATGGCATGCATGAAATAAACACCACCATCATCAAAATGCATTCAAACATCATTTTTTCCACATAGGTAACCATTTCTGGCCCATCCCCAGGTTCTGGATAATTACTATTGATTATTGACATTCTGCTGCTATTGTGTAGAGCACAAAGAGCTGTTTCCCACTTAAGTTCTGGAAATTGGGGCATACAGAGGGGTTTTTCCAGTTGTACCACTCACAAAGGGACTGCTGGCAGCCAAGGCAGCATCCTCTTCCTGGTAGGAAAGGTTTTGCTCCAGAGCTGGAGGGAGCAATTTCACTCCAAAGTGAAATTAAGGGCATCCTTACCCACAGGGTAAATCCTAGGTGCCTCTAACACCCTGTATTCCATTATTCTGAGGAGCCAAACACTTCTCTAAACATGTGGTTGTGTTTGACGTTGCACACAATAGCACAAAAATAATAAAGGAAACAATACGCAGACTGCTTTGCTATTTTTAACAAATCCTCACCCAATTTTTATATCCTAAGCACAGCAAACCATCAAAGACAATTCTAAAGTCAATTTGACAGTATCACCCTTGCTAATGCAACCAGATACTCCTCTGTTTCTCTTTGAAGGGAAGTTAGGCTGGAAGAAAATGTACCTGCTCTCAAAGGCAAATGCCTCAGCCACAGGCAGCACCCTCCTCCTCTAATTCCAAGCTCTCCTGCTACCAGGGAGGCACTTTTGGAAAACAAAAAGAGAGGAAAAAAACCAGTTAGCTGAAGTATATTTGTGTTTTGGGTTTGTTTGTTTGTTTTTTAATACAGAATTAACAAGAGTTTCAAACCCTCCTTCAACCAGAGGTTGCATTTGTACATATTCAGGAACTGGGCTAACTTACATTTCAAATCTTTACAGTGTGTGAAGAACTTTTAATGATGGCTTAATTGGGTAAGTGGGGACTGCAGTGGGGATGAGTAACTGTTAAGGTGTTATGTAGGATAAAAATCCATGTCATTGCTGCCTAGATCTACATACATTCCTGAATGTCCTTCTGAATGGGGAATTAAATGTGCTAAGTGCACATTTAAGTGCTAAGTGCAAAAGCATTAAATGTGCTAAGTGCAAAAAAAGAAAAATTAAAAAATCAAACCAAAACTCTTTAATAACTTGCTATTTTCCAAGAGATTTGTGTCAAAGGTTATCTTATGCACAGTCTAGCGTGGCTTTTTAAAATGTTTCCTTTTTCAACATTAAGGGACTCCATATTTGACTGCAGCCAGAAGAAAATAATTTTTTAAGCAGTGACCAAAAAATATACAGGGGAGCTGCCCAAAAGCCCAGCTCTCTTTAAGTAAATGGGGATTTTGCTTTGTCACTGGTAACTGGTTAACTACAAAGAAGACAACATCAAACTCTTATAACTTTTGAAAGTTACTTTCATCGAAAAAGTTTTACTGAAATACATTTGACATCTCAATGGTATCTCAAATATAAATTAATATTTAAAATTATATAAATCTTAAAATCCTGTACTTTTTATGTAACTGAGTAATAATTTTAATGACATTATAAAGCTTAAATTATTTTTCTAAAATCTCATAAATAGGGAAGTTTAAGTGTCTTTTCATGGATAATAAAAACCAGAAGAAAATACAAATACTCCATAACTTTAAATACAAGTGTAATTCTATAGTTAACAGCTACACATTACCACACAGTTACTTCTATGTGAGAAAAATACCAAAATCAGACTGGCATTTTTGCCCTGTTGTTTTGACTCACACAATATCTAACTGAACCCATTTCCTTCCCTCCTAACCTCTGTTTACTTTCATCTCCTGTGTCTTCAGCCTCTTTCTATGCATTTGAAGTTGTTCTTGTTGCTCAACAAAATTTGGGGTCTAATGCAAGATGTTTGATATAAGAATAGATAAAAGATGCTTTTTTCTAGGATGGTAATAAACAAATTTTTCTTTATGGCTTTCTTTCTACAGAGAGGGAAGCAATTGGTTTTACTGAATTTAGCCTTCACCCACTTCACTTCTTAATTTCAGATTTTCTGTAACCCTCACTAAACTAAATTCCAGTAATTAATTACTACTTACCATCCTTTGAAAGCACACGTTGGACTAGCCAGGCAAGAGGTTTGGAGCTCAGCAGACCTTATTTAAATAAGCAACACAGCATTATCTGCTTACCAGGTACCCTGCACAGTAAATTCACTGGATTAGAGCCACCTGACAGCAGATAAGGCAGCTGATCCTCGTGCTGCTCATGTGTTTCAACTGCATTAGTTAAGAATCACACAAATAAACTTCTCGTGTTAGGAGGAGTATCCTAAATTAACCCAAAGTAGTGGGATTGCATGTTTCAGGAGTATATTTATTAAATCAAAACTAGGGACAGACAACACCGTGCCCACCTGCTTGGATTTCACCTTCAAACTGTGCCACCTGAAATCTCAAAGCACTGCATCTTAAATACAGGACTATCCTAATGCTGGGAACTGGTTTAGGATTTACATCCAGCTGTGCAGCTTTGGCTTTGTGCACAGCACGGCACACACAGAAAGTCAGGCAGTGTTTTTCAATCACCTATGCTTCCTGAATAGAATCCGACTAATTAAGAGTCAATTTGATTCAATTACAGCATCAAGCCAAGTTCCCAGAAGACAGAGATGAGGCTGATAAGGCCTTTTCAAAGCACAAAATCTAGGCTGCAATTATGTTCTACAAGGCTCCTCTTCAAAGAGCTGGGCTTCCCAGAGGAGGTCTCAGGAAGGGGGTTTGGCTCTTGCAGGTGGCCCCAGCCCCAAACAACACCCAGGTACTAAAGGTGTAGCTCTGTCACCAGTATTAGCAAATCCAGATTACTGCAAATATCTGGAGTCACTGATTATCTATGAGACATTATGGAACAGCTACATTTTAATTTTGTTCTCATGACTGAGATTGCTTTAGAGAAGAGCATTTCTTATTCAGTTATATTCTCATAACAAACTCGGCTTGGGCACTGATTTACATCTCTGACTGGCTGTGTAAATTACATTGCACACAGAGGCTCAGGTGCCTCTAACATCCTGTATTCCATTATTCTGAGTAGCCAAGCAATAAATGTGTTTTAATTAGAACCAGAAACAGATACTTGATATGACCCAGCAGTCCCTTTCACAGTGATACTGGGTGCCCGTGGTATGCATTTAGATCCAGGCTTCCCTGGAGTTTAGAGGTGAGTGTGTTGTGAGCTGCATGCAAAATTAATATTTCCCTCTTCTGAACACTGAAATATTGAAGCAGAAAAATAATCTTATTCTGTAACTTGCCCCTCTGACTTGCATCATCCCCTGCTAACGAGGATTGGGGAATAGACACTGTATCCTCTGGTACTCATTTATTGATGCTGCCCAGAGATTGCAAACTTTTTGTTGTTGGAAACATTGCAAAGGCTGGTTTTGATTTAAAGACATTTCTGGTACTGACAACTTTGCCAGCCCATCTTTCATTCCTGAAGAGCTTAAGGAAAAACCTCATCAGCCTGGTAAGAGTCCTCAGTCTGACACAGAGCTTCAATGAGAGCTCAGCCTAAGAGTCCCTTTTTCCTAAGAGTTAAGATCAAGCATCTCCTCACTATTTAGCAGTTTTAAACAGTTTTAATCTGCATTAAATATCTTTGTTCCTAAGTGCTGCCAGTCACATGCAAACCATGGGATTCCTGGGTGACCTCTGCTGTGACATCCCAACTGACCTTCCCAAAATCTGCGTGTGTGATATGTGGCAACTCTTTTCTGTAGAGTGAAGAATTACCCAATCTCCAAGGAATTTGGGGCTGCATAGTTCTCCAGACCAGCAGAATGGTCTGCTGAAGACCCAGCACACAGATCACTCTGCTTTTAAGTTAATCATAAAATATTTTAAAAATGTAATCCTTTGTTATCCGTTATTTCTGCTGCACTATTAAAACTGCACTAGAATAACATAATACAGAGGAGAATCACTTCCTCCATGTAGAGGACACGGTGGTTAATTAACATGCCAATAATCCTCCTCAGCTGACAGACTGTTGGGTTCATACAGACACATTATCAGTGGCATATTGCCTGCTAATAATAAAATAATTATGTAAGAAGTGGGACTATAAATCATATTGATTGCTCATTACTATCTACAGTCCTACCTAAGCATTACATGTGGTTTTCTACTCCTACTCCAAACGGTTTTGCACACCTGCTTGCAACTAAAATTTAATTGAAAACGCTGAAATTTGACATAACAATATCCAAAAGTACAACTAAACCTGTAAAGTTGTATCTGATGATAAATCAGTGAAAGTCTAAAAACCCAGGCTAAAGGAATGGTGACCATTACCAAGGGGTAGAAAGCTTTGCATACTGAGCAGCAAACAAATGTGTAATTCAAAATTATCCTCACATTCCTGTGAGCTGCTCCTTTCTCCAGATTTGTTTTTATTTTTTTAGTGTGTCCCTAAAATAAATATTTTTTCCTTAAAAAACACTGGAGAACTGACACAGCCCATTTCTTTTCCCACACATTACAAACAGAAATCAGAAAGAAAACAGTATATTCAATACTCTAAATATAACCTGAAAAATTGGTGGTGGAACAAATTAGACTAATTTAATTTCATTTTTCACATTTGCTCATTTACCCAATAAACAGAAATGGAACTCAAATTAGCTTATTAGAACCACTAAACCAATATATTTCTGTTCTGGAAATAGGTCGTATGTCTCACTTATGAAGAGTTATTAAACAGAAACCTTTCTCAAAAAAAAAAATCTCTTAACAGATTCCCTTCCCAGACATAACAAATGAACTCATAAACAGACACAATGTTCATAATACCTAAAGAATTATTGCTGGTGTAGTCTCAATGCATTCTTTTAGTGCATTTCAACTCCATTAGCATTTAGACTGCCTTACAGCTGGCAGGATAGGGCAGGAAAAAATCACCTAACTATGTAAAAACTATACAAAATGTCATTCAGAACACAGCATTACATGAAAATGAGGTGGTAGACTCCAAGTTTACCTGACACAAAGCTTGGGGCAAGGAATTTCATCCAACATCTATGTTGGCCAAAATGCCTATGTGCATTGCCTGTGTGCCCATTTTCAGCACCTTCAAGCCCAACAGGGAAAAAAAAGTCACTCTCATTAGGGAAATATAATTAAAGGATTCAGTGCACAATTCAATTATTTTTTTCACTAAATTTTTACCACAGTAATTATAATTCTTTTGCTCCCCCACAAAGGCAAAACTGATTTGTCCTAAATGATCATGCAGAGCTGGTTACCGTGATGTTTGTGATCTGCTCTAAAAATCAAACACACACCTCCTCCCTGACTTTTACTGTGTTTCCTGTCAAACAAATTCTTTGCAACATTGCTTAGAGACAGGACAAAATATTTCAGGCTCTGAGACAAAAATAAAGGTGAGTGATTCAACAAAAGACAAGGACATTCCCCTCCCTTCAGGAGGCACGGCAGTAGAAATCACAGAAAACCTTATCAGCACCTGATTTCTTGCCCTTAAAGAATTAAGGCACTTCATTTTAAATACACTCACTACACCCACACACATTGAAATGTGGAAATTACAGCAAATAAGAAGAGGCAATCACTTGTGCAAAGCAGTTGGGATTAGTGTTAAACTTACCATCTGATGATGTTTAAGAAGCACTTAGAGCATCATTATCTCTGTGTTCATAAGGAAATGCTGGTTTTCTCTTCAATTAGAGTTTCATCAGATGGGTATAAAAGGTAAATTGAAGCTGCACGAACTTTTTAGGCCTAGGTGTGGGATGTAATGGTCTGAGTATGTGGGGACTAACACTTTCGGTGACACAGGTCTTGCCAATGCAAACTCCAGGTTAACAAGGGGTTTTAGTTCTGATTTACACCATAGGTGGTGAGCACAGAATCATAGAAAAGATTCCTTGTTTACCTTCACCTTAAAGAGGATGTGTAAACATGCTTGCTGATACAAACCAAGACATAAATCAATATATAAAAAACACCTGCAAATAGCCAGGTCCCCAAAAAGCAATCACTGAAATGAAGGAAAACCTTTAGAATCACAGAATCATTGAGGTTGGAAAAGACCTCTGAGAACATAGAGTCCAACACCAAACACCACTCTGCCAGTGCTATGGTTTAATTGAGTGCCACATCCACTCATTTATTGAACACTTCCAGGAATGAAGACTCCACCATCTCCCTGGGCAGCCCATTCCAATGCTTGACAACCCTTGCCATGAAGAAGTTTTTCCTGATGTTCAACCTGAACCTCCCCTGGTGCATCTTGAGGCTGTGTCCTCTTGTCCTGCTGCTGGTTGTCTGGAAGAAGAGGTCAGCCCACACCTGGCTGCACCCTCCTTCCAGGGATTTGTAGAGATGGTCTCCCCTGAGCCTCCTTTTCTCCAGGCTGAACACCCCCAGCTGCCTCAGCCTCTCCTCATAGGACTTGTTCTCTAGATCCTTCACCAGCTTTGTTGCCCTTTTCTGGACATGCTCCAGTACCTCAATATCCTGTTAAAATAGTAGAAAGCTAACTACAGTTTTGGTTTGGTGGGCTGCATTTCTGGAGTTTAAATAAGCACATGTCTGAAAAAAAAACAAAACACTACTAACTAGAAGTGTTTATATTAGAAAAAAGTAAAATTCAAAGTACTGGCAGACAAAGCAAAAGCAAGGAATTCACCAGAAATAGTCTGTGAGGAAAGTTAAGAACCATCTGCTTGGAAGAAGTCTTGTAACTCCAAGAAGTCTCCAGGTACCAAAGAAGGCTTAGGTTTCACTGCAAGATCAACAAAGAATTAAAACAAAATACAAGTGTATGCATAACTGTCCAGAAATCACCTGAAGTTAAGCACTCCTGATGCAGCAGTTCTCCTCCTTCAGTTTTGCTTCCAGGAGCATCTCCTGCTGACAGCTGGAGTTGCCACAGGTGCTCTAGCAAAGCTGCTCACTCACAGGCTCACTAGCACAGGCTTTTGTCAAACACTGCTAAACTCAAGGACCAATTAAAAGGGGGGAGAAATGAAAATAATAAGAAACTGTGCCATTTACCCAGTGGTTTGTCCAAACATGTGCTTTGTGTAACACAAGGAGCATTAACAGCTGGGGCTGGTTGACAGACTCCCCACTTCCCACATCCATTTAAGCTCTCATGGACCTGCTAGGAGACATTAAAAAGGCAGAATCTTGCAGCTGAGGCAAGGGATCATTCTCATCTGACAAGACCTCTCCTGACACTGCAGGCTTTCCCAGAGAGACCAATAGAGATTAAAGGTATCACATGACAACATCACAAAATGAGATGCTGCAAACTTCAATGTGCCCTGCACCCCTCAAGGAGACACATTTGGGATGAAGGAAGAAGTAAAACTGCTCCTACAGGCTCTCTGTTCAATTATTGTGGACCTAGTACAGCAAAACCTAAGGGCCTACATATATTCCATATATTCCCTTTTGTTACAGAAAATAACATAATAACATAAGAAAATAATGTTCAATATTTCTGTAAATGGGGTTTTAATAGGTGAGAACACAGATCTAGACAAAATCTCATGAAGTATTATTACATTGTGTTATATTATACAGTAAATATTTTTATTCTTTTTGAGAATTGCATAAGATGAAGTGAACTGAAGCTGGTGGTCCCAAGAAATGAGCAGTAGTGCTTCAGGAAACCTCCCATGCTAAGCAACACATCTCAGGAGACTCCAGCACAGGTAGAAGTAAATTCTCTCTGAGAGAGGATTTTGACAATGAAATCAGTCTGGAAAAATAGAAACAGAATTTAGCACACCCTGTGAAGCAAAAACCTGCTGGAGCTGCCCATTGCTATTATATGAGCACATCTCTGCCAAGCAAACTTTAAGGTTGATCTTAATAAGAAAGTACCGAGGTGTCCCCGGTTGGAGGTGACAGATTGTTGTGGGTAACCCAAAATGTTCTGGTATTCCATATATATCTGTGCCCAAAACTGTTATTACCTCCTTAAGACCCTGCAGGACACAGATGCATATACATAGATACAGAATATATATATGGCATGTATTTATATAGATGACATATGCATATATATAAATTTTAAAGCGGCATTTCTATAGTGCCACTTTATTTTTTTTTATTTAGTGTATATATATATTTCTATATATATATATAAAAAGAAAAGTTGGCAACTCCCAAACCAATCGAAGAGAAATGCTGTATGAAACCCTGTTGCTGTGAGGACTCAAGATGCCTTCAATTCAGTAATCCAGGCTGATTTTATAAAAGGCACAGCACATTTCCTGCATACAAAGAGCTGCTGGAGTTTCTCCAGTGTCTCTGGATTTCCCCATCAGGAACATAATTTTCAGCTTATTTAAATTAATTCTCTATCAACCCACACTCATGAACTAAACCTCCACTTTCCCCAGATGCTGGTAGTGCAGGAGAACTGAATTAAGTGAATCTGATGACCAAACTGGAGAGCTGGAGGTGAAAACCATCACCATACAAATAATGCCATGGCCCAAAAGGTCTGCCTTGGCATCTCCTGTACATTCTGAATGGAGGACCAGTAGCAGAACCTGTCTGGGACTGTGTGGAACAAAGGGCAGGATGTCTGTGTTCTTCCTTACTCCTCCTGTATCAAGGAGCCAACAGTCCCCCTGATTTTTGGCCTCCATAGGAAGCATCCCACAGCAGGTCCAAGCAACGCTGTGGTTTGGTACAAAATAGACTCAACAGGGGCAGCAGGGGGGACAGTGGCTGAACCTCAGAGCTCAAACATCCTATTTCAGAGACGTAGAGTTGCTGGAGATGGCTGAATATGATTGTGTCACACCAATGTAGCAGGCAAAAAAGATGCAAACAAATGATGCCCAGATTCCTGCCTCATGTATACATTAGAGATGAGCAGGTGATCAGTCTACAGACTCCAGAGCTCTTCAGATTACTGAAGATTACTGATTACTGTTACCTTCAGGTCAATGTATTTCATACTTTATTTACACCAGCATGGCAACACCATTATAGTGCATTTAATTAATCTCCTATGGCATTTCCACTTGGTAATGCTGGGCACGCTGCCAATCAGTGTAGAAACATCCAGTTCATACATGAGGCATCTTTTACTCCACTTGGTTTGCTCCAAGGAAAAAACCTCACAGTTACAACTCAAGCTTCCAGCTGTTTCCTTTCTCCTTTACTCCCCATTTCCCCACTAGAACCTCAAAAGGATGTGTGCCTGCACAGGCAAGCAGGTTCTTTTTCCTTCCCAGCATCTTTTATTCTATTTTTACATCCTTCTAAATGCTTCCGAAACCAACACAAAGCCCACTTTGCAAGCTGTGCTGGAAGTTGGGCTGATCCAGGAGCCCCAGGGGGATGGGTCCACTTTTCAACATGGGGTTACAATGGACAGAGGAGCAGGAGCTGATCAGCTTGATCATGGGGAAGGAAGGGATGCTGGAAGGCAAGATAAAATGTGCTCAAAAGCAATGCATCTGGCACCTTCCTTAGGAGGCACGAGGCATAAACAGGAATTAAATGTATGCTGTGTTTATCTTTACAAACACATGTATTTCAGGTAGGAAATAATTGGGAAAAAAATGTTGACTGACCTGGCATTGATATGCAGAATCTTTCTGCCTTTTCTGGTGCAGACTGGAGGATCACCAACACTGGTTGCCACATCAGGAGCAGCACAGCTTCTCCCAGCCTGAGAGCCTATTCACCCTGAGAGGTTCCTGGAGCTGGCACAGGTGAAAAAACAAGAGAAAACACATCAGCACAAAGCGCAGTTTGAACACCAAAGCAGACAGCAGCAAACAAGATTTGAAGTTAAGAGGTTGTAGCCCAAACTTCTGGGCTAATTTGAAATCCTTTTTCCTAAACCATGTTGAGCATAATCAGGTCCAGTTTTATTGTAAGCACTTTGATCCTTGCAAGAATGCACTGTGCTGCTCCTCAAGATGGTTTTCTAATCAGCATGTGGCTGCATATGACTCCATGGGCTTCTCAACAACACCTTCTATTAGAAAGGCACATTACTCTGAATCTAAATACTCTGATCAATTTTCTTTATGGATTTTAATCAATAATACATTATATTTCACTGTAATTATTTGTAGAAACGTTCTGGCTAGCTCAGTGCACTTTCACCACTGGAGCATAATGGAAAAAATACAATTTGTCCTACGATCAGAAATATTTCTCATCGGTTTTATAGAAGAACAATGTGGATTTCCCCAAAACACAGGTGGGGAAATGGAAATTTATTCTCAAAATGTTTCGTTAGAGTTGTTAAAAATATACATATGTTAAACTGACTGGAATGAAAGAGTTTCTCACCTCCCTCTTCTCCCCTGAAACACAGAGGCAGTTTTGCAGCAGGCACACAAAAACTTCATGGTTGCAGCAGACACCTCAACTTATGAAGCCTGCTGGGTGTATTCCAATAAATTTCCTAAAACTTAAAGTTTTCATTGTTATTCTTTTTAATCCATAATAAACCTCTGCACTGCTCCACCTTCCCTCCCACTTCCTCAAGTCCTCACTATGCATTAGCATATCAAAAACTATTCTAGCAGGTTCGGGGGGGGTTGTTCAGGTTTCTTTTCAAAGAACATTTATCAGCTTCTTGGAAATTTTCCAAGCTGGTCAGGAGTTCCTTGGCTGGGCATCATGAGGTGGTTGCCCACGCTGCTCCACTTCCTAAAGCACACCAGGGAATGTTACCTGGCTGATTGCTGCTTGTGCCTGCCTCAGGGACAGCAAACCTCAGCACGGTGAGACCATGATGCAATAATCAGCTCTCCATAGGGAGGAATATTCCATCTGGCCGCCCTTTTGAAGCATTATCCTGAAATGATAGCTTTTAGAATGTGAACGTGTTTTATCCTGAAATGATAGCTTTTAGAATGTGAATGTATTTTAGGACTGACAACTGCGTTTGCTCTTTACATTCCTATCTTGTGTCCCCCCTAATCTCAAACAAAGAAAAGCAATTAGAGAGAACGTATTTGGAGCTACCATGAGATACAAATAAAAATCCACTCTGAGGAGCAGGAGCACCTCAGAGAAACAAACTCATGACAGAATGAGAGGTGTATTTGTAGCCTGATTCAAACTGCACAAGCAAAGGCAACCTCCTCCCCTAACAGAGAACCTTTACACACATTTGTGAGCAGGACCATACTCTGGTTTCATTCAAAAGGCACCCACCCATTTTCACAGGCCAAGTATTTGTCAGTCCTAAGGAGTGATTATGGTACTTGTAAGCCTTGGACTCATCTCGGGAAATCCACCTCCTGCCTTGACAGCCAGAACACGTCTCTTGGTGCTGCCAAAATTGCCATTGTGCACCTTGACAGAAATGGGCTAAACCAAGGACAGCTCAGAGCCTGAGGCTTCCAAAAGGCAGCACAGACAATGCTGATGCCACCACAGGGCTGTGTGAGCTGCAGCAACAAAGGGCTGCTGCTTCCCCTCGCAGCTTCTCTGCAGGGCTGAGGACTCTCTGCAGGGCTGCACAAACAATGCAGATCATTGGGTTAATATGCAAAAAAAAAATATTATATCCACAGTTTTTGAACTCTGGAGAGTGCAAGTGCTTATACCAAATACACTCTGAAGAAATAGCGGTGTCAATTATCACTAAAAGGATAATTTTTCTTTAAGGAAGGAGACTAATGAAAACCACCTTAATGCACTGTCAGGGTTTTCAATTCCTTAGGTTTTGCTGACACCAGGTGGCACAAAGGAAAATCGTCTCAAAGCAATAAAAATCTCTGGTCCTGCTTCAGCAGCCACATCACACCTCACCCTCTCTGAGTCAAGATTTGCCATTTTTATTACTACAAAACCAATACACTCAAAGTTTTAGAAGAGATGCCATGGAAGGTTAATAACATCTACCATGTGAACTGTTCACCCCCACATATGCCAATCTTTTGCATGCGGTTGTGTTAGAGCAGAAGGATTAGCAAAAAGACACATACATGCTCCATCCAGCCAAAGGCTTTTCAACCACCCATATAAAATTAGTCTCAGTTCTTAACAGGAAAAAAATTTACCATCATATGTCATCTGGTACTGGTTTTTCAACCACCCATATAAAATTAGTCTCAGTTCTTAACAGGAAAAAAATTTACCATCATATGTCATCTGGTACTGGTCAACATTCCCCAGATAACCTAAACACAAGAGGAAAAAACACTTTTGCCTGAATAGCAAAGTACTCTCTTACACAAAGTGTAAATCTCCTCTCCTTAAGTCATGACTGAGCCACATTCCCCATACACCAATGTATTTACAATGTATTTATTAAATCAATAATAATTTTTGTCATGAAAATACAAAGGGCAACTCTAAAATATTGTGGGTATTAGGTTAAACTCACAAAGACCAAAATCATATTCAGATACTGCTGGCTGCAAGTACTAAACTATTTACTAAATCAGAGGAGCTCTTTGAAAGAAATCAGCAAGGAGAAATAAAACATTTGGACCATTCCCTGGTCCAGCCTGGCCTTTCAAAGTATCTGGTGTTAATTGCCATTCCCAATCTTTAATAATGATTAGGAGGTTATTGATAACACATGGGATGCAAGCACATTGAGACCCCACCATGCCATGGGCTGCCTCCAGCCCGTGGTTCCACTGCTCCACCAAGGCTGTGCTGCTCTGACCCCAATCACATCCATGGATTCCTAAAATATCCCACACCAACACATCATGTGATGGGCTTACAAGGGAAACAGGGGGGTTTTAGATGGGTTCATAGCTGCTCCATCAGCCCTTCCATGCTGAGTGTGGGGATCCAAGGTCAGCCACAGCTCAGCATTTCCATGGTTTATTTTCAGGGACCATTGTCATCCACCCCTCGAGCTTCAACCTGGCTCCTCATCCCTTCACAAGAGCTCAGCTTTGGGCCATATATGCTGGGGGAAACAGGAGGCCAGTTCTCATAGGAAGGACTGGGATTTGGCCTAGCAAACCATGGACTGGGGAGGAGACAGGGTGCTGTCCTGTTGTGGCACTGGGAATGGAACGATTTACCATAAAACTGAGGTTGGTATGAGAATAAATGTCCTCCAGAATACGGAAAGGTGACCAGCCTCCATTGCATTTCCACAGCATCTGCTCTGATTCCTGCCAGGGCTCTTCCTGCTACCTCACTTCCACTGAGAACCAGATACATGCAAAGGGTTTAGGAGTCTCTGCTTAAATTTTCACCAAACCTTTGCTGTCCGCAGAGTCCATAGCTACATGCAGCATAGATAAGCATTTCTAACCACTTAGGAACAAAATTGACCGAAAATGGGCATTTCTGAGAACACTGGGGGACTGCTCAGGAGGGACTGGCAGCCAGGGAACAGCAGACATCTCACACCAGCTGAAAACCTGTTTGGGGAGGTCTGTCTGCCCTTTGCTGGGCAGGTGCTGAAAGGAAGAAATTCCATTAGTCAGAGTGAGGGTGCCCCATGAATGAGCATCTCTGTAAATCAGAACATTTTTAATTAATAGTCCACGCTAGCTTCTAAACTATGAGGTTATCCACTGGATCAATAGTCATGTTATTTTTGGCTTGGATTCATTGTATTTAGACCCCAAAATAAAACAGTCCAATCATTTTTCCAAACAGCTTTGTAGAAACATCACTTATTTTGACTATTCCATTCTTAAAATCCTATTTTTCAAACTATCATAGCCCATAGAGCCAGTATCTGAATGGAGATGTTTAAAAACACCTGTAAAACATATTTCTTACTGTTATAATTATTGTAGTTTCTGGTTATAGCAGTCAATGATGATTAGCAGCACATTTTCATTGGGGGTGACTTCTGCTGAGAAAATATTTTTCCCTAAGAACTATCAAGCCAAGGAACTTTAGAAACAGGAATTCAGCCTGGTTTTTGCTTGCAGCTCTCTACAAGCAGAAAAATCCATGGTTTACATACCACGTTCAAAGCCATGTAATTGCACTTGGAAAAGTGGCCTTGCCCAAGTTTGGCTGCCAGTAGAGTAGAGCAATAACTTTTGCTGAAGTAAAGAGTACTTCTAAAATGAAGTGGACTTGGCCGGTTGATGGTTTTTTTGAAACTAATCATGATGCTCACAAATACTCTGGGCACAGGACAACATCTGTCCCAAACATCCAGCTTTTCCTTGGATTGCATATAATGGTCAGATGGAAAATTATGTAACTCTTAAAGGCAAGGCTAAGTGTAACACTTCCACCTATCCTGCCCACTCACCATTCCTGTTCAAATTCCAGGTGTGTAGCTTGCCAAATCTTTACTTAAGCTTCATGGTTTTTAAAAAACAATGTCAGGGTGCAGCTCTGAAACTCTCCTGTCTTGGTTTGACTGATATTTTACAATACAAGCAGCCTACAAGTTTAAAAAAAATCCCAGAGTGGTTACACAGTGTGCAGCATTGTGACTGTGACGTGCATTTGGATTAACAACTCTCCCTAGTGAGTTATCCCTACAATCAGGGAGAGAGCTGTGCAGTGGCATCCTGGCTCTGATAGCAGTCACAGCAGGTGCCCAGGGAAGACTGGAAGGGCAAGGCAGAGCTGGGGAATAGCAAATACAAAAGGCATCATCATCTCTGAAAGAAGTCCAAGTGTAACAATCTGCAGTCTTTTATTTCCCCCGAAGCTTCCTTGGCAGTTCTGCAGCTGCTTCTCAGCTCCTGTTGTTTGCTGGCAGTTTCCAAATGCTCTTCTGCCTCCCATGGATCTGACAGAAGTGTCTGTCAGCAGCCCTGCATGGAGTAGGTGGAGCAGCTGTGTGGCATTTTGATGGCCACCACAAAATAAGTGACTCAGATGTGTTAGAAACAGCAAAGATTTTGGATCAGCAGCCTGACCTCCAGCCTTCCACAGGAGAGGTGGATGAGTTGAAGCAGTAGGTGTTTCTTGGCCTACAACTTTAGCTCTGTGTCCCCCCCTTTGTTACACCCAGGAGTGGCTCAGGGAATGCAATACACAAACACCAACAGGCACTCAGCTGGCATCATTTGTTTAATAAAGTCTTTTCTGGTTTTAAAAAAGTTTACAAGACAGATGTGTTCCACATGATAAAACAACTAGAGGCTGATCTTTCCTTGTAATAACTTAACCCATGCAGAAAGACTGGGCTGCCTAACCTGATGTCAGGCAGCAGCTAACAATTTACCAAAAGATGCACAGATCTGCACACTGCAATGGAAACAGGTAGCACATGACACCACAGAGTGAGAATCAATACACAAGCCTGCTCGGAGAATTTTCAGAATTCAAGTGTAAGTTTAAGGAAAACCCCTGATTTATTCTTTAAATGGAGCTTATGGACTGAGAGTGAAATGCTCTGCTACAATCTGCCTACAGCCACCCTTTACTCAGCAGTCGTGTGAGAACGCATACACAGAAATGTCACAAGTCCTTTTCACTACTGACACTACACATTAACAACTGGATCTGATAGCATTGCTTTGGTTGGTTCAATACAGAATGATAGGTTTCTAATGTCTTAGCTCTGCCTTCCCATTTTCCACCCTTTTCCAAAGTCGTCGAGGAGTGTTGCTGAGGTGAATGTTGGGTCTTTCTTCAAGAATCCAGTGTAGCTTTTGTGTAAGAAACTGTGGAAGGCAAACAAACAGGAGCATTACTATAGGTAGAGCAGAAATACAGCAGGATTCCTTCAAATCCCATCGGGAAAAGTATCTTTATTTATTGTCACAGCAAGAAAATTAATACCAGGTTATCTGTATACCACGTTTTAGAGATGTTCAGCTGCTTAGAAATCCCAATGTTATTGGAAAGGTTGGACTGACCAAAGCACTCCAGAAGGCCTGTAAACCCTCTAAAATGTTCTTTTTTCAACACACAACCCAGAAACAGTGTGGGGGGGGAAACCTTGTATAGAACACGAATCATCACCCAATGTCTGACCACCTGGGAAATCCATGGATTTAAAAAAGAAAAAAAAAAGTAATTTTGTGAGCAATGCACAATGCTGAATTGTGTAAATCATGGCCAGATTAAACTCTAAGGACAGGAAAATGAGAGAAAGAAATTAAGAAACCTTAACTTTGCAAAGCTGTTAATAATTAAACTGCACAGCCAGCTCAGGGCTTCAGTGTGCAGATCGGGATAATAGCACTTTCTTGAGAGCTTGGACGCATTTGAAAAGTCAAAATCAGCAATGTGCTTTTCAGAGTCTGTCCCCTTGAAGGCTTAAAACTGACTGGAAGAGTATGATAAACACCTATCTACACAGGCAGATAATCCATGACAAAGGATTCAGGTCTATATTCAGTCTAATTCCATTCACTGATGTCTAGGCATGTCCTGCAGGTCAAGTGCCTGAAGGGAGAGATCTCCTGCTGCTCAATGCCTGCCCTAATGTCCTTAGTAGCTGGTGGAGGTCTGTGAAACAGCCTGGTACTAAATCATCCTGGAACAGAACAAACTGAGGAGGGGCAGGTGAGAACCATGAAAGAAAGCTGCAGTTCTGCCCTGTCTCCAACTTCTGAGCTGTTTTCCACTCCCATTGCTGGGGACTGTGTGGTACCTGGGCTGTTCCACAGTGAGCTCCCCGATAGGTGAGGACAGACAGAAATACAGCCTTGTGTCTCTGTGTATCTGGGTTCTGAGTTAAGTCACTGCTGTATTATCAGATCAAACTTCCAGATTTCCTTAATCAACATGGAAACAGTCATGCCTGGGCCAAACCCTCAACTCCAGCCAAGCACACAGCTGGGAAGAGGTTTTCACCCACCCTAACATTCTGCTGTGCAACTGCAGATGGGAGCAGAGGTTACCCACCAGCAAGATGGTAAAATTTCACCTTTCAGCACTTCTAATGCCACTCTGTGCATGTGCTGCTTCAGTACAACAGGCAGGGGGCCAAGCATTACAGAGAGGAGAAGCCAGACCTGAGGCCTGCCTTGGATGAGCTAAGGCTCTCTTTCTGAGGACACATCTCCTTCTGCTCCGCTGCTGGCACTGGGGTCATCCTTGTTTCGGGGGGCATTTCTTTCTCTGCTCGACTCAGAGGGCACCTTGGTTCTGGTCTTCTCTTTTCTTTGTTGCTGTTTTTCAAGTTTTGTCAGCTATTCACAAAGTAAGGAAAAAAACACATCATGGAATAAAACTATTTCAGAAGTCTATTTCTAAGAAATTGTAAATGTGAGCATTTGTGTAAAACTTGCAACTTAGAGTCACAATACCAATACATGTATCAACAAAACAACACAAAAAAAAAAAAAAAAGCTGAAGGCTCAGATTTTCAAAAACTTAGAAAAGACAGTGAATTATCACTATAAGATAACATGATCACCCCAAGTATAAAAGAGAAGTGATTTATTTATATCCCTCTAGCACAAGGAATACAAAAAATACATTTGGACTGACTAATCCAAATGTATTTTTACTAATTACATTGCAAATGCCTTATAAAGTTCAGACTACCAATTACAAACAGACAATTGCTCAGACGAAAAGAGACATTTCAGTGTCACATCCAGTGACATAAAAGAGCTATTCATCAGCAATTATTTGTCTAACCTCTTCCTGCTAACATCACATTAAACACTGCAGGATGGTTCAGTTATCTCTTCTTGCTAAAGCTAAAAGCAAGAATATAAAAAGCACACTATTGCTAAGCCTTAGCTCCCATGCTACAAGCAAATCAACAGATTTTTGACAGCAAAAAAACAATGCAACAGGCAGGGAAGAGGAAAGAGAACAACAATTTAAACTGGCTCTTCCTCATCACATCTTGTATGATGGATGTCTTGACCCTGCCTCCTCTTCGAATTTCTATCAGCTGAACATTGCTGGGACCAGGAGTGGGAGCTATATTCCCTCTTTTCTGTATCTTTTCTGTCTCTTTCTTCTTCTAATTCCCTCTTCACTGAGTTTTGAGCAACTTAAAATCAGACAGGTTTGGAGTTTGTGAAGTTGAATGGGTTAAGTAAATGCTTTGTGAAATGTTTTAAGTGGATGTTGCTCTAAACTTTTGCCAAAGCTCTCTGATTTTCTGAGGGTTGCCAGTAAAGCTTTTGTTGTTTTGACTTCTTGATAATACCCTGTTGGAATTTCTCCCTTGTGTCTAACTCATGGAAGATGAAAAAAACATAAGCCCTTTTAAGAGGCTCGTTGAGCAAGTTCTGGGGCCTTAAAATGCCAGAGAAAGTTTAAAAACAAGCATCCTTCTCTATCTTCAGCCCATGTGGCGGCCACCAGGAAGATGTTGTCAGATGGGTAAAGCAAGCAGCCTTGAAGTGTGAAGGCAAAAACCCTTAAACAAGCCAATATTCCCCAAGAAAGAAGTGAAACCTTGCAGAATCCTGCATGCCTTGGTAATTCCTTGGTTATTTTACATCTACACACAGGGCAGCAGTACTCACTCCAAAATCAGAGCTGCTGCTGCTAATTATGCATGGTTTGGCCTGAGAACTCTTTGGGTAAAACTCTGAGGGTACAGAAAGAAGGACCAGAAACAGAAGTAGTTCCTTCAGGGGCTAAAACACCAGATAAGAATAGAGAACAGAATTTAAAGGTAAAAACTAAACCAACTTCAAACCAAGATACCCAAGCTATTTAAGGCAACACAGGGCACTTGGATCTGCTCATTTCATAGTTGGAGGACTTTGTTGAGAAGGATGCTATGAGGGACAGTATCAAAAGCTTTACTAAAATCTAGAAAAACTAAATCCACCACCTTCCTTCACTTGGCAGGTGACCTCATTGTAGAATAGTATCAGATAGGACTTTCTCTTTTGAATCCATGCTGACTGTGCACTGTCCTTTAAATGCCTTTCAACAGCACCTAGCATGATCTCCTCCATGATTTTTCCAGGCACTGAGGTTAGATTAACGAGCTTCTAGCTTCCTGGTTCTTCCCTCGTGCCCTTTTTATAAACTGCAGTGACAATTTCAACAAGTGAAGCATTAAACAAGTAGCGTTGGTGTGGCCTTGCTGAAGCACAGTTGGTTATGACAATCCCTCCCCCTTTTCTTTCAGCCTGGAAAAGTTAGCCTCAGTTGTGTTTAGAGGATGAAGAAGCCTCATCACTGCATCTGGTTTTCAGCTCATCTTGTGCTGTTCCTCAGCAGAGCTAACTCTCCTCTCCACTCCAGACTTAAATTCGGGGATGAAATTCACTGTTCCCTTGTTTCTGACGGAGAGGCACCTCTCCACTTCCAGCCAGTCACCCACTCCTACATGGCAAGAAACTTCACTAAAGGCAGAGGGGGTAGTCCAGACATATTAAAAACATTGTTAGTGAGTCACGATTAAACAACAGCTTTAATGAGGAGGAGGAATGAACTGTGAAAAGCTGTTTTGCATGACACACACACAACCTTTCCCAGGACAGCAGGCAGCCACCAACAGGCCAGGGAACTGAAGAAAACTATGCAATTATTTGACTGTTCAGATAGCACAGGAAGGACAAGGTTCTTATGCCTAAGGGAAGCTGTACTGCTTCACAAGAGGAATGCTACAAGTTTGCAGAGGATACACATCATCCCTTCCAAACAGACCTTATGGGTCACTTACTTGTTTAGGGTCAACAGTGGCTGCTGGGGACTCCAGTTCTATTGTTACAGGACCATCATTCTGGATGTGGACCTGCATGTAGGCACCAAATTTGCCATCTGAAAAGGGAAGAGACAACAAGTGCTCAGGGCCCTTGGAAGGATAACACACCCCAAAGTTTTGACCAAGTGTGATACCGCGAACAAATAAAAAATACATAAAAGGGCAGCCAACTATTGAACTGCAGAAAGCTACTAAGAAAAAAACAGTGTATGTGCCCCCAGGTATATAGTTTGACATTCAGAGAGGATAAATGCACAGCTAAACAGAGAAACATGCACAAAACAAACCAAGTCTACAGGTAATCAAGGTGTCCACAGTTCAGGATGGGCACCATAGTTCACACAGGCAGAAGATGAAATTTTAAAGGATCCAGCTGGGACCTAGTCCAATTAACCAGCTGATGTTTTGAAGAAACTTTATATATAGGCAAAAGGTAAGAAGACCTGGAGCCTACTCTGAAGCATTTGACATTGAATACTCTAGAGCAGGGGACACTGGGGTGCAGCTCAGTCCCAATCTGCTATACAGCCATTTCTACATTCCTGTTTGTAACCTAGGCTGGTCTTTGAGAGTTACACAGATGTAACCTACACCCTGTGACCACAAAAGCCAGTCAAAACTAATGCATCTTTCTTTAACAAAATAATAAACAAAGAATATTATCTTAAACATTATTAGTGGGAGCACAACTATTTGAATTGCTCTCTACAATCACCCCATGCCTCTGCTGTACTTCACTCACCAAAAAGGATGGCCTTTTCCATTTCCCATTCATATGTACAGACCAAAAAAACCATGAACTTCACAAGTCCCTTTTTTCAGAGGCTGTTAAAGCAGTCAAATAAGCCCCCACCTTTACCAAAACACTCAAAGCACTCCTGTGCTCACAAGAACTTTCCACCTTGTTTTGGCACCACAACTACTGTCAAGGAACATCTTTCTGTAACAGCTCCCTCCCATTCTCCTCACATATTTAAATTTCTAGTTACTGCTCTTCAGTGTAGTAAATCACGCCCCACTCTAAGACTTCTGGACTGACCAATTCATCTTGCAACACCTTCTGCAATAAAATAGGATCCTAGAAGTATCATTAAAATGACAAGTTCATACTGCTGGACATCCCATCTCTCCAAATTCCTTGCCTCTAAAAATCCAGCACGCATGCCTTCCTCAGATGGAAGATCTTTACCTCAGGTGAGTCAGAGAAGCTGCATCTCAGCCATAAAGCCTTGAAAAAAAGGTATCATTTACTTCCAGAATATTTTTGTACGTATTTCGAGCCTTATGACCTAGAAATTTCACACTGGTTTTATACTTCTAAGCTTGTCTACTTGGAAAGTTATTCTTAATTAACCTCATGTGCATACTCTTGCTCCAGATAAGAGCACTTATTCTGAAGTGACAACACTCACAAAGGGAATTAATCAGGGAGAATAACTGTGCTTTCAACTTGTACCAAACCTTAATCTGAATTAAAACTCTTCCTTGTGGAACAATCCTCTCATGTTGACTTAGATATTACTACTAAGGGAGTAAGACATTTCACACTCCTTGCCATGTTAATCTTCACTGCTTCAGAGGACTAAATTCACATTCAAGACAGAGAGCAAAGGCCCTGACTCATAAGGAGGGCCTTGGTAGGTCTGATATTTGGATATTAGCTTGCACAACAGGAGTGCTCAGGCCTGTAGTCACCAGCTCTGCTCCTCAGAGTAGACTGAGATGTTTAAGAACAAAAGCAAGCACTGAAGCACAACAAACAAGGACTTGTGATGCAGCCTTTTATTTCCTAGATGTGGGTGCCCATGTGTTAAACTGTGTTAAGCTAGGAACCACGGCTCTGAACCTTCTCCAAGATTTTGGTTGTCAAGTGTCCCACTGCTCTTGGTGTGAAAGAATGGTTTGTGCTTCTCTTTGGGGAACACTTCCCATTCTGAGCTCAGAGAGGAGCTGCCTGCCCAGCACTTAAAACTTCCAACAGCCAAATTCTCTACTGAACACAAACAGGAACCAGAAAACACAAGGCTCTTAGGAGATATGACAAGACCTTTATTGATCTGTCTTTGCTTCAGCTACACAAATTCCACTTTCAGTGACTAAATTACTCCTCTAAAATGCATTAAGCAATTTGTAAGATCAAAGGGAAGGGCACCTACAGCAGTCCAGAGAATCAAACTCTCATCTACCAATAACTCTGTGTCTGTGCCTATGTGTATGTAGGGGCAATGTGAGTACAGATTTTCCAGACAGCAAAGAAGCAAAAAACACTGGCAAAGCAATTGGCACAGCAGAAACTTCGACCTGAGAGAATCTTAACAGACCTGGGTGCAACACACCGTAACTGGCACAGCTTAATAAGAAAGCAAAATCATCAACTGACAGGTAGTTCCAGTGCTGCCAGCAGTTTTAAATGCATGTGTTATCTCACACAATAGCACTCTTGGGCTTCCAAATCTGTGTTTTCAGCACAGAAAAAAAAAATGCAGAAGTCAAATCTCTTTTTGCAAAAAGCACTGGGAAAAAAAGTGCCAAAATATGGGCACTTAATATTCATTTCAAGTATACAACTGCTATTCACTGAGAGAAGGAATTCAAAAAGCTGCTGTCAAAATATAAACTGGTTGAAGGGGTATCAGAAATGCACTCCTTATCAGGAAGAAATGTTGATTGGAAAAACACATTAAGCTTGAAAAAACTGACTTTTTTGTGTGCTTTTCACTGTGCCTCCTTGGAAAGCACTGGGATAATTACCCTAACCTAGAGTCAGTATGAAAATTAGCCTCTAAATCTCTCCCCAGCTATCAGTTTTCTGTCCTTTTTTTCTATTTTCCTCATAAGGAAAGTAAGGCCAACCAACAAACACCACACTTAGAAAACAGTCTTTTCTAAAAACTTGTCTTAGGTCAAGTACAGCAAAAAGTCAAATCTGAATATGAAAATGGACAGAAAGCACTCAGAAACCAAACAGAAAAGATTGAGTGTGGACAGAGCACAAATGCACAGGGAAGCCAGGCATTCTCTGGTAAAGAGAAAACTGTTCCACACACGACACAGAGTTGAGGAAAGAGAGTCTAAATCAAAAGCTGTTCTCAAGTAGCACATTACACCTCCCACTGTCAAAATTCCATTTAACAGGATGTGGAAGTGACAGATGGAACTGTGCTGTCCATCACACACTGGTGACACCTTGGAACCTGACTAAACACACTTCTCAGGAAAAAACTGTGTATCTTGGGTAAAGCTAACTACACAGCACAAAACATCCAGCCTTTGAGGGAGCCTGACCTCAGTTTGTTCTCATGGCTGCAGCCAAAAGGAATACAAGAACATCTACGTGTCATGCAGAGGAAAGCCAGGAAATGGTTTGACTAGAAAACTGGAGTGATCACCCTGATAGGCTCAACTGAAAACACCACAACACCCCCCCAGCTACAGAAAACCACAGAATAAAGAAAGCAACAATCAGGAGGGAACACACACAACAAGTGTCCACTGGTCACACCAAGGACCTTACCAAGCTTCTGTGCTTACCTTTAATAAGCTCTGGTTTGTAGGCTTTTCTTAGCTGCTCTAGGAAGTTGTTATAAAAAGACTCCGCCTGTTCCGTGGGCATTGCCATGTGATAGTCAGGCTTGTTTCCCTTCAGGATGCACTGGAGAGTAAACTGGCTCACACACAACACTTCATACTGTTTATCCATCACACTTTTGGACCAGTGCTTCCCACTTTCATCTTCAAAGACTCGCAAGTTCAAGATCTTTCGAACCCTAGGAGGAGGAGAAGATCATTCCTAAATTGCCCCACGTAGGATCAACAGGTATCCAGAATGAGATAACAGATGCATATTCAGTCTGCCTCCACATCCACACAGCAAGATATCCCTCTGCACCTTCATTCCCAGCCATGGGAATCTCATCACATTAGGCAGAGCCATAACCAAGAGAGCCCTTATACAGCTACACAACACTGTCAGATCATTAATGCATACCTTCATTTTACAGAGTCTGGCATCAGGACAGAATAACTGCATGTTACACAGTGACATAAAGATGGCACAGGAAGTAAGAAAGCTCACTCTTTACTATCTGCTTTTATGTGTCACAACATTATTGAATGTGTGAACAGCTTTGGGAATTTTAATCCTCCCACCGCACCAGGAAATCACACTCAACAGGAAATGAGATCATCCTAAAATGTGTTTAAAATTGTGGTTTTTTGTTTCCAGTCATGATTCACATATACTCCTCCTGCTTTGTCACTTCCTAGCACTATTCCCAAACCAGGCCCCGTAAGCCAGATGACAACAATTTTTCATCAGGATGAGAGGAGGAATCCAAGGAACAGGAGAGAACTGCAGCTGGCAGCAAAGTGGTTTGAATTTTGGGCCGATTTTCTAAAGACAGGGGACAGAACTGACTGGCTCAAGACAACAAGGGGACCTTCACAAGTGGATCATGAAAAGCAGCAGGCAGCTGCAATCCAGTCCATGCCAGGACTTTAATTAGTAACAGGACTGCATGCAAACCACTCTCCTGTCTTTGGTTTCTTCTTCTGGCTTCTTCACACCTGCAGCACCAAGGGAGCCCATCAGCTGCAAAGCGTTTCAACTGCACTCATCAGCCAGGCATTTCACACTGCACCACAGGTGAGGCAGTCAGTGTAAAATAAAGCTGAGACTTGGTTATGGTCTAGCTTCAGGGCTTTGCCATCACTAAGGCACAGTCACAAGAACATCCCTGCCAATTGGTGTGCGTCAACAGCAAACAGAATTAACTCCTGAATGAAGTGGATTGTTGAAAGCATCCACTGGAAGGCACCAGCAGAAGGCTTAAATCATCATCACTGCTCTGTTTTCTTCATAGACATGTTCGTTGTTCCATTTACAGGATTACTATAAAAGTTTCCTTTAATAGGACCTGAAAAGCCTGGTTAAGCTGATTTCTCTCACTCCTTCTGCCCAGATGCTGGCTTCCTGCCCTTCCTGTGTCAGCCATCCCAACAACCTGGTGCACAGAGCATGGCAGCTGCAGATCTCCTGCCTGCAAAATTCACATTCAGCTTCCACATTCACCAAGGTACGATGAGAAGTGATGGCAGAGCAGAAGTTACACACTGAGGGAGGCAAACATTAAGGCAAACCCATGGAGCATGTGAGAATAAAAATCCCTTCTTGACATCAGTCAGCTCCATTCCCTATTTCTTCTTTGCCTTTGCAAGGACTGAGGTCAGCCCTAGAGCAATAACCAGTCCAGAAGAGACAGAAGAAGCCCCTGGAGAGCTCTTTCTTTGCATGTGTTTGCTGGCTGAATTCCACTATTCTGTGGCCATAGAACAGATGGCCACAGCCAGTCCTCCAGGCTGCCAAAACTGATGCCTGTTTACAGACAAGGAACTGACAAGACTATCCTGCCTTTAGGAAGAACAAAACTCATGTGCAAGCTAAAAGGAGAGTTTGAGGTTTCTGTTAAATTCCATCCTTGAAGGATGGATTTTTTTTGACTCAAAAAGGACAGACACCTAAAAAAGTCTGTTCTTGATAAAAAACACATAGCAGAAAATGGGAATACATTTTTCTCAATGGAACATGAAGAATAAACTCTAAGAAGCCTGTATTCAGGGTAAAATCTGAAGAGGAACTAACAGGCAAACCTGAATTTCCCAACAGGAATAGCTGATTTGTTTAGCTACTGCACAGGTATCAGCACTGCACAAATGGAAAAGTACAGGGCAAAAGGAAGGGAGTGACTTACATGTGCTCCAGCTCTCTTTGTGTATCTTCCAAAGAAATGCCCAGCAGCACACAGAGGCCTCGTCCTATTGAACTGATTTGTTCACCACCCACTGGAGACAGGAGAGAGGGAAAAGAAAAATAAGGCTAAATGCACTGTCTTGTTTTATGGCACAAGTAAAGACTGGTTTCAGCTGGCCAACCACTAAAAAAAACAGCATTCTAAATCCTGTTTCCTCTGTCTTAAGTTTGTAGATTTGAAAGATCACATGGAAGCATTCTTTCAAAAGCTTTCCACCGTCACCACTTCTTTATGAGCTTGGGTTACTTACTCCAGCATTTAAAAACACTGTATAAAGATTTTTTTACTACAACTGGATCAGCTGTGGTAACCAGAGAAGCGGTAAAACTCTCTCCAATCCTTGAAAAATTATCCACCTGGTTGATGCCACTAAGTGCACTCAATTTCTCTATTCCACCATTCCTTTCATACTTTGCATTTTTTGTGAAAAGGTTGATTTCTACCTGATAGAGTCCTCATGGATTTTTTGAAACATGACTTTCAACAACCTGCAAATTCTGCCCTCCTAATTGGGAAAACAACCCTTTTAATGACATGTACAATAAAACACTAACTAACATAGATCTGCTGTGTTTTCCTAAGAATTGTTTTACATTAATTTAATTAAATGTTCTTAACGTGGTTGACCCTGAGATGACTGCAGTAAGAATAAATGCAGTCTTAAAACTGAGATAAGCACCAGCTCTCCAGCTGTCAAAACTGCATCCAGGCTCATGACTGGAACAGAAAGCTCCAAACATCCCATAAAACGAAAGGAGATCAGGCCTCCAGTGAAAGCTGAAAGTGACTGTGCACTAGTGGCCAGATCAGGGCAGGAGTCCTCTAGCCCAGAAGGGTTCTGCTAAGTACAGCACTGTCTCCCTCACAGAGTGATATCTCAAAATCTTCAACAGCCAGAAGTTTAAATTCTCCCCAGAAAAGTGATACTAAGTCAGCAAGAACCCCAGTGCTGACAGGGTCTGACCAGCTGTGCCCACAGTCCCAGCTGTGCACAAAAGCTGTGCCCTTACAGACACATCCTGCCAGTGCTGGTGCACAAGCAGAAGCTCTTTGATAACTTGAAGGCCACCCTGCTGCACACCCACAGCAGACATCCACTGCCTCACGGGCAAACTCCTTGGGGATTTTAAGCCCCTTGAGCACAGAAGGATCAAACCAACAGCAGGGACATTCTATCAGGACACATCATTCCTATGCTAGACCCAGGCGAGCAGTGCCTGGCGGCAGCTGGGACAGCACCACGGACACAGACACACAAGCAACGCAAAAAGGTGAGCCAGGCTGCACTGAGGTGGCAGTGACTGTAGTGCCACCGCATGCATGCCATGGGAGAGAGACCCTGGGATGCCACGGGAGAGGGACCCTGGGATGCCACGGGAGAGGGACCCTGCGATGGCACTGCCACCCCACGCTCAGCAATGCGCGGCCGTGACCAGGGCAGCCCCGCTCACACAGCACCAAGGCGGTGTCACAGCACCGAGCCTGACAGAGCCCAAACAGCGCTTGGACAATGCTCTCAGGCACACGGTGTGACTCCTGGGGATGTCCTGTGCGGGGCTCAGAGCTGGACTCGGTGATCCTTGTGGATCCAACACGGAATATTCTTGCGATTCCGTGAACACAAGCGGTGCAAGATGACTGCGACTGTGCTGCCAACACAAAGGCGCTGGAGGAGGCGATGGCAGCGTGGCTGCCAGCCCACGCCAGCCGGGCAGGGCTGCCCACAGAGCCCCACACGCACCCCCCACACAGACGCACCCCACGGCCGGGCCCCCGGGGCAGCCGCAAGCAGAGCCGACCCACGCCAAACCCACGCGGGGGGACAGGGAGAGGGGAGCGCCCACGCCGACACACGGACACACAGACACACAGCCGTCGCCGGCCCGCCGCAGCCCCGCACTGACCTGTGACGCTGGCCTGGGCCACCCGCTGCACGATCGCCTTCATGGCGCAGCGCAGCGCAGCGCAGCGCAGCGCGGCCGGCGCCGAGCGGGGACAGCGGCAGCGGCCGCTCCCCGCAGCCGCACGCAGCGCCCCCGGCGGGCCGGATGTGCCGCCGCAGCCCCGGGAATTCCGGAGGAAAGGGACGGGCGCGCACAGGACAGGTGCGCTCACGTGTTCGGCCTTCCTCTAGTTGCCTCTAGGGATCTGGGGAGGCGCCTAAATAAGGAGGATATGCTGGTAAGCAGAGCGGCATCTGCTATAGGAACAGCTATAGGGACACAGCGAGGTGCCCATAAAAACGAGGGGCTGGGAGGAGCCCTTGGGAGAAGGAGGTGGCTGTAAGGACCTGAGGAATCCATGTGGAAAGGTGGGTCTGTAGGTGCATGGGCTGGCTGGGGCTTGGCTGTAAAAGCTCCTACAGAATCACAGAATGGTGTGCGGTGGAAGGGACCTTATCACCTCATCCCAACTCGCTGCTGTGGGCAGGGACACTGCACTAGGCCAGGTTGTACAAGGTCTTATCCAAAACCTGGCCTTGAACATTTCCACAGCTGGGGCATCCACAACTTCCCCAGACAACCTGGTCAGTGCCTCACCACTCACAGTAAAAAATGTCTTCCTAATATCTAACCTAAATTTCCCCTCTTTTTATTTGTACCCATTCCCCCTTGTCCTATCACCACAGTTCCTGATGAAGAGTCCCTCTCCAGCATCCCTGCAGGGCCCCCTTCAGATAGTGGAAAGATCTGGAAGCTGAGGTGTGTGGCTGAGGAGCTTGAGACAGCTTTCCAGTCAGCAAGATGGGAAACCTTAGAGACCCCCGTGTGGGGCAGGGCAAGATGTGTCCTAAAAGGGAGAGCCCCAATAGAAACAGGGAAGCCCCCACAGAAAGGAAGCTCTGCTGGTGCAGGGCCTTGGATCCGCTCCCCCAGAAGGGAGGCCATGTCCATAGGAACTGCGGGAAGCACTGGTTATGGCCACAGAGCTGAGGGACAGTACCCTACAAGGGGACACAGCATGTGTAAGGGTCAGGAAAACCCCTAAAGAAACAAGAGCCTGGGAGCAGAACATTCAGTAAGTTTCTAGCTCACAGAAACACTTCCACACTTGTAACTCATCTCTTTTTATTTGAGCTTTTATTTGAAGAACCATTAAGAACCCTGTACCCAAAACATTCAACGATGTTCCTTCCCATTTACTAATCGTTCTCAAAGTATCCATTTCAGAGCTGCCCAGCTGAGAAGCCATCCCAGGTACATCCTGGACCATCCAGGGACGTCCTGCACACCAGCTGGGACAGCAGCTTCACACCAGCTGCTCAGAGCTGCTGTTCCAACAATGCAAGGGACAGTTTTCCAGCAGTGGTCTGGTGTCAGGCACTGGGATGGGGTTCTCCAGCACAACATCCTGAGCTTTTGGACAGCTCACTTTTCAGAAGGAGGGTCGTCATTAGGAACAAAGAATGACACCACACGCCTGAGCAGTCGAGTGAGAGGAGGCGGAACCTCTTTGTATGTTATTTCCGTTGTCACTGTCAATCCAAAAGGATATTCCTTAGTTTGTACTTCCTTGCGGATCCCTTGGTTTGCCTCTGGATCATTTTCATTCTCTGAGGAAGAGAAAGGAGGGGGAAGACAAGAAAGAGCATAGCAATGAAAATGTTTTATCCCTTCATCGTGGCACAACAACAGCCACGATGTTTGGTGGCTTTTTTTGCTTTTTCCTCACATTCTGAGGAATAGATAGCAAAGATCTGTTAACTGTGTAGCCAGAAAAAGCGATTTACTAAGGCAGGTCAGATAGCTGCACTGGTATTGGCCAAGAATCAGTGCCACAGCAGCAGCAACAGGCTTCCCAAGCTAGCCACATTAAAGCTAGCCCAATGCAAATGCCTCTTACTTCCACTCTCTGCCCACCCTCTCGGTAAAGAAATGCTTCCTAATGTCCAGCCTCACCCTGCCCCAGCACAGCTTTGAACCATTCCCACAGTGCAAATAAAACCAACAGGTTGGGAAGAGTCTAGTCCCCGTTCCTGTGACCTGAGATGAAGCACGAGTTTCTCCCATCAACATGGGATTTATTCTCCTTCAGGGGAGGCTGTCAGGGGCACCGGGAGGACACCCGGGTCACTCTGCCGGCCCCAGCGGAGGCTGCGCTCCGGCAGCCGCACAGCCCGAAGGGCCCCGAGGAGCGGGCGGGCGGCACCCGGCGCTGCACGCCCCGGCCGGGGGAAGCGGCGGGAGCGGGGCTGAGGGCAATCCCGGCGCTGCACTCCCCGGCCGGGGGAAGCGGCGGGAGCGGGGCTGAGGGTAATCCCGGTGCCGTCCCCTGGCGCTGCACGCCCCGGCCGGGGGAAGCGGCGGGAGCGGGGCTGAGGGCAATCCCGGCGCCGTCCCCCAGCAGCCCGCAGAACCCAGCACACCCCAGCACCCGAGCTCCCCCTCACGCAAGCCCCGCCCCGGACACGACGCGCGCCCGGCGGCGGGGCCCTCCCTCAGCGAAGCCGCGGTGGTGTCACTCCCTCCCCAGCCGCGGAGGTGGCCGCGGGCCCCGTCCCCGGTACCGCTGCTGGCTTTCTGCTGGCGGCTGTAGTAGAGGAGGCCGCCCAGCGTGGTCCAGCCGCCCAGCGAGTAGAGCAGCGCGGCCCTGGCGTTCCACACGGCCGCGCGCGCCGGCTTCATCGCCGCCCCCGCCGCTGCGCGCGCGCGAGACCCCGCCCCCCCACCCGGGCACGCGCGCAGGGGCGGGGCCGCGCCGTGAGGGGAGAACGAGCCCAGAGCCGCCCGCGGCACCGACAGCGGGATTCGGGAACGGCGCTAAGGAACAGCGCTCCCACCCACCCGGGGTCATTTTTCATTAATGCAGCCCCCCGGCTGCCAGGACAGCTCCTAAGAACATTAAAAGTTAAGCTTAAAGGCTGTCAAAATCTCCGTTGGCTAAACCAGCCTTCAGCTCTAGTGATGATGTGTGGAAAATGCAGAGTAAACAGAATGTAGACGAAGAGGAATAGAAATAAATTAGAAGGGAGGAGTGAAAAACTCTCCCTGAATGTTTATTTCGTGTAACAGTTAAAAAGCCTACTTTTAAAAGAGAGAAAAGGAAATGTAAATAAATTGCTCCACTTCTGTCATCAGCACAATCCACGTAAATCGTCTGCTCCTGCTGCTCGGTTTGATCAGTCACGATGCACTTGAAACTGCCAGCTTTTTGAGGTGGTCCATGAATACCTGGAGACTCACATCATCTGTCAGGATTGGAGCTCCTGATTCCTGCAGAAAAAATAAAGAAAGAAGGAGCCTAAAATACTGTTGTTAACACAGGGGACGAACTGAAAGCAAACCAAATGCCAGCACTCTGAACTAATAATTGCCTGCTAAACCAACCACCTTTTCCTTCTGCAGAAGACAGATGCTACTCTTTGGCAACAGCACTGACATTATCCTCTGCTACAATCTGAACTGCTGCAGGGAAGTCTCTGCTTCCTAAAGCATTAGGAATTTTGCTGCTCAAAGCTCTACACAACCCAGGTAAGCAAAGAGGATATACAAAGATTCTCAGCTAAATTAGATCTGTATGTATCCACATGCTAGTGACTTTTTCCAGAATACTGGAAATACATGACATCCAGGCTTGAAAACTGCATTCTGATCATCCAGTGCTGTTTATCTTATCAACAAGCATGAAAAGGAATCGAGGACAAATGTAACTCCATTCATGGCCACATGGTGAGACAGGATGGCTACTGCACACATAAACATGGACATTTTACAGCATTCCCAAACATGAGCAGCTCTTCCATGGCTTACCTGGCCCCAGGCATAGAGGTTATTGTGGGTCTGAGAAGGATTCACTTTAGACAGGAGGAACCGGGCCTATGGAGACAAAAGATGAGGAGTTTGGTAAAATGAGAGACCTGTCTGCTTCCTCAGGCCTCATCCCACCTTAGATCCATGACCAGCAATGCTCCTGCTTTTGCAAGCAAGGTATTAATTTAACTTCAGCAGGTTTCAAGTCCCAAAATAGCCCTGCTCCACAGAAAACTTGCCTCCAAGGGGCACAGAGTGCTCTGTTACAGCAGGCTGTGCGCTCCTGGCAGGGCAGCTCTGATTCCATGGGACAGGAATCCATAGCACAGGAAACACCAGCACTGTTCTCCCCATGCCATGTCTCTCTTCAGAAAAGGCTCAGTGCAAGGCCAGTGGAACAGAGTCCCATCAAAAATCAACACCAAATGTTTGGTTTGGAACATCGGTTCCTGCCTGTTCACTGCTACAAATAAGCACAGCACAACTGCAATTCCAGGCAGAGTGAAAATAACAACTATTTTATACCCTCACTCAGTGTTTGAGAATGAAGAAACAGGTGGTCAGTCATTCAGCATTACCATCCTAGCAAGCTAACTATAGGCACATAACCAAATAATTTCTTTCCCACCTTTTTATTGGGGAATAAAAACATATTTAAGTCAGCTTTTCCATTTTTTCCCACCCTCAGATTTCAAAAGCATATCCAGCAAGTGATCAGCTTCTTAAAAGACAGAGCTGTAGTAAAAGCTGATGAGAAAATATGCAAGCTCTGTACTTTGAAGAGCTAAATTGTGTTTGACTTACAGAACCATCCCTTCAGAAAAGCAGAATGAGCCACTTGCTCTAGGCAACAACAGGAAGAGTTCCTCCATGAACTTCCTTACCTGACTGCCCCCATGTTCAGTGTGGATGTAACGTGGCATTGGGAATCTGGTCTGCAAGATTTCCTGGGCATCATCCAGCGGGGCTTGCAGGAGGTGCTTGAAGTTTTCATATTCAGGCATGTCTTGGTATCCAGCTTTCTGCCACTGTGCAATAGTCTGTTGATGGGATAGGGAGGAGATGAAAATGGAGCAGAGATGTCCTGCAAGCCTCCTGTTTTTACCCTGCCTGTCTTAAGGCAGCAAAATGCTGCAGGTTCTTCTGCTTAGGGGACAAGCACACCTTCACTACTCTGGCTACAACATTACTTTCTGTCCCTGAATTCAAGCAGAGGCACCCAACACAAAAGCTGGCAGCAATTTGTGCAGTACAAGAGCTATTTGTTGAAAATCTTCATTATGTTTCAGCCTGTGCCAACACAGAAATGAAGCATTTATAAATCACTGAGATTTTGAATCTGAGTTGGCCTTACAGTATTTTCAAGGTACCTATTGCATGTACCACATGTATGTAGCAATTGCTCTGTACACACACAGGTCAGACACCCAGCTCTTGCCTTGTCTAAATTTTACCCAGTTGCTGAGTGCCTTGCTCTGCAACAGTAGATGGTAACTGTTTAAGGTAACTCCAGAAGATTTTTAGAAGGAGCCAGTACCTAAGCACTTCCCTCAGTCATGAGGGAAGGCATATAGCAGCAGCTTCCAGAAACATCCAGTATTTAAAAGCAAAAACTGGAAAACTGCCTAACTGATTTCTTTTAAGAGCAGCAGTACGTGTGAAAACCCTGCAAGCAAAGTCTGTCACTTCCCTGAAAATACTTGCAACTCTGTTAAAATATCTTCTTGTAACTGTGCCCTGCTTAACTTCAAGTTTCTCTGGCCTTTTCCAGGCATGGTAAGGGACCACCTTCATGGCCAAGCTAACACAACAGCTGCTACTCGGTGCAGAATACATCCTTAGTGATTCCAGTATCATTTTCACTCTGACAGTGCCTGGAATTGTATCCCAACAGGCAGCATGTGTACACCCAGTCACTGTGCTGTGTGGGCTTTGCAAGAAGCTTATTTCAGACTAACAGCAAAGCTGCCTGCATGCATGGCAGGAGGGAAGGAGTACAAACAGAGGAAGTGAATACATTTCACCATACCTCACCAAGGTAGATAACTATCTGGAAGAAAGTATCCATCAGTAGGATTCTGTCAGGAAGAATACTGCTGCTGTCCAAAAGCACTGGCTGGGGAAAATAAAGAACAAAGTCAGGTACCCCTAAGCCATCAGATCTCAGGATGCCAGAGAGCAATTTCTACGCCCATCCAAATGTAATTTGATATGATCTTGAACAAAAGTATCTTGTCCTTTAATATTTTAAAAAATCTATAGGGGCCTTTTAGCTGCAATAGTGTTACTTTGACTGAATACTCATTATTTTGGGTTAATTCACCTGTTCCTGGAAAACACAGACTCACCTCAGGAGGTCCATGGAAAGAATAAGCATAAAGGATGGGCTGGATCATAATGAGGGACTGGGTGAGATCCTGCCTGGCAAAGTGGTGCCGGTAATAGGAAGATTCATCTGGACTGTTATTGAAGACCTGCAGGAACGGGGAGCGGCGCAGGTGGAAGATGAACTGCACCAGAAAGAGGAGAGAGACAGCAAATGTCAGCCAAAGTAGCCAAAACTTCTGGACCCAAGTCCCATATTTTTCCAAATTCTTTGGAAAAAAGTCTACCCCTTAATAACTCCTCAGACTTCTTCCCTTATCAGTCTCTTGCAGCACTGAACTACAGGACCAGTCCATTAGATTTAAAAAGCACCTGTTCCTGCCCTGCTGAATCTGATAAATAGTACAAGATGTTTTATCATCATTCCCACTCACCCCTGCACTTCTCCCATGGCTGTGGGAAGTGACATTCTTACCTGAGGATACAATGAAAATGATTCTGACAGCCTAAAGGAGTTGGGATCATCTTTGTTGTATTGTCCGAATTTCTGACACTGTTGGAAGCAAAATGGATACTTTGGTTATCTCTCTCTTTTTTCCATTTTTTCTTTTTTTAGAATTAACACCTTTTTTTCTAGCAGGGCATTCTTTTGTGAATTTTTAATCAAGGCATGAACCTGACAAGAACAAGTACTACAACATTTACAGGCTATTTTTCTGTAAGTCAGTGGTTTCTTTGTCTTTCTGGAATGAGAATGAAGATGCAGTCTATTCTGATACATGTATTAATAAAATCTAGATTTGAAATTATCCAAGAATGAAAGAAATGGTGCTTCTATAGCACTACCCATTTTTTTCCCATTAATTCAGGGCTACTACACTACACCTAAACTGCTTTATACACTATGAAGCACTTCTGCAGCAACTACTTCTTGCAGAACAGCAGCACACCAGCATTTGACCAACTGAAAAAAAGCATCAATGGTTTTAGCAATCAAACTCTATAAATGATCCCACAGTCATTTCAGCACACAGCATGTTCCTGTTCGTGCTTGTGCTCAAATCTCTATTTGACTGGCCTTGTTCTTTAGGGTCTGATGTGCCATACTGTGTTAGTACCAACCCCACATGGGTGTCTGGATAAGGCCAACAGTGATTTGGAAAATTTGGGCTTGTGAAATTCAAAGCAAGAGGCAGTAGGAGGTTGCAGAATTAATTCAGACTGCTACCCTGAACTTGGTCCACATCTGAATGCTGTGTCCAGGTCTGGGCTCTCCAGTGCAAGACAGACATGGATGTATTGGATTGGGTGTAGCAGAGACCACCAAGTTAGTCAGGGGTTGGAGCATCTTATGAAGAGAGGCTGAAGAAGCTGGATTTGTTCAGCCTGGTGAAGAGTGGGATCAGGGAGTCAACTCACTGTCTACTTGACTGTTAACTGGGGAAATGGAAATTCTGATTAAGGGATAGAGGCAAGGGAGAGTAAAAAAAAAATCAGTGACTGTGATCAGACTTTGGAACAGGCTGTCAAGAGAAGCAAGAGAAACCCCATCTCTGGAGTTCTTCAAAACTTAGCTGAACAACAGTTGGAGCAACCTGCTCTAACTTCAAAGCTGGCCCTACTTTAAGCAGGACTGTTGAACCAGAGACCTTCCCAGCTGCATTATTATGTGTTTCATTATGCCTTATTCAACCTCAGGTTTAACCCTTTGAGCATGATGGGATGTTCACCTATTCCATCCCAAATCTGCTGATCACACTGGGTCCTGAGTTATCCCATGCCACAGCTATGTGACCACGACCAGAGCACAAACAAAGCAAGTCAATCTGAAAAAAGACTGCTGCTGTCACTTCCATTTTTACTGAAATCAAGAGTGCCCCCAAGCTCAGTGTGTTGGCCTTACCAGCCTGATGAGCTGCCTGTCCAGCCAACGCAGAACATCGGGTCCCTCCTCAGACTCAGCCCTGTACACCCCCAGCCGTGCCATGAGCACGGCAGCAGCCTCCTGGTCAAACGCAGCCTCGATGTGCTGGAGCTGAGTCTGTGCATCTGCCCAGCTGCAGGGTTAGCAAAGGGTTAGTGCCACATGCATCCACGTGTGCCAATGCATGCAACAAACAGTCAGGAATTCCAGCAGACTGGAGCTGGAGGTGCTGCCACTCTGCCAGAGCACTGGGATGGGGTACTCACTTTCTGGCGATGGTGGTGACACGGATGCGCCTCTGTGTGCTGGAGTGCTGATACTGAGTGACAAACTGCACTGCCCCTCTGCCTCCCTGAGGGATGGGTGCATTGTGCTGCAAGGGAAACAAGGTCAGCCTTCAAAACATGATGGCTTTTTCATAACTCTTCCCAACTGTAACAAACACCCACAACACATCAAAGAATCACGAACAATTCCTGAACTTATTTCCTCATCCTTTGCAACCATCCACCTGCAACACAGGAGATGCCATTGCATTTTCTGGACCTGTAACAAGTAGTTTGATGTGTAAAAAATATGATTTAAAAAAAAAAAAGAGAAGCCAGGACTGACCTGATTTACCACTTCAAAGTAAATGGCCAGAGTTGTACTGGGATCCAGACTACAGATTTTCCATTGAGATGTCCCTCCGATTCCAAGTTCCTGCACAGAACCAAAAATAAAGCAGCAATTTTCTTCTAGCAGCAGGAAAGGCAAGCTTATGTTAAATTCTGGTTAGAGGTACAAGTAATGGCAGGCCTTCTAGATTCCTTATCTTTTGGGTGTGAGTGAAGTTACTGAAGGCCAGTTAAAAGAAAGTCTTATAAAGAAAGAATTTAGTCTAGGAAAGGCTGTCATCTCCTAGGGATGTTTTCTTGAAAACTCTGACATTCTAGCTGAGCTATAGGTCTAGACAGAAACTTTGCATTGTTTATTTACTTCTTTATTAAAGATTTTTCCATGTCAGAAACTTACATTTTCAGAGACACATGGCCCTTTAGCATTCAGGGATATACACGGTCCAATGGCTCCTGCAATTTTCAGCTCCCTGGAGGTCTTGAACAAGGGTAAAAAAAAAGTTGCTGTTTTTTTAATGAAGTCAGTCAAACAGAATACACACAAAATCAGCTGCTCAGCTTTAATGAGATGGTATTTTCCCAGACCATCTACTGCTACAATCAGTGAAGGTAAGAGAATCTACAGAGCCACATTTTAACAATGAAGGCATATTTATATGGATGAGACAGTATGAAATGCTCCTTGTTGAGTGAGCAGAGGCTGTTTTAAAATGAAACAAAAACAAAACAAACAAACAAAACGAAACAACCCAAACAACAAAAAAAACCCACCCAACAAAACAAACCCACAAACTTACTAAGCTTCCAAATAAAAATCCGTCCAGTACAGTGCTTCTCCCAAAGAAGCACTACATCTGACCTCAAACATATAGACCTTCCAACACCACAGAGACTGAAACTGACTTTTGAATGAACACCATTTGTATTTCCCCGTTCCTGTCATCCAACCAAACTCATCTCTCACCTTCACATCCAGATTTGCACCAAAAGCCATCCGAAATTCGCCATTGTAGCCTTTGCTGAATACCCGCTGGAAGGTCTGCTTGAAGAGAGAAGTGTTGAAGGAGTCTCCCATCACCATGTGTCCTCTGGGAAAGAAAAAACAAGGGAACTGAAGCCACTGGGAACTAGAAGTACAAAGGATACATGCCCTGCACCTCAGATACATGCAAACACATGCAGTTACTGCTTTACAGCATGCCTTTGCATAGGCAGGATTCATACCAGGGAGCGCAGATTCACGGGTGCCTCCTACAAAGCCACACAGGTTAGTGCTCCATCTTTGTCAGTCTGCTACCTCAAGTCTATTTCTTGCCATTGCTTTAGCTGCCTTCAAAACGTTCATGTTTCAACCCTGGGAAGTTCTTTGCTCAGCCTGCTTTCCCTGAGCAGGGCTGGAACCACGCAAACTACACCAGGGGTGGCTGCACCACTGCAGCACGAGGAAGGTGCGTGGGGCTGTGCTGGACCTCCCCTAAGTGCCCTGGCAAAGCCAGGCCTGACCAGATGCAGCTCAGTGACACAACACAGCGTCAAAAAGTCTCTCTTCTCCCTGACAGCACTGAGGGATTATTTACGAACACCTTGCACTTGCAGTAAGACATGCCAAGTCCCCAAAAGGCCTGGTTTAGCACACGGCCCTCCTCACAGAGACTGTTTTCAGCAATATGGAACACAGATATTCACCCCTTAGAGATGTCACTTAAAACTGGACCCAGGGAAGTCAAGAATCCCTGGAGAAAGCATAAGCGAGCTGTTAAGCAGAGAAAATCTGGCCCACACAAGGAAAGCTTCTACCCACCATCGAGTTTTCTAACAGCAGTGCTAATTCACATGCTGCTTTGAGACTCCAGAAATGTGGACTGGGATCAGGTGAGGCTTGCCATGTAATTCCTGGCAAATTCAAACCACAGTTTAGAACAGAATGATAAAAACCCTTCTGCCCTGACAGCACACTTAAATGCTTTCTGAACCATTCTCCCCTTCTAAAAAAACCCCAAAAGGCAGGTGCCAGCTGTGTGCTGCCCTGCTGTGAACATACCCAGTGAGGTTGGCACAGCACTTCATCTCCAGCAGCCCCGTCTGGTCCAGGGCACAGGCGTAGATGTCGATGCAGTGCCCGTTGGCCGCAGAGCGGTTGGCCAGAGTCTCGTAGTGCTGGAACACAGGCACAGGAGGCTGCAGCGGGCAGCATTCCTGCTGCTCCCCAGCCCAGCCCAACACACGGGGCAATCACCAGTGCTGTGCTAACTGAACAGGTGTTGGCTGCAGCACACTGCTGCCTTCTAGGATGAGGGGTGCATTTGGATGAGCCTGAGTTTATTGTCTCAAATACAGACAGTGCATAAATCACATTGATTCATCTAGTCTGTGATGACTTAGTGGGAACCCAAAGATTTCCAGGTGATAGTTAAGAGAACAGGGGTCATCCTGCTTTCTCTAAGCTGACAGGCACATTTCATACCTCATTTTTTTACCATTTTAATGGTTGTTTTATGTGTCAAGAAGACAAAGGAGGCTTTCTGGAAATGACCAGTTCTTGGGAGACTTTTTCTTCCCCAGGAGAGACAATGATGTGGATGAACAAACTCTCCACCCACCATCAGCTAATTAACAACACTGAAATACTTTCTTCTCTGAGAAGGTGTAAGACCATGATGGAGAACTAGGAGGAAGTCTTTTTTACCCTTTCCCTTGAGCATCCTCATAATTTAACATAAACAGACTCAGGCACTTCAAGGACAACCATGAAACACATGTAGTGTTCTGACACAATACTCAGTTTTAGCTTTTAAACACACCCAGCATGCACCAGCACCTACTTTGGTGGCCTTCTTCATGAACCTTGCATTGTCCTTATCTATGTCATGCCAGGAACGGATGGGTGTTTTCAGTTCATCTCCCACCACCATGCCCGGCCCTTGTGTTGGTGGCCCACCTGTGAACAGCATTATTCTGGCCCCTGTGTTTGGAAATGTGCCCTAAAATAAAAACAAACACTTGTATCAGAGAGGGGGAGGAGGGGAAAAAAGGGAAACTGATTAAATGGAAACAGTGCTTTCTTTGGAGAAGGGCCTGCATGTGCTTCTGTAATGTCAGTGGGGACCTGTCCCTGCTGGAGGCCACCTCGATAAATAGTGATGCATTCCCTGACAGTCACAGCACTCTGTGAGTTTCAACTCAGACCATGTCAAGCTTCATGTCTTCAAAACAGGAAACAGGCAGTTTCTGTTTTCTTTACTTGTATCTTAGATGGCAACCAGATAAATCCAGTGCATGGTATCACCTCTTGTGTGGCAACACACAGAAGAATCAGAGACCTTTAAACACCTGCAAATTTCAGCATTTAGATGGAACCTTCCAGCCCACTCTACATCAGCTGGTGCTAGTGCAGCTCAAGTGTCAGCAGAGACGAATTGCACCTCTGCACCCCACTGCAACCCAGCTGCCCTGACACCTGCACTCATCTCAGCAAGCACTGCCACGTGCTTACCTTGACCTGCTCCTCTCAAACAACAGCATTAAAAGTACCTCCAATAAGCCAACTGCAATTGAAAGAGCCACTCCTGTAGAACGTAAAGGTCTCTTTCCCTGGGTCACTGGCCATGGGTCCCTTTGCAGCTCTCCAAGCAGATCTGTTAAATTCATGTCAATCTTATGCACGGGCTGCAGGAACCTGCAAAAATTCAAATACAATGTTTTCCTGCTTCTAAGTTCAAAGAAGGAAAAAAGTGCCTCTTTGTTCCTGGCACACATAAATTGCACTGAGACAGTAATCAGAAGTAGAGACATGCAGCAGGGTGCCTTCTTGCATCCAAACTTTCCAAGATAACAAGCCTGTGCAAAATAAAAAATTTGATCAAAGCAAGACATCAGGAACTGATAAGAAGGCAAAGTCACATAAAGAACAGGAAAGAAGTTCAACGGTGAGTTAGTTTGCTGAAAGGCATGAGAGCTGCCACTGAAAAAAAGGAGCTGAGAAAGAGAAAACTGCATTTAACAGAGCTAAATAACTGTGACGAGACAATACCATTTAAATCTTCTCTCCCCTCTTGGGAAACCCTGGGTTAGAAGAGTGACCTACAGGCAAAAAGGGGCATAAAACATCTGCCTTGCTGTGTGCTGTGCTGGTGAAGCTTACCTGCTGGAAATAACAGGTTGCTCTGGGGTCTGAAGAGGTCTTCCCGGTTGCATGGGGACAGCTGGCCTTGAAAGCCCAAGCATATCCTAGAGAACAGTAAAGAGAAGGCAAAGGAGATGTATTATTCAAACACTAAATATGTTATTTATATTATTATTTAATATACCCCAAGCCCTGCAATACTGCAGCATTAACTATACTTAAACCTGTAAAATTATTCATCTTTGCACTGCCATTAGGAATGGATCACGGGTTCATTATGTGAGATACACAAACGCAACCTTGAATGAGCTTCCAAGAAATTTACAAAGGCAAAAAGACAGGACAGACACTGGGAGGGCAACAGGCTCACAGTTAAAGAGCACTGAGCCCTCCTTTCTCCCAGTGCTTGAGAGCCCAACAGAGCTGAGAGGTACAAGCCCCTGCCCTGAGGGATGGCAGAGCAGCCAGGCAAGGCAGAGCACACCTGTATTTGCTTGGCTGTCAGGTCCTTGGTGCCCCGGAACACGTAGCTCTTGGAAATCCCTTCACAGCTCAGCTCGTGAACCTGGACCATCCTGCCAAAAGTGATGAGCCCCACCAGGGCATCGGGAGGCAGCAGGCTCAGGGACATCTGCAGGGACTCCTTCAGGGCCTGCAAATCCTCCTCTTCCAAGCATGTGTCCACAACATACAGGAAAATCAACGGTGTCTGCGGGCCTCGCTGATGTGGGAAGAAATGACATTTTATAAAACCTCCAGGCAAGGAGTGAGCCCCTTCCTAAGCACCTTGCAGACATGTTATTTCTATTATCCTAAGAAAAGTTTACACATATATCATCTGTCACAAACAAGACAATTCTGGGGGCTTCAAACTCGCCTGTGGTTCATTTACCTGCACTATATATTCAATTGTTGAAAACTGAGGCATAAGCTCTGCTGGTTGATTGACTTCAGAAATGCCTGCATATGCTGGGGGGAACTGAAAAAGAGAACAAAAAATTAGGACAAGGAAGTTGCAGGACAAAAATGTAGGGCTCTCCTCTGCAGTACAGAGCCTGCCCTGCAGATGATGTGGTTATTCAACTCTTTATTTACTGCCACTGCATCGATCTGATTAATTCATGACAAGAAACCCACAGTGCTGTTTTCCTAAGCACAGACAACAAGTGGCCAGCAGGATGGACAGCTGCTCAATCCAGTGTAAATAAAAGGTAGGATTACAGCAGCAACAATGTATTAGTTCACATCCTTTTAGCCATACAATAGTGTCTGATGACAAAAGTCTACTCAAATCTAATGAATTTCATATTCTGCAAGAATAGTAAATATCAAATGCAAAAAACACCCTGGGACACATGGAACAAAACAGCATTTTTATCTCCTTCCTATGCTCTGCATGCCAGTAAAATCCCTGACAATATGTCAGGTAAAGCAGACTGTACCCTGGCCTGGTTCAGCAACAGAAGAAGGCCAAGGGAAGGGACCTAGAGAAGCAGAATTTATGCCTAATGTCCAGGGAAGGCCATCAATAAAATCATGATTCACTGAAAAGGTGGAAGTGCTTTTTCCAGCTTACCTGGTTTCTCTGAAAACAGAAGTTACAAGCCCAAAGCTTGGCCCGATAATCAACTTGGCTGCAAGGGAAAGATGAGGCATTGGCATGACTTCTGGAAAAATTTACAGCACAGCTTCACAATTAATTCATTAATCTACGCTGGTTCACAGCACTGAGGAAGAAACAGACACTCCAGCTTTAACAGCAAGTGTTTTAGGGATTCAGACTCTTGTTCTATTACCAGGAAGTTTACTAGCTCATCCAGCCCTGCCATTTCCAGGCTTGTCAGCATGAGGGACCACTGACAGCTCTCTGAAGCTTAGCCCTTGGCAGACACAGACACAGACCTGGGTCTAATCATCCTTTCACGACACTTAGGCTTATCTCCTTGTCTTATTGTTTGTGCAGCTGTAGCACACAAGTGCTCCACTCTCAGAGCAGCAGGAGCCATCCACCCAGATCCTGTGCAAACACGGAACAAACAGGCTGTTCCCTGACCCACAGTTTACTCTCCTCAGCCCGTTACAACATCCTGCTAGTGCGGGGTGCCTTGCCACGTTCTCATTCCACGGCTTTGAGCTCACTTCACTTCCTCATGCTGGTATTCCCTGCTTTTCCTCAGTCCAACACCATGCTCCGAGTATGCATGATCATCACATGATTTTGGGACTGAGATACTCCTCTAAAATTACCTCATTATGCTCCTACTGGAACTGACCTACAAGCAGCAGGATGTGTAGGAAGTAGGAAAACAAGTGAACATCACAGTCCAGAGCACAATATCAGTACAATGGGTATCTTTGTTTATTATCAGTTTCCTCATTCACCACAAAATTCTCTGGGATGGTGAGAGGACTCTCTGACTTAACAGCCTCCCCAAAGACCCTCCTATCTCCTTTGCTCTTGCCAGCTCTAAAAACAGGAATGCTGATGTATGGATTTTAACAAGCCCACCACATCGAAATGAAAGAGGCTGCCAGGCATTGGGCAGAGAAAAAGGGGAGTAAGGAAGCAGTGAAGTTCAGATGAAAATTAGGTGCTATCCAACCTCTCCTAACACCCCCAGCCAAGCAATTCCTACCAGAGTGGGTTGAGCACAGCTTTGCAGGTCGGCCTGCTGCAGAGCACTGGTTCATACTGCACAGGGGGCAGGTCCAGACGTTCCTTCAGCGGGGTCAGGAGACAGGCCAGGGGCACAACCATCCTCGTGGCCTCCAGCCTGCTGGAGGGCCACACGTTCCAGCTGAAGCGCACCCCATCACGCTCCTCATTCTGCTGGATGAACTCCAGGTACGTGGCCATGGCCCTGCAGAAGCTCTGGAAGGACAGAAGAAGGCACCTTCAGGCAGCAGCCACTCGTGTGGACAACAGGCCTGCAAAGAAGCTCAGCAGGTCAGCTACAGGTGGGGGCACGAGACACTGCAGGAAAAAGCCAATACAGTACAATGAATTAATCCCATTATCAAATGAACCATGTGACTCCATTAATCTCTTCTGTCCAGTGCTCTCATCAACATTACAGCCAATTAAAACACCACCAAATCCAACAAAGAAACAAGGAAAACTGACACTCAAAGTCAGAATGTAAGGGGGTTTTTTTCTTATTATTCACATTTAACATCTCAATACCCAACCAGCCTCATGGCAGCCTGAAGGCAGTCCTGCCTGACTGGGTCAGTAAAGGAAAACAGGGCAGATCTGCAACACGTCCTGGAGCCTTCAGCTGGAACGCTGCAGGGAGAAATCGAGGCCAAGTCTGAGACCAAAACAATCACAAATGTCACCAGGCTGCCAGCCTGACCTGCTTACAAAGGGAAAGGAGTACATTAAAAAATGTCAAAAAAGATCTTTTGGACACCCACTCTGCATGGCATCATTGTCCCACTGCCAGTACGGAAGGAACTGAGAGTCCCACAGACTTCAGAAAACATCAAAGAGGAATATCCCCAACACAACAGAGGAGTCATGCTCAGTGTTGCCTCACTAAACTCTTCAGAGTACAACACAAACAAGAGCTTCCAGGCCATCACTATCTTTGATTTCTCTGAGAAAGGCAAGGACAAGCCTACCAAAAAACTTACTTGCCAAATCCAGACCACAAACACCACACAGCATCAGCAGCAACTCACAGAGTCAAAAGCAGCAGCTCCACAACCTGCTTCAGACAAGGAAACTCAGAGGTTCACCTACAGCTGCAGATGCTCCAGGATTACCTTACTTCTGGTCCTCACTGCAGGTGGGATATTCAGGAGGGCCACGCACATGAGAAATCAAAAGCATCACCTCCCCTCAGAGGAGGAGAAGTTTTGGTGTAACCTATTCCTACAGAACTCCAAATTCACTGTCATTTCTTCTTCCTTGCTGTTAAGGATGTAAATCAAGCTTAGGGAGAATTGCCCTATAATTCCACCTCCCTCTCTGGATGAACAAACAGAAGGGTTCACAATACATCCCCACCATAAACAGGTCTGTCGGGGTGAAAGTCAGAGCTGAGCCTGCCTGTAAAAGATCCTGCACATCACAATAGCAAGACAAACATTTGACATCTCAGCTATGCAGCACAGCCACAGGGCAAATTTATTCCGTGTTCCTCCAACTGCAGCCCAGCACCATTTCCCTGCCCCGGCAGAGCCACGATTGCCGTGCTGCGTTTGGCGTGGGCTGTGGCCCTGCTTTGGGGTCAGGACAGCAGGAGAGGTGTAATCATCCAGCTGCTGCGCTTGGCATGGTTATAGGGGACACCCCAGATCCCCGTGCAGCCACCTCCGCCCCCAGACCACGGATCCCACAGGGCAAAGCACTGACCCTCCACAGCACTGACCCCAGCCCTGCTCTGTGGGACACTGCCGGTGCCCATCCCGGGCAAAGGGAACACGGCCGAGCTGCCCTGCTGCTCTGTGGGACACTGCTGACCCCCCCCGCCATGCAAGCACCGCGGCAGGGGACACCACCGACCATGCTCGACACCCCCTTCAGGGGACACCACTGACCGCCCCCTCCGGACCTTCCTGCAGGGGACACCACTGGCCCGCCAGCACCCCTCGCAGGGGACGCCCCCGACCCCGTCCCCCTCACAGGGGCCGTCCCTGCCCGGCCCCGCCGCCGCCTCCCCTCAGGGGCACAGACCGACCCCCCCCCCCCCCCCCCCCCCCCGCCATAGCCCCGCCGCTCCCACCTGCCCGCGCCGCTCGCGCCGCTCCCTCCCGGCACGCCCCGCGCGCCCGGCAAGGCCACCTCAGCGGAGCGGGCTGCCCGCACTCAAGATGGCGGCGGCGGCATCACGCCTGTCCCGCCCCCGCGGAGGCTCCGCCGCCATCTTGGCTAAGGGCGCTCCAGCCCGGCTTTCAGAAGGCGGGGAGCGGCGTGCCCAAACCAAACATGGCGGCGCGGCGGCGTCAGGTCGGCCATCTTGGCTGAGGGCGGCAGGCTCCGCGGTGGAATGGCGACGGGCGGGGCGTCCCTGCCGAGTGTGGGCTGCGGAGCCGCCTTCCTGCTCTGCCACGGCGTGAGGGAAGCAGCTCTGCCTTCAAGGGGCTGGGCTGCTTGGGAGCTGCTGTCGTGTTCAGCTGTAGCACACGCGTTCAGCAGGGAGCATAGAGCTTCCTGGGAAGAGGTTATCAGTAACACTCCACTAATAACACAGAGACACTTTTTAAAGAAATAAACTGCGAGCCCCACACAGTCTCACCCTTGTCTTAGTTCCCGGCTCCTCACTCGGGCCGAGGGTTCTGTCCCCGGGCACATTGGCTCAGCAAAGTCATGAGGCCATGCAGCCCAGCAGCAAGGCAGGGACAATCCATCGAATTTTCCTCCTGCTCTATTCCCTGAACCAGTTTTACCCCTACATCTGCTTGAGGCCACAGTGGTTCATCACTCTGCCAGGAAATCTGTACCCAAGCCTACTGGGAAGAGCCCTGCAGTGCCCAGGCCCTCTGGAGAGGGGAGGCCCAGGAATGGACACAATTTTCAGGGAGCCTGTGGATATGAGGAAGGGGTTTGGCACGCCTGACTTGCCCCAGGAAGTTGTCTCTGCCTTGAAACTAAGCAAATACGTTTCCTCTTTCTTGCTTCCATCTTCTGATGCTTCCCAGAGTCTCTTCCAAAGCCGAGGAGGAAGAACCTTTTCCTAGTGAGCCCAAGACAGAAATCCTCCCCTGCAGCTTTGTGTGAAGCCCTGCAAGTGAGATTTGTCCTATCTGAATGCAAGGACCTGAATCCACTGCAGACTTTCACACGTATTCAAGGGGCAAAGGCATTGCAGTGAAATACCTCAATGTGCTTCTAATAGTTTGGGTGTTTGCCTTGAATTCATGCAGTGGTCAGCTTATAAATATTTCCCCAGCTTCCGTGTGGGCACCACTCCACCTTTGCTTAAAGGAAATAAATGCCCTGTGATCAAGTTCACTCACCCGTGCACTGTCAAGCTTTGGGGGTTTTTTTTCCTGTTTTCTTTCTTTTAAATGCAACAGAAATCTGTGTTTGGAATGTGCAGAGTACTCTTCCAGTTCCAAAACAAAACAAAACAAAATGCTGTGTGAGGTGAACATCAGTTTTGCCTTCCCAGCTTCTTGACATCCCAAATACAGTGGGAATAAAAAAGTAGAAGCATAATAAAGTGCATAAAATTCAAATTACTACTACTGCTAGCATTCTAAGACCCAGGACTGGCTCTCCAAGTAGGAGGCAAAGCAAATCTGCTTTTCTGAAGTTGCCTGTTTGTCCTTCCCATCTTCCTCCCATTGCCACATCCCAACAGCAAAGAGCCTTACTAGGACCCAGCGCTTCAAGGCCATAGTGCACACCTCTGCAAGCATTAGATGAACTGAAATACTGAGTAATTACTGTGAATTTGTGTCCTGCTTTCAACTTTCAGAGTTACCTTTCCTCCCTCGGAGCTGGTTTAGTGCTGCATTTTTGATTGAGGATTAGGAAGATGTTGATAACGCCCTGATATTTTAGTTCTTGCTGGGCAGTTCTTATGCTAAGTCAAAGACTTTTCAGGTTCTCATGCTGCCCTGCCAGCCACAAGGCTGGGGGTGCATAGGAATTTGGAAGGGGACATAGACAGGACAACTGACCCCAAGTGGCTCAAGGAGTATTCCTTATTCCTTACTGTAGGGTGTCATGCTGAACAATTAAACTGGGCAGAGTTGGCTGCTGGTTTCCAGCTCACTGCTTGGGCACTCCTCGGGCAATGGTCAGCAGAGGAGGAGCAACTGCATTGTTCATCAGTTCTTTTATGTAATATTTTACCATGATTTTCCCTTCCTTTTCTGCCCTGTTAAACTGTCTTTATCCAATATATAAGCTTTACAATTTATTCCAATTCTCTCCCCATCCCACTGGGGAGGAAGTAAGGGAACACCTGTGTGGTGTTTACCTATCTACTTGGTTAAACCAAAACAGTTTGGAAGAGAAGCACAATCTTAAAGCTGTGTTTGTGGGCCAAATAACCCAAGTAAAAGCTTTCCCAAAAGCATCTCCTGGAAGAATCACAAGCTTGCCCAAAAGGTGGGAGAAAGGAAAACCTCACAGGCTGCCTGCACAAGCCCCAACTTGGTTTGTGTTTAACAGCTGAAAAGGAAGAGAGCTTTGAGGTCTGGTTCCTGTCCTCCCCACTCCCCAGAAGATCTCCCGAAGGGTGAGCGAAGTGCAAGGACCGACTTTCTCATGTTGGAAGTGAACATTTTCAATGGCAGCTTGGACACCGTCCACAAAGCTTGTCCCAATACCTTTGAGTCTCCTCCAGACTGCAAGCTAAGCTGGGCTTAGCGTGGCTGAGGAAGGCCTGGCCATGCATTACTCACGGGTGAAATGACAGGGAAGTCCCAGCCAAGTGGAGCAAGAGGAGGGAAAGGTGGTCTGTGTGCGGCAGAGGACAGCGCTGCTTGAGGTGTCTCTAGCCTGTTTCAAAGCAGCAATAGGAGACCCAGCTGTGTCCACTCACTGCAGTTTTTTCCCAAAATCTGCTCTGCACATGGAGGCAGAAAAGAAACCAATGTGGCTTGAGACCGAGCTTTTTCGCTGTTGGAGCCCTGGGGGGAGCCATCCCGGGAAGAGACAGGAGATGGTGCTCTAACAGCACCAGAAGAACAATTACCCATCCCACCTTTAACGGGCCCGTTACCATCAAAGCAAAAATAAAAAAACCCCAACCAACCAACCAACCAAACCCAGGAAAAAACTCAACAGCCACTCAGCCACGGGATAAATGTTTTCAACACCAAAGCTTCAAGTTTGCCATTCATCCTAATGTTTTAAACTTCCATGTGTAAAGTCTACACATGACAGGCAATATCTGCCAGCTGTACACTGTCAGTTCACAGTGCAGCCAGCTACCATAGTCAATGATCCTCTTGGAATTAAAAAGCAATTTTGCACTTGATTCCGTGTGAAAATGGCCCCTGGGTGTGCCCGCCCTCCAACTTGCCTGTGGACAGTTGGCCACTGCTAGTGAGGGAACCACTCAATAGAGGTGCATGGGTTGACAGCAGGATTAGGGCTCACAAAAACTAGGATGAGCTCCCTCCAGCTCAGGAGGGATCTCATGGTCCTGCAGCAGCTGAACTCTGACCTCTTGCACGAGGCCTGCATAAATAAATGAGCAGATCATGCTTCCAATTTGTCATGCATGTTTTAAGGGATAACTCAGCTTTCTACACATAAGTGTTTTCATATTCAGTACTGGAGCTACTATAGTAGCTTCCTCAAAACATTACACTTCATACCAGTTTGGAATAGGGACAGCTTTGCCAGGGAGAAGATTGACAAAAGCAAGGACACTATTAGTGCTACCTTTTAGCATTTACTCCCTTTTCAGATAAGAATTTCAGGCTGATAGATTAGCCAGGTTCATGAAGAACCAGAGTGACAGAAAGATCACTCCTCTGATTCATACAGGAATAGATCAGACAGATTCCTATCTTACAGATAGGAAATTGAAATTACTTTTCCCTTATAGGCACTTTTTTCCAAATCTGAGAAATCTTGTTACAGCTTCAACACTAGGAAGTTTCAGATACCACAAAGGTCACCTAAGCCAGATAAACCCAATGCCAAAATTTAAAGCGCTTAATAAACCATCTGTCTACTTCCTAAAGCTCTTCACTGAGGAGAAGCTTTCTCTCCTTTTTCTTATTGCCAATGGATGTGATTATAGAGCATAAAGTGACATACCTGCATTATAAAGTCCTGTTTACCTGGCAGTTATCTTCTAGCTGCAGTGGAGCACAAACATGGTGTTATCTCTGCAGCAGCAGGACTCAGGACCCCATTGTGTCAGGTCCCCTTTGAAGACAGGAAGACAAAGGCAACCCCAGCCCCACATCTCAGTGAAATTACCTTTGGTCGAATAACAAGGCTCCCTTCAGGGAAGAGAGCAGCGTTTTCCCCTTGGCTTCTCTGTGCTGAGTGGTTAAAGGGGGCAGAGGAAGAACAAAGCTCCAATCATTTCACCCCCATTCTCTCTTGTAAGAGCTTTTTTAAGAGCTCTTCTGCCTCTGTAGGGATACGCATCCCTTTCACCTGGAGACAGCACTGCAGCAAAAGGAGAGCCTGCTGGGGGTGCTCACCTCGCTGAGACAATCAAAGTCCTTCCGTGGACTTGGCAGCTTATCAGTACTCATTGTTTGCTCCAGTACACACTTAACTGCTCCCACACCAGGAGCTTTTGCCTCTGCATCCATACCCTCCCTGCATGGGACAGGAATCGTGGGGCTTTTTTATTCTTTGTACAGCACCTACTCCCATTAGCCTCTGTCCTCCATCCACACTGTAAGAAGGGAAATGGAAATCAAGCAAGATTTGAACACTTCTACATGTGATCCAGACTGCTTTTAGAAAGTGCAAACTCCTGGACAGCATTGAAAATGCTGATGTAAAGTTTCTTACCAAAGTCTTTGGTAATCTTAACGTAGATTAATCTACATTAACCCTCTGTCGGGTTACCCAGGATGCTGCTAATTCAGCCAGAGGTGCTTTTCCATCACCCTTCCCAACAGTGTTCAGGAGGGCTTATTTTCAGCCAGGCACATTTGAAAACAGCCAGATGCAACAGGCCCTGTTGTGCTTGACCCCCTGATTGTTCTCCAGTGCTGGGAGACTGTTATGAAGATACTGAGTAATTGTGGAGAGAGCCTGCCTGGACAGAGGCAGCTGAAGCCACAGGCAGCAAGTGGTACAGGGACCAGACCGTGCCCATGTGCACCCCACCCTGCCTGCCAGTGTGCCATTCCAGCCCTCTGCTATCCTGGAAGAGCTGGCTGGACCACATATGCACAGTATTCATATTTATGAAAAAGGAATCAGAGTCACACTCAAGAGAAAGACAAGTTTGCTAGTATTCAGATAATCTAGAAAATCTATAAAGATTTTCTCTGTATCACCAGACCAGAGGAACCCTTTCTGTTAGGGAAAACATATCTTCCCAGAATACATCTACTCAGAATTTCAGTGGAGATACCCATGTATGCGATGCAGCTGCAGAACACAGCACCAGAAATTTGATGAGGAAGGAATAAATACAACAGGTGCATCACCAGGCAGCAACACAGGAAATGAAGCACACATGCACATAAGAAAAATTAGGGTTTTAATGATAAATTAGCAGGTAAGAAAGATAATAAACAATCAGTGAGTTTTGTTTGACATGTTCAGAATCTTTCCCATATTAGTCTTTAATTAGATGGAAGCTATCATGGGAGAAAAGTGTCAGCTTTAGAACTTAACCATCCATCAGTAGCATGAGTCTGAAAACAAAGTTTGGGATCTCATTCTTGGTACCACTTGTTTACAAGTTTTCCTGATCAGCCGTGAGGGACTGATAAATGTTAAGATGAAAATGTCTCAACATTGTTTGAACTTTATTTTGAACTCCTGCTTAGAATCAGTTTCAACATTAACCACCTTAGTTGCCACCTCCAATTCCTCCAAGAATGGATCTGCATTTCCACTTCAGCCTTTATCTTCAGCACTGACTCCACTTCTGGTCCACTCCCAGGACAGTTCACACAACTGATACATTGCTGGTTTGTCACTCCAAGCCCTGAAGTTGCTTACAAATTAGAAGGCTGCTTTTAAGAAAAGCAAGCTGTTTGTCACCTTGGCTGTGAAGCAAGAATCCAGTTAACAGTTTTCTTTCACTTTAAAACTCCAACCACTCTGTCATGTAAATACAGTTTGATGGAGAAATCTCACCACCTTCATGACAATCATCAAAAACCTGAAAAAAAGAAAGCCCTGTGTCAGCAGAGCAATTATTTCCAGTTGGATGGTGCTTGCTGTGTGTAACATGCTCCCATGTTTTCTGCTCCTTCCCCAGCAGATCAGCATTAGTCTAACAGAGGCTAAAATCTAGGAAGCCTTACAGCAGCTCTGAGGGAGAAGAGAAAAACAGATCCCACCACAAAGGGACATGCTGGCAAGTTTCACCTTCACACCACTTCACAGGAGGAGAGACCAAAAGCTAGACAGAAATCAGGTAGCTTGTTCAAAACACAAGCAAACCTGGGATCAGAAATATAACACAGTTTGGAACAAGCTACACTTGGCAGCATCCTTTCACACAGAGTCCAGTAAAGAGACAGGCTGGAAGTGGGAAACACCTGGCAAAGGAGGTGTTTAGATCAACTACAGGATCTGCCTGCTACACCACAGCTGAGGCATCAGGGGCAGCTTTTAAGCACAGCTGCCTTAGCCACGAGGCTGGCTCATGGGCAGAACCTGCCATGTGCCATCTGGCCATTGCAGGACTGTGTTCAGGGGCTGCATGCACCCACCAATGATACACAGGGTTAGTTACTCACGGGGCAGAGTCCACAGGGTGTCCTGACTAATCCCGTGGGCTGGATGAGAGGACTGACGGCTCTGTACAGCTTCATCTGCCCATCCACACTGCCCACTGTGCCCTCCTTGGCAGCAATGATGGTCATCTCTACTTTGCCATCATAGATCAGAGTATTCAGAATGGTCTCAATGTCTTCCATTGACAACTCTACCTAAGAAACAGTTTGTGAAATAGATGTTAGGAAAGATGCATGCCAGTGAGTCCTGCAAGGATGAAAAGAGCAAACACCATGAGTAACAAACCCTTAGAGTTCTAACCTAGTCCAGAAAAAGACACCAGTCTCACTGGGAACTTTATGAAGTTGTGCAGATGCAAAAAGAAAAGCAAATACTAACAGCTCCTACCTCTTAAACACTTTTGATTTGCACTAGCCTTGGTTTACCAAAAAGAACTTCCCTATGCACCTGAGGTGTCTCCATCATCCTAGCATGATACAGTTCCAGTTTTGCAGGAAAATGATTGTAAAAGAAGAAAAAGACAAGAGTGCTAAAGATACACTTGTTGATGGTGACCAGTAATTGTGGGGTATTTTTTCCCTTCTATTTTTTTCCCTTGCCTAAAACTCCTTGAACTACATATGTAAACTTAAGGGAAATGATGAAATCTAAACCAGCTGAGACTGTTAACAAGGATGTGAATGCTAATTCTTTTATACACCTTTGAAAACCCACATGCACAAGCTATCTTGGAATCCCAGGCAGTATCAATGACCCTCCCCAAAAAGCAATGAAGCCACAAAGCTCACCTCCAGCACACAAGCTGTAAGGTACTAAGACACTTATGAGACCTTCAGCAAGTTTGCAGTCCTCAGCTCCTACAGCTAATCAGGCACTGACAATTTGAACAGCAGGGAGATGAATCTGCTCTGACCTTACTGATGCCCAGCTCACAGATGTATTTCCACACCTCGTGGGATGAGGCAAACGAGCTATTCCTCTGTATCATGGGGTTCTGTTTGCTGTCTCGAGCTGCCTCTGCCTGAGAAAAAGCAAAGGTTAGTTACAGTCAGCACTCACTGCCAAGAGCCTCCTTCGTGGTTCAGTTGCAGGCAGACTCAAAAAAACCCCTTGTTTTCCATTTGTGGGACACATTTAGCATTTAAAGCCATGTCCTTAAGGCTGGTGTATGTGAGACAATGCAGTGCACAATCAAATGTAATTTTATAATAAATGACATAAAATTTACACTGTAATTCAGATTAATATGAAGGAATACCAGCATCTGGCATTTTGTTGACAAAAAAAAAAGAGTTTCTGCTGTTCCTAGAGCCAGTTAAAACATATTGTAATGGAATAGACAAATGCTACAATCTGCAAATGGGACATTTTAGACTAGGGGCAATTGTCTTTTGGGCAGAACTAACTGACTGACTGCTGCCTTATGCCCTCTTAGAAATGAGGTGCTCTGCAGAAAACACAGTGACTTTTCCTAGATTTCTTGGTCCAGCACTTTGCTGCCTGGTTTGTATCTTAGTTTAAGAAAATTATACAGGGTGGAGGGTCCAAAATGAGTTACTTCCCCTTTAGTTTTAACCAACTGTCATGGTTTAGCATAGTTTGGGTTTTTAGTTAAGGAGGGGCTCCATCAGTCACCCTAGAAATCCGAGTTCTGATTCTAGACACCAATCTCCTTCCACCAACAGAGACAAAATGGGAGAAGATATCAGTGAAAAAATATCAGATAAAAGATAACAGATAGAAGGTAACAGATAAAAGGTAACAACCTCTGCCGTTCCAGAACTTCCTCCTCCCACAAACAACAGTCAGCCTGGGACAGGGACAAAACAAAACCTGGACAAACTATTTTTGGCCAAAAGGCTCCAATGCTGCTAAAAACGCTGGGAAAAACGTCCCGGCAAGGTGCAGGTGCGCCCCTCCTCGGCAAACGGCAGGGGGCCGGAGAGCTCATGGAGAGATGGTCTGACTCCTCCTCGGCCGTCCCGAGCAGCAGCGGGGAAAGGTATTGTGAAATTCCCTCTGGAGCAGGTTTGGATTGCAAAATGCTGCTTCTCGGTTTCGACTTGGAGACCTGCCCCAGGCAACCCCCTCGGGAGCCAGGGGAGAACAAAAGGGCTCCCCTCGTGTCCGTTTCCCGTTTTTAAAGGGACCCTGCACCCCCCTTCCAGGATAAAACATCAAGTTCCTCTTTCCCGAGCTGCTGAGTCTTAGGGACGGTAATAATCTTGGGCAGGCTGACATTCAGAAGATAAGGAATACACAATTTTGGGTCACCTAGGACAGTTTGTCATTGGACCTTGGAGATGAAAGGCTTCCCTCCTTGTCAAGGGTGTAAAAATATCCATCATTAAAATACACCCACCATCACACTTTGACAAAAATAATAGCCCAGTACAGATTTGCCAATCTAGCTGCAATAATGGCCAACATCAATGGAAAACTTAAGCCTTGCCTGGCACCTGCTTTGTAAAGAAAACCATTACTTGCACAAAAGAAATGGCAGGCGACTTTGGCACTCACCTTACTCTGCAGAAACTTAAAACACTGCTGATTTAACACCTCCACAAACTCAGACTCGAAGTCCTGGTCGCTGTACCAGGCCCCACCGGTGACGGAGCGGTCGGGCTGCAGGTTGTACAGCATGTACACCTTCTTCTTGGATGCCTGTTGGGGGAAAATGTACAGCTCTCAGCAGCTGGAAGCTGGAAGGAAGGAAGGAAGATTGAAGAAGGAAGGAAGATTTAAGCAGGTGATCTAAAAAAGAGGTAGTTCATTACTCCTATACCTGGGGCACAGCAATCCATCTGACTCGAGCTCTCCTCAACCTGTTTGACCCTCAGGTAACACAGAGATAAAGAGAACACCACCACATTTCAATTCCTAATAATTTTATAACTTAGTGTTGGAAGACAAGATGAAGCCAGCATCTCTTACAAGAGCATGAAAAAGCTACTGCTTTTCTGTACCAACTTCTCTCCCTCCATCTGTTTTACCAGAGCCAGTGTGAACCAGAACACTGAAGGGAGTTTCTGGAGATCCAGGGGAGAGGACCCTTGCAGAGCCACTTGCAGCTAGGTACCCATATCAGTAGTGCCACATAAAAGGCTGAGATTGCTTCAGTATCAGAAATAGCAACCTGTGGCTGGGACCAACTGAGAAAAAGTAATTATGGGAAGGTTGCTTATTTGGGTGGAGACTTGAGAGGAGAAAGGAGAAAAGAGAGTTAACAAACAAACGAGGAGAAGTCTTTTGTGTACAAGTTAGAACAAGAGAGGGCAGGATCTGCAGACAGATGGAGTGTGCATGTGTACAGACAGCAGAGGAGCTGATCTGTGGACCCAATATCTGTTGTACCTCAAACCTGTACACTGAAGGCAGAGAGTGAAAACACTGCTGCACAGTCAAAGAGAAAGCTGGAGGCAAAATGAGGTTTCTCTGCTCCCAGTCCTCTGTTAAAAGCATACAAAGCATGCAGCAGATGTTTGAAATGGTTAAAGAAAGTCACAAAATACTCACTGCCACAGATTTAACTGCTTTAATTAGTTTCTTGCTTTCCAAGTTTTTCAGTATCTTGTTGATCTCTGTTAAAGGCAGATTACTTTTGTATCGAATGTCCCTGCTCCAAATCCCTGTTAAAAAACAGAGAAGTGAACAGAAATAAATAGAAGAAACCATTTCTTTCTGTACTCACCAACCAAAAGTCACATCACAACACTGCTTGAATCACTTGCCTACCACAGGAGGGATCCTACCCCTCCAAGCAAAACGGAAGGAATGGACAGAATGGATTAGGGAAAACTAACAGGTAGGTGGACTCTCAGATTTTATATTTGTATTGCCTGGGCAAGCATTTGTGACTTTGGACAGGAATGGTCCCATAAGTAAACAGAGTTAGCATCATTCACCACCATAATTTAAAGTACCTTTGTTGCCTGCATCCTCTATGATTTGGTAAACCAGCTTCTCTTGATTGTCAGAGCCTTTCATTTTACTGTGAAACAAGGCAGATGTCAGGATTTTTGAAAGGTCCAAAATGTTAAAGAAGTTGGATTTGTTTTACACTACAAACAAGAATTGTGTTCCAAAAGTATTTCCCAGCAAACACAGGCTTACCTTGCATTTTGGGAATCTTTGATTCTGTACAGGAGACCTGCACTGCTCCTCAGAAGATCCAGTTGCCCCTAGGAGAGATGGGCACAATGCATTTACTTTCCTTCAAACAGCTTGTTTCAGAAGGTGTTTTAGAAGAATATTCTAAAATTCTAAAATAAAAACCTTATTTAATGTCAACTAAATAAAGAAAAGTGAAAACTTAACATTTCTAACCACTGGAAACAATAACAGCCTTGAGGATATTTTTTTCCCCTGGAAAGTATCCACTTATCATCAGCTATCAGAAATAACAAACAGTTCCTGACCCTTCCCACAACATCTACACAATCCCTATTATTTCTCCTGACTTCCACATGGTACAAGGGACATCAAATTCTTGTCTACTTTGCTCTCAGTTTCCACCAAAGCACTTATTTACATGGAAACCCAGAAATCACGGCGGAGCTCTGGAACAATTCCAAGTTTCAGCAGCAAAGTTCTACTTTTTACTAAGTGGAAAGCTGCCAACTGTGATGGGCAGTGACTCTCAGAAGCAAATTACTGGCATCTCTCTCACATACACAAAAAGATTGTTCTGCTCTGCATGCTTGTGCCAGGCAGAATCCTTATCTCCTATTTTGAAGAGGCAAGCAATTAAACAAGAGTGTAAGTGTGTATAACAGCATTAATTAGCATTCACTCTTTCATTGCCAGCAGATCCTTCCCTACAGTTACAGCCTTGGTTCTCACAGATTTGCCATGTTTCACCTGTGTGCCAGCAGAGCAATCCCCAAGCTTGGGATTTTGTGAGGGGTTCAGAGGAGTCCTTCACATAGGAGAGCATGGGCTAACATCCACCCTTTTCTCTACAGCTAATTAATTCCCCATCACTAATGGGCCTTGTGGCTATGCACACGCTGAGGAAGGTGGGATGTCCCTACCATGGAGAGCAGCCTGTTGATGGCCACAGCTCTCTGCTGGGCTTCCATGTGGGGCATGTCATTCTGGATCACCTGGTCCGTGATGCCATGTGGGAACTGGTGGCACAGCTCAATAATCCTGGGGGAAGAGAGAAACAGCTTTAAAAGTCACGTTCTGTTGCATCCAAAACCAAATCCAAACAGCACTGGAGTCAGGATGGAAAGGACTGACAAGAGCAACTCAGAGGATAAGTATCCATCAACTGCTTCCTGAGGGAGCTCAGCACCTACTCCCTGTGCACCATTTCCCTTTCCAAGATCAGAAAAACACCCACCCCCCCATCCCCTAAGCACCTCCCAGCACGAAACTCTCAGTGCCCCCAACAACCCTCTCCTTCAGCACCTCTTTCCTGACCAACACTCGGCCGTCGAACCACCCCCCTCAGGCCTTGAACGACAAGGCCCCGCCCCAAGACACGTCCCCGGCCTGCCTGCCGGCCTCCACACCCCCACCCCGCCGCCCGGCAGCCTCCAGGCCTGCCTCCGGGCGCCCCCGGCACCTGCTCTCGATGTCCATGGGGTCGGGCACCTCCGGCTTCACCTTCACCTCCGCCATGGCACAGCGGGCTCGGGCGCGCCGAGATGACGTCAGAGATGCGCGACGGCGGCGAGGGCGGTGTCGGTTGCTGCGCAACGGCCAATGGGCGCCGGGAGCGGCGGGCGGCGTCCCTGGAAACGCCGGGAGAGAGAGGGGCGGGATCCAGCGGGATCCAGCGGGATCCAGAGGGGTGAGCGGGGCTGCACAGCGGGGATGGAGCGGGGCGAGCAGGGGATGGAGCGGGGCGAGCGGGGCTGGACAGCGGGGATGGAGCGGGGCTGGACAGCGGGGATGGAGCGGGGATGGACAGCGGGGACGGAGCGGGGCGAGCAGGGGACGGAGCGGGGCTGCACAGCGGGGATGGAGCGGGGCGAGCAGGGGATGGAGCGGGGCGAGCGGGGCTGGACAGCGGGGACGGAGCGGGGCTGGACAGCGGGGATGGACAGCGGGGATGGAGGGGGGATGGACAGCGGGGACGGAGCGGGGCCTGGACAGCGGGGACGGAGCGGGGATGGACAGCGGGGATGGAGGGGGGATGGACAGCGGGGACGGAGCGGGGCCTGGACAGCGGGGACGGAGCGGGGCGAGCAGGGGATGGAGCGGGGATGGACAGCGGGGATGGAGCGGGGCGAGCAGGGCCTGCACAGCGGGGATGGAGCGGGGCCTGGACAGCGGGGATGGAGCGGGGCTGGAGCCGCTCTGGGGGTGGCGGTGGGGCCGAGTGCGTCCCGCCAGGGATACGATCCCAAGAGGCTGGAGCGGAGCCCCGTGTACCTTTGGTCCGGGTGTGCCAAGAGCACGGTGGGATCGTGAGGGAAAAGCTGTCAGCCCCCTCAGGTCAGGTAAAGAGCTGATCCGCCCGTAGCTGCTGGGTGTGTGTCAGAGGATGGAACGGGCTCTGCTCGGTGGTGCCCAAAAGTGGGGAAAGAGGCAACGGAGAGAAACTGGGGCACGGGAAGTTCCACCTGAACGTGAGGAAAAACTTCTTCCCTGTGAGGGTGACTGAGCCCTGGGACAGATTGCCCAGACAGGGTGGGGAGTGACCCTCCCTGCCCGCACTGATGAGCAGCAGAAGAGTTGTTCCTGGAGCACTGGAGGCTTGATTACAAAACCAAACCCCTGGAGCACAGACGTGTTTCCTGGCCCTTGGCATCAATTCCCAAGATGTGGAGTACACCTCTTTGTTTTGTAAAACGCCATCATATCCAAATGCAATTTTTCATTCTTGAATTACACGACATGGCAATGACTATGCACCCAGGATAAATCGGGTTTGGCACCTGTTTTATGGCTATTCTTGAGTCACATGATAACTGGCATAAGCTTAAGCAATAGCTGTTTTTCTTTAGTCCTTTTCAGGACATCCTGTATTTATTTAGGGGGCCATAATGAAATGAGGCTGGTTTCACATCTGACATGATTAGGGTGGAGATTCCTGTTCCTTACTCCTGCCATATATCATTGATAAATGGTGCTAAAGCTGTTCTAGCTCAAACACATGGAATCACAGTCACAGGGTGGTTTCAAGAATCCAGTGTTCTCTCTCTTAAGAGAAACAAATAAAGACAAGGAGTCATGCTCAGAGGCTGCATTTCTCAGTGCATTCTTCTGTTCAGGAAAATTATTGTCTGCCTTTTTATTTTTCTATTTTAAAGATCACTGCTGAGAAAAATGACAGCTGGCTCTGTCTCAGTTCCTCAGATCATCCCACTTCGAGTTCCACCTCCAGGGAAAGCTCAACGGGAAATAGACACAAATACTCTCATAGAAATAAAATCAGGTATGAACAAGAGCTTTGACTCCAACTCACACCTTTATTTATGTGTCCATTTGAAATGTTTGGCCTCTGTGCTTTCTTTGCATTTAATTATGAATTTGGGAGTGTTCATTTCATTAAGGACCTTATAAAATTAACCAGCAGGTTTGATGCACCAAGTGTACTTGCATGTAATTTTATGCACTCAAACAATATTACTGACATAAAAGTTATTTGTGTGAGCAGTCTTAATTACTGACATAAAAGTTATATGTGTGAGCAGCCTTGGCCAAGGCCAAACTTTTAAGCTGTTGCATTTTGCTTTGGCTGCAAAAACAGTGCTTGAAAGAATCCTGGGCCAGGCTCACTCGCAACGTTGTCACTACAATTTTTAATTGTCACCTTTTGCTCTGGCAGAAAATATCCTTTCTGTCATTGGAATGGACAAGCTGCTGCAACGTTTTCATGCAAAACCATTGCACAGCTACTTTGCTGTCAGAAATATTGCTTACAATGAAATTGCTTTTTTTGAGTGATTTTTCATGGGAGAAAGTTTCGGTCTAGAACATTCGGTCACTTATGGAACTGCTTTATTTTCTTTATGTGAGAAAAATCAAGCACAGTAGTGAGTGCTTTGTTTTTCCAAGGTTGCCTGCAGTCTAAGGAATTACTTTCTCTGTTTCTTTCAGATACACCTGGGGCCTCTATTTATTACACTCTAGATGGAAGTAAACCAGAACTCATTAGGAAACCTGGCCATGGGGCCTGTAACACTTTGGAATATAAAGGTCCTATCTTATTACCAGTGGGGAAAATAATGGTCAAGGCCCTGGCAGTTACAAAGTGAGTATCCTGTTTTATTTAAATCCTGCTTTGGCAAGGGACAGATATCCCTGTCATGGCTTGTAGCCGTGTTGTTTAAAGCATTCCATACCTTGCAGGTGAGAGATGAGCCTTTCCCCAGGCAGTTTGCAATCTAAATGCTCCTCATGGATTGCAGTAACATCGCTTTCTCATAATACTGATGCCTTCTCCAGCCACCTAGAAACAGAGACTAGACAAGTGTAAGGGAATAAAGATAGGCGTTTGAAGAGCCCTCAAGGTACACCCTGGGGAGCCAGAGGCTGCTTCCACAAAAAATGGACCCCAAGATGGACCACAGGTCACGAGTTCTTCACACCTTTATAGGTTTGGTTCATTTGCATATCATGGTTAATTCTCCAATTAAAGCCCCAGTTCAATGATGTAACTCCCCTCAGCTTGCTCCCCCCTTAGAGGCTTTGGTTTACACATTTTGGGCCTAGAAGAGCCTGGCTGTCCTTGAAGGCAAAGCCTGGAGAGGCTTTGTTATGTCTATCTTGCACGAGAGAGCAGGAATTACAGGCTACAAGGAACTTCAGAGTTACACTCTAAGCAGTACAGAATTTGAAAATATAAAAGTTAAAACCTAAGGTATCAATACTTTCTATCATCAAGTGTTGGTGTGGTTGGATTACCTCTTGGATGTTATCTCCTGGACTGTGGGTGTCCAATGATCCATGGAGGCTGTGGGTGAGAAACTGAAGTACTGCACTGAGAGCTCATCCTTTGGAGTGGGATCATCAGAAAAACCAGAGGAATCACAGTGGTGTTTTCTGGGGTCATCCAGTGGCTCAGTGGATTTATAGAAGTTGGTCTTCCCAGGAGTTTGTTTAGATTCTCCCAAAGGATCACAGAATGTTGAACCTCACAGCTTAAGTACAGTGTTGGGTGAAACAAAAATACAATACACAGAAAGAAAACTGGATTTTGCTGCACAGCCACTGACTTTGTCCTAACTAACTTCCTGATTAGAGACAGAGAAAGACACATAAATTCTATGTCTGTACTGTGTTGCCTTATCTTTTATTTCCAAGGGAGCAGAAACTTCCACTCCACTTGGAGATTTGTGCTTGCTGTTCCCTGTTAGCTGCACCTGCAGCCAGCCTGTGCTTGTGTCTGCACTGGAATATAACAACATCATATAATACACAAAATCTAGGCCTATGTTTATTTTCTTGCTATCAGTACCTAGATTTACACTTGTTTCCAGTCTGGTTTTTATTAGGATATGTTCAGGTGTGCTGAGAGATGCTCTAGAATGACAGAGTGGTTTGGACATTTACAGCAATTTCAATGTTACTGTTGAAATGTAATAGGTATTAGAGAATGACAGTTGATTTGTCAAATAAATATTGCTCAGGATTCTACTGAAATAATGACTGGCAAGCTTGGAAGGGATGTTCCACCTAAAGAGCCACATCCATCAGTGACTTACTTGCTGCAGCAGACAGGTCTGTGGCAGGTTCTTAGCTTTGTGAACATTGATTTTCAGGGACTACAGGGAGAGTTCTGTTGTAACAAAGGTGTTTGTGGTAGAGTACCAGCAACCAAACAGGCTTTTCCCTGTTGAAGATGATGACAAGAATTTCCTAAAAGATATGGCACAGGTAAGTTTTAGCAGCTGTAACCCTTGTGTGAATATAAAATGTTTTATATATGAGATTATTTAGAGATTAAGCTTTGACTGCCAATTTTATTCACGTATCTTATTCTCTCTGTTTGCCCATCTTTGCTGCTTTGATCCTTTTTGTAATATTACCATTTCAAGGGAACACTTTTTTTTTCCCCCATGATATTTTATGACCAATTGATGTCAAATATGTAAAAAATACATTTATAATTTAAGCTTTTCAAATGCTTGCATTGGAAATAAATAGCTTGAGCATGTACTTCTAGAATTTTAACAAATAACTATAGCAATAGATAATTAGAGCAAAAGCAAAAATTGTATTTGTAATTCAAATGGAATTACTTTTTAGAATAAGGAAGGTGGAATGTTTACTACAAAACCTAACAAGAATAGACTGAATGTGGAAATCAAGCCTGCCTGGGATCAAACACCCCAAGACCTTCAAGGTACAGTCTTACTTCATAAAACTGAGATAGTCTTCTGTTCTAGCAGAAAATAGTGTAGAGTTTTCCTCTTGTATCACTTGTAAAATGTGGGTAATTTTCAAACCATCTCAGAAGACAGAACATCCTCTGGAAATTCCAGTTTTGATTGCTCACCACTGCAAATAGAGAATAAAACTTTCCTTCCATACATTTCTCATTACTTCTTAAAAACATATTAAAATGTCATTCATTTCTCAGCAACACAACAAGTCTCAGTCTGTATTTCCCTTTGTGCCAGAAAATGCTGTTAAATTGATGGGAGTGCAAATCCTTTAAAGAGTTTCTTTACTGATGTTTGCTTGCAGTAAGATTCCAAAATAAATACACAAAGCAGAAATGAAAGCTTGACCCAGATTTTGTCTGTAGATAAAGCCTCTTATTCCGTGGCAACAGCAATGGGACTGTTTAAGAGCAGGGAATTGTATTAATGTTTACTCATTCATTTACTTGTAGGAGCTGGGGTTTTTTGAGCATGCAGGAAGGAAGAAAACTGTAAATAAATTAAAACACAAAAGTAAGCTCTGTCAGAGAGCTTTGGGATTTCTTCTAGTTTAATTTCCTGTAATTCCATGAACCTGAAATGTGGATGCCAAATATGTTTTTAAATATGTTTAGCGAGAGTATGTAACATTCATGTTCAGATATATATTAACTGCATGAAGTGGGTGACAGTGGAATAACAGAATTGTAATTTTAATCTTGGAAACAGACAGAAAGCCTTCTCACAGATCCCCTCAAGGACCACAGCTCCTTGCCAGTCGTTTGGGAACCACAGAATACAGAGAGGAATCCACCTCAGCACAACCAATGGAGTCATTGCAGGTGAGCAGAGGGGTAAGCTGAGGAAAACTGTACAAGGCTGTCATCAGGACAGAGGTCTAAAAAAAGGAAGATGTGAAGATTCGTGATCTCTCTCAGCTATTAATGCTTTTGTCTGCATTCCACAGTCCTGATTTAAGTGTAATGGTAATGATGCACTAGAACAGGAATGCCCAAAGCTGGGCACAGTTATCAGCATGGACAAAACCAGGCAAAGGAAATGAGCAATGACTGCATTCCTACTAATTCTCTTCTAATACATTCCTGAATCCACGGTTAGCAAATACTTACTGCTGTATATTGGCAAGTTAATATTTAAAACTCAATATTCAGTCATGCTGTGGTGAAAGTAAATGGCAAGGCATCGATTTATTTTTATTGGAAGAAGCTGTGGGTCCTTAATGCAGCTAATGGGGGAATCAAGGACAGTAGGTACTCCTCAAAGCAGTGCATTCCAGTGCACTTTGTTTCAAATTACATCTGTAGTGGATTTTGCTATCTTTATATGCATTTTGGAAATATTTCCTGACTAAAGCCTAAAGAATTACCTTTATTTCAGTTTGCAAGTTCCTCTGCAGTGACCAGCCAGAAAAGCTTAGCAAGCACACAAGTGTCAAGGATCCAGAGTGAAACAGATTTTCTTAAGTAAGTGACTTCTCCTTTTAACATATTTGTCCTTTGGAAAGTATCTGAGGCTTTTGCAACCAAGCTGATAATGCTGTGGGCCTCTATACAAATTCAGAAGGCAAAGACAGACACTGGCTCATAACTGGAGAGTATAATCTAGGTAGGATTTAAAAATTCTTTCTCTTAAATGTAGTTTTCAGCTGTCAGTTATCAACTGTCTCATCATCCCTTAAAAAAATTCCTAACACCCATAGGATCAGAGAATAAACTCTCTTTTCGAATTATAGTGCACCCTGAGTGCTGTAGGTGAACACTTCTCACTGGAGTAGTCTCACAGAACATTAATGCTTATCAGTACTGAAAAGGTTCTGCTCTACATCAGTGGCTCCCCGTGGTGCAGCAGTGAGGCCTGACACAGACTGCCTGTCAGGAGACCTGTTCACTTCTCATGATGAGGAGGAAAGGATGAAACTCCAGAGTAGCCAGAGAGCTTTATACCTTGCAAAGCTGTTTAGAGTTCAGAACTTCATATTATGGATGTTGGGACATGGTCTGGTGTCCCACCACAGCTGGGAAATCACAACTGAGAAATCAGTGGCCTAAGTCCTGTCACAACAAGTTCCAGATCATTCACTATTATGCAGCAGTGCAATACTAAACAAGCTCAGCCAGTTTGCTCTTATTTTCAGATGTGCACACTGCTCTGCCCCTCGCCTGTCTGACCCCTTGGCTCACTTCTGCCAGAAATGTGGATCTCTGATCCCTCCTGTGCCAGTCCAGCGCTTCCCGCTCCCCGAAGGAACACAGGTCAGCAAAACATCCTAGCAATCCACACATCATCCTTGGAGAGAACAACAGCCTCTGCAGGTTCCACAGTCAGTGCTGGCAAACCTGTTACTCAGTCCCCCTCTCATTTGGAAGTTCTGCTCTAATTGCTTTGTTCTGCTCAGTACCTTTAGCACTGGACCCAATGAAATTCTCCAAATAACCATAGATTAACCATAAACCATTAATTATGGGCAAAATTACCCTTAGATTTCTTCAAGTACCATGTATTCTAATAAGGAAAACAATGAAAAAGCAAATTGTTTTATTTGCCTGTGTCAGGAAACAGTACCAGTCCTGAAACCTTAAATGGTGGCATGTGTGGGCATATGTAAGAGCACCAAGTTTTTGCAGTGGTGCCTGTAACTGTCTTGCCTAAGCTCTTCCCAACAGATATTAACCTAATCTAACAAGTCCATGGTGCTTCCCTTCCTGTATCATCAGAAAGTTGTCTGGTCTGGGGCAATGCTGTAGTTTTAAGCAATGACCGAGATTCACCACCTCTTTAGATTAGGTCCATAATTAGGAGAATTTCAACTACCTCTACCTTTTTTATAGTACATTTTAATTTTATTGCAAAATACCTCAGTACCTTTCTGGCATTGTCTTTCCAGATGTCTTCATATTTTCTCAATATGATACTATGATCTTTAAGGATCAATATCAGTATCAGTTACTGTCAGTTGCTGTGTTTCCAGTGACCTTGCTGCTGAAGTAGACTCCAGCTAGGAAAATACTGAAATCTCATGATAACCTTAATGATCCCATTATGGTCCTTAACACAACTGTGATGTGGCTTTTCCTTCAGATGGCACCGTGCCTCGAATGCAGACATCTTGTGCCAATGAATACACCCACTTGCATCATCTGTGAGTCACCAATAGCTCCACAGCTGCAGCCCCAAAACAACATCTGCATAAAGGTAACTGAGAATAAGTAAAACAAAATAGTGATTTAACTCCTGGCATGCATTTTTCTAACAAGTGACTTCATTACAAATATTTTGATCCAACCTGGCTTTGTATAATTACATTATGGACAGCTTTATGAGTTAGTAGGATTAAAAACAGGTGGAATGGAAAAAAAAGGATTAAAGGTTCCCCAGTACAAGAAAGACATGGACATACTTCCCTTGAGAAGGAAGAAGCAGCAGAGGCAATGTGTGATGAGCTGACCATAATCCCCATTTCCCTGTGCTGCTGAGGAGGGCAGGAGATAGAGAATCAGGAGGAAGGTTAAACCCAGGAAGGAGGGAGGGGTGGGGAGAAGGTGTTTTTTGAGATTTGGTTTTATTTCTCATTTTCCTACTCTGATTTGATTGGTAATAAATTCAATGACTTTGCCCAAGATGAGTCTGTTTTTCTCCTGACAGTAATCAGTGAGTGATCTCTCCCTGCCCTTGAACCCTGTATTTTCTCTTCTCTGTCCAGCTGAAGAGGGGAGTGATTGAACGGCTTTGGTAGGCATCTGGCCTCCAGCCAGGGTCATCCCACCACCAGTGGGTTATAGGCATTGTCCTAAATGTAATGTTTTATGGCACCCCTGATGTAGGTGCAGAGGCAGACCTGAACTATTTAGCAACATCAAAATAGCAGACTAATTATTCTTAGCTCTGGTAGAAACTCAGTTGTTAATAGTGACTGTGCCAAGACCTTGTAGAGGTCTTTTAAGGCACCTCATGTTATTAAGGTATTATATTATTTATATATATATATATATTATTTATAATTTTCCTTGCAGATACTGGGCTGTCTGTTTTGTGTGAGTGTAGTGACTAAACAAAATGACACTAGTGTATATAAAGATCTGGAGATATTGATATTTAATCTTCTGAGGAAACTCAGAAGAGTTTATACCATGGTTTAAAAAAATAGTCACCATGTGATGAGCAGGCAGCATGGCCTAACTAAAGTGTGAAACAGCCCAGACTCGAAGGATCTCTTCTGTCTGCAGGACTGAATAACCACAGCACTTTGTAAGATCAAGTCTTTGTCTTCTTGTTCACAGTTACCAGACACTATGTAAAATGTATTCTCTCTCTGTTTAAAAGGGCAGGGTCATTTGTCAGGTGTGTGGCACAGGAAATCCCCTTCACCATAAACACTGTGCGACCTGTGAGAGCAAACTGCCTCAAGTACAGATGGTAAGAGTTCAATCACAGAGTTAATCAAACCAAAGCAGAACATGCATTATCTTTGGAAAACTGAAGTCATGTCCACGTGTCCCTGTGTTACCAAAGCAGAGATTCTCTCCCCATGTCATATTTAAGCCTAGTCCCCCCACAGAAGTTTCACCACAAATGTCCAGCTAAACGTGTCTCACACACGGTCAAGTTTCTGACATGGAAGTCAGTATTGTGAATGCCATTGAGAAAGCTCAGAAGGCTCTTAGAAAATGAGTAGTCTTGACTCCAAGGGAGTCTTGTTTGCGTCCAGATTACTTTCAATTGCAATAAAAGAGTTGAGTATATACATCAGGAACATCATTCACACAGATTTCACTGATTTCAGTTATTTTCTGAAAATAGAATAGCTTTTACATTCTTTTTCATATCTCCACTTTTACATTCTTTTTCTTATCTCCATTTGCTGCTTCTCCTACACGCATACAGCTAGCATGCTTGTATTTGGCTGTGACTCTGCACAGAGGTGAGAAAAGCACTGAAATATTACCTCTAAAATTGCTCTGTTTCAACTCCCTGTTTAGCTTGGTTCCTCAGAAGAATTTTACCTTCAGTTCTGAAAAGTCTTATATGAAAAACGTCTGGTACATTTCACCTCTCCAGGTTGTGATAAGTGCAAAAATGATAGAATAATAATGCTTTACAAGTTAAAACCTTCTGATTATAATGATTAACATCCTGAGTTCTAAAACTGTCTATAGCTAGAGGCAGAAGTCTCTTGTGTAGGCACTGAGGTGTCATTTCAAAGTGAGTTTCAGTAGGATTCTGTACTTACCTAAGGTAAATGAATGTTTAGCTGCTTCACTGAATGCAGATCTGTGTGTAGACAATATGTGGCTGCATATGTAGTTAGGCATATGACTTGAATGTGAGGCCTGTATTATTATGTGAGAAAGTTAAATAGTTACTAAGAACTATTAATAATAATCAGACATTTTACTAGTGATAGTGATTAATTACTGATAATAGTATTTTGGAATAATTAATAGTAATAATGCTGATATTATTACTAATGGCTATTAAATAATTTAGATTTAGAACATATTTAGACTTGTGCTTTTGTAAGTTTTATCTTCCAACTGAACCCCCAAATTACATTGTTCAAATTGCAATGCAGGCCACAGATGAAAACAGGGCTATTTTGTTGTGGTGTAATCAAAATAATTGTCCTTGGGTTCTGTCCCTTATCCATATTCCTGACTTGTAGAGAGAATAAACTGCATAAGCCTTGAGGCAAAACATAACAAAACATTTTTAAGTCCTATTTGTCCTAACTGGGATCTGTACTTAAGCTCCAGAAGTTTCAGATGAAAAACCTGTTTTCTTTTGCTTACGCATATAAGTTAATTGTAGAAAAGCTGGGTAATATATAATTTGCACGAGGCAAAAGAGTGCAAAAAAATATTTATGCCGCAAATTCCAAACTGTGAGGAAACTCCTTGCCTGAACACATTCTCCCTGCCATACTATTAAAAAGAAAGGTACAAAGAAGATTGTGTGTTGGATTTGAAAATGCGAGTTTATCAGCAGAGAAGCCTCCATCTTTATTTCATCTGTACTTATACATAGGGCCCTATTAATAAATATTCAGTTTAAAAGCACACCATTGATAAGGTTCTTATTTTTTGGTGCTAGTTCTGCTAAAAATAGTTTCAAATTAATTAATGCTACATTTTATTTTTTACGGTCTTGTAATGAAAAACAAAATTACAGGTTGGATCCAAATCACTGTTGCTCATTCTAAGCTGCAGTAATTCATTTAGGCTGAATATTACTTTATGTTGTCCAGAGCAGCTTGCTTTCCTCTCTCCCCTCATTAGGCTTGTGGACTTTTCTTTGTGAGAAGCATTTTCTCCCTAATGCTTGTTTTGTTCTTTTAGCCCACGTTTGGAGGAGACTCCTGCCCACCTCAGCAGGGCCAGCAAGGGAGGACGGCTCCGTGCTCCAAATGCAACGGCGTGAACCAGAGCGACGCCCGCTTCTGTGCCTGGTGCGGGGCCAAGGCACGTGCTGCTGCTGGCTGTGGGACAAACCTGCTGCTGCTCCTCTGCACCAGTGTCAGATTTCTCTGTGCAAAACTCTTGTCAGTCAGCAAACAGTGTTATTATCAAGATACCTGCTTAGAGCACAGAGGATTGTGCATGGAAAAATGAAAGGCTTACAAGACATCCTGACCCCACAGCAGTCAGTGACCCAAAGGTTTAGAGTTGCAAGCAAATGATCACGGGTCAACGAGCACCAGATCATTGCATCAGCTGAGATGCAACAGTCCTGTGCTCAGGCAAAGTAATTTACCCATCAAAGGTTAAAGTATAGGCTAGCCTAATGCAAGTTTTCCCATAACAACTCTGGCCTATAATCACCTATACAGGCAATTACCAGATATGAGATGATGCATGCAATTGTTTTGACTGAAGGCTTCCTTAACTTCAATAAAAACAAGTACTTAACTACTGCCCAGTAGAGTTACAATCAAAGTAAACAATTTCCCCTTGTACAGTGCTTCTACCTAAGATCACACCTGAGGAGAATTTATTTTCTGTGAGCTGAATGCACATAAAATTTAGAACACTCCCCTATATGCATAAATAACCATTAGTCCTGTACTGTACCAGAGGACTCAGGGTGGTACTTTACTTCCTTTAATTCATTCCTTTGCTCTTACCATCCTGGAGTCATTCATCGTGTGCTTCTCTAGTGACAAATGTTGCATTGAACTTTCCAGCCTGGACCTCCTCCATCCTACTTTTCCTGTTCCAAGTGTGGCACCAGCAACCAGCCCTATGCTCGCTTCTGCGTGTCCTGTGGTGTCTTCATCGAGCCCCCATCCAGGCAGAGCTCTCCTGCCAGTCCCCTGGATCGTGGGGACTCACTGGGATCTGCTCAGGTAGGACACACAGGGTTACAAAGCCAGGTTTGAACACAGCTGAGAGGCTGCTCCGTTGTGGGCATGGATCAGCACAGCTCCATTCCTTTCCTCAGGCAATGCTGCAGGCTGGGAGCACAAGGGCAAACCCCTTGGTTCTGCTTTCTGCTCAACAGCAGCCTCAGCCCAAGGCCTTGATCCAGCTTCTTTCTAAATGGCAAAGTGAGAAACCATCAGCCTTCCAAATGTTTTAGCTCTTTAAGTACTGATATTAATTCTTTAAGTACTTCTGTGTTGTTAGTTGGGAATTATTTGTGGCCTGCTGATAATCTTTCATGCAAATGTAATAGTGTTTCTAAAACTCTGCTTTAAGGAAGAGCCCAATACTTAGCAAGGCCAGCTTTTGCCCTACAAAAGCATACATCTCTCCTGGTAATCATGAAGAATTTGGATTTTGCTTGAATATTTGTGGTAAGTTGCACTGTTGTTACAGACTGGTAATTAAAATTAAAAATTGTTAATGATTCTTCCTGCTAGCTTTTTCATTCCCTTACAATTTGGTGTACTGTTCTGGTTAAGTTATGCTTGTAAACCATTGAATTACAGCTATATTACCTATATTTTCCCTTCTCCTCCATCCCCACAGGCAAAACGGTTACAGGCTCAAGTTGCCTGGCAACCTTGTCCTGTTTCCTTGCCCAAATCAAGGACAGAACTAACAGAAAGAGAAGATAAAGGAACCCAAACCATTGGACTTTTTTACCCATCCAGCAAACTACTGGAAAAGAAGGAGCTTGAGCTGATTTCACAAAAAGAAAAGGTGGAAAAGATGAGTGATCATAAGCCTCTCCTGACAGCCATTAGTCCTGGAAAAGGTTAGAAGTTCTGATTTTATGATTTCTAAACAATTTATGACCTTGCTTTTTCTTGAAAATATTATAGTCTATGGAATGTGGCATCAGTAGGGCACTGATTTACAGCTTTACAAGTTTATCTTCCCACCAGTCACTTGTAAATGCACTGCCTTAGAATTCAATCACTGATCTCCACCAACAGCTAAAAGAAAGCTATCAGCAATATCAAAATTCTGGCTACTGAGCCCAGTGCAGCCATACTAATTTGGTAGTAGTTTGATTTCTTCAGACTGGAGGCAGGTGCCCTCTATTTGAATTGGAAACCACTGAACAGCTCCTAGTTCCCAGCACCCTCCCCCCAGCCCCTGCAGTGTGAACTTTAGGTAGAGCTGTGATAGCACCTGCAGGGGTATTGATAAACAAAACTCTGAGACATAGGGGATCAGAGCTCTTGAAAATATGATGAAGCTTGTCTACATGAGGAACTTGTTTGGGGTGCTGCTGTGGAATAAATTGTTGAAGCTTCAGACGCAAAGAAAACTAAACTAGAGAAAGGGATTCTTAATGGGATTATGAAGACATCACTCATTGAAGAGTGTTTCCTCTCACACACTACAGTAGGAGCAGTATCAGTACTACAGACAACTTTCTTTCCAAGTGAGTTTTGTGGTCACTTTGTTCTTTGTGGAATCACTTGACCATTTGCTGTCATTAAATGCTTGACATTTTGAGGTTTTAGTTTTACTATCCTGAGAAATCTTCGGCTTTCTGGATCCCAAACCCTTGAAGACAGTCCATCAGTATTAATTAAGGATCTAATAAATGGCTTAGTGGGCAAATTTGTCTTTAATCTCACAGGGCAGTCTGGCTGGGCAATCCATAGAATGAGTTAATTTTAAATCATTACAGCAGCAAACCCTGGTTTGGAGGAGCAGTTACTCTTTTAAATACACTTTCCCATCTAGCTCTCTTCAGCAATCACATGGTGAACCCCCCAGGCTGTTACCAGAATTAATTTTCTATTGGGTAGTAAAGGTTGCTAAAGAATGTTAGAAATTCCTCTTTTCACTCTGTGTATCTGTATTCACATGGACTCTGATTTTTAAAATTATCAGTGGGGAAATCTGTTTTCCTCCTCCCTTTCTCTGAAATGTGACATGTTCTCTTAGGCATCATTGTAGGAAATCCAACACTTGACTCAACATGTCAGGCAGCTTAATTTAGTCAGAGATAAGAGAGGATTGGCCCCTAATAGTGCCAAGAAAAAAGCAAAGTAACACTGAATATTTGTCTATCTCTGTCAGAAGTACAGCTCTTGACTTGTGAGTGAGAACTGCTGTCACTGGGAAAGGGAGGGAGGAAATTCTGAAGTGCTTTTGAATTCTTTTCATTTTTATCCACTTAGCAGAGGTGACTTTGTTGAAGTTGCACTGTGTAATGTATTCTCCATTAGATCCTGCCAAGGACTGAATAACATATTTCATTCCATAAATCAATAAATGTCTCTTACAGTCAGTTCATGCTGAGTTGTATACATGGCTTGGAACTACCTGCATCAACAAGACCATGCACTATTACCCAGGAAAATCTTGTTTATAGATGCCAAATAACCATTATTTATTCAATCAAAATAGGATAAGAAATTTGATATTAAAGTTCTTAAATACAAGTGATTAAATAAGATGGTGGAGGTTAATATTTCTTGATTAATTAATATCAATTAACTAACCTTCTTTTCATGTGCGACGATTAAAAAGATACTAAACAGTTAAGAAAGTGGCAAACAACAGCAGTACAAAACACTAATCCTCTGGTGTGTACTGGGTTTCTTTTTTTGCTGTACTTTCAGTCTGTTTTGAACAGGAACCAAGACATTCACCAGGTAAGCTTTACAAAAAAGACTTCCCTTTTCTGCTGTAACAAAGGTTAAATCAGTGTGATATAGGTGTAATCTGCTATTGGCAGCATGGATTCAAGTATTCCATCAGTGCTGCCAAAAATCCTTTGAAATCTAATAAAACATCAACCATGCAAGAATATGTTCCTGACCATCTGGATTTTTTTAAAGTACCATTTGGGGATCTGGGCTGGTTATGAACCACCTTATTGCAAATAATACTGACTTCTATGGAGAGATCACTCACCAAGTAGGCTATTTTAGATGTTTTAAATACTACTTTCAACTTGTATTAGTTTTTGCATATGAGACCACAGTAGGGAACAATTTATGTTGTTCTGTGGATCTTTCTTTTTCTATCCATTTAAAGCTGCTTAACCAGTAAGATTTGCTGGTTTAGTTTGTCATACCAGTTCAACCTTGAGTCTTCCAAGCACAGAACTCCTTGTGCCCTTGCTTTGTCTTGTAAAAGCCAGAGCAGCACTTTTCTTCTGGCTTGGTCTCTTGTCACTGTTTCAAGCTTCACTTAATGTGAAGGAAAGGATAAGGTCAGAGCAGCTTTATTGTGTAAGTTAAATGAGGTTATCAAGCTTACACAATTTTATTTACAACAAAATGAATCATGCTCTGTACTTACCATAAGGATGCTAAAAAAGAAAATTAGCTAGATCCTGAAAACAATCAGTTAAAAAAATGAGAACAAGTCCTTATGTTTCTTTCTCTGATGAAAAGAGAATGGAGCTCCAGAAGTGCCTGGACAGGAGGTGCAAAAGCTCTAAATGGCTTAAGATGAGTTTTTAATCCAGGCTTATTCAGCCTCTCACATTTCATGCCCTCTATCAGCATAAAAGAATGCTGACTGTCTCTCTCTCTCAGAGATCCTGATAGGCAAAAGAACAGGAATGCTTAAGCTTTTAATATGCTCTCACATATATAAATGAAAGGAATTTATTTGGAGGGTAATTTACACAGACCAAAATGCTGTGTATCCTGAGTTTCTGTGTTTGCAGTTTTCAGATTTGGTTTATTGTTCCCTGTCAGTTATCCCAAATCAACTAAAAATCAGTTCAATAACACACAATTGCTTAACTGTGATATTTTACTTTTTTCTTTCCTTATGATCTGGAATAGTGTGAGATTTTCCCTTCACACAGGACCTGTTTTCACTCCCAAGGATCATTCCAAGACATGGCTTTGTTGTGAATAGAGGGCCCTAAGGATGAATTATATATAAACTATGGATAAAACAGTGTTTCACCTGGCTTTTTAGGGTATAACTTCCTTCTAATTTTCTTGATTAGATAGATTTTCTACTGATTTTTTTTTTTTATCTCAGTGAAGCTATGCTATCTTTTAAATCTTCCATCACTTGACTAGAAGGAATGTTAATCACATTTTAAGGGTTTTTCTCCTGCTTAACTCTCTGTGAACAGGTTACTGGCGAAAACAGCTGGATCATGTTTGTGCTCATCTCAGAAGCTATGCCCAGAACAACCTTGAATTCAGAACACTGATTGGAGAACCTCAAATGGGAAAGGTAGGAAGGAGCTTGTGAGTAGTATCTTCCCATGGAGGGTCATGAGATTATTGTGGCTGCTACATAAACACTGGAAAAATAAATGTCTCCCTTTTTGTTAGACATTGACCTGGTTTTGTGAGTAATTTGTCTTGTTTTGTTGTTCCATTTTTTGCTCAATCTTTTCCTGAAGACTTTTTCTGTTTTCTTTCTAATGGCAATTCCTATTCTCTCACCTAACAGCTGTAAGGGGAGTGAGAAAGCCTTTGCTCAGCTGCTTTTATATACTAAGAAGGTGAAAACCTTCTAGGACTCCTTCCTAAGGAGCAGATACTCCAGTAGATAGATACTTTGCACCTGATTTCTATATCCTCTGAGACCTATTGTCCACCAAGATCTTCAGAAGCTGTAGTACAACTATAAATATAAGAGAATATCTGCTTAATAGAGTTAAGGTACAGTCCAATGCAACTTGTTTCCTCTGCTGGAGGATTCAAAAAGACAGGCTTGAAGAATATAAAATTGCCTAGGGAAAGCTATTCCTGCTGCTTCTTGGCCTTTTTTCAGTTTATTGTCTTAAAAGCAGTGCTCTCAAAAGTAACAGAAATGGCTCAAAGCAGATGCCAACTATCTGGGTTTAATGCTGCTTTTTCAGTTTTTCATGTGGATTAGAAATATAATCAACCTTACCTCAAAATTCTCAACCAGCTGCAATATAATCTTCATTCCATTCTTTATAATCCCCTGTACACTCATTTTTGTTTGACTCCCTAAGACTTGGTGCCAGCAGTACTGTCTCAAGGAATTGATACACAAAGTTACCCAAGTTTTAATACAGACTGTGCTTCCCCAGGCTGGTGTGACTAAAGCAGCCACCAGTTCTCCTGGATCTGGAAGTCCCAAGAACAGCACAGCCTTTTATACAGCTACAAGATCTCGGTGGAGAATGACTGTACTTCCATGAAATGCAGCCTCATTACAGTTTTGGATTCACTTGGTGTTTCAGTTGTTGCAAGGTTTCCAGTTAGTCAAAAAACACCTGCCCTTTCTCACTGACATGGGAAGTGTTGGTACAATATCACAAGCAGGCAAAGGCCACACGTGTGATTCTGTGTACTGGCTGCACCAGAAACACCATCAGCAAGACTTATTCCTAAAATAATTCTGTGGGGTTTTTTTGGTCAGACATACTAATGGCTGGTCTTTCCCCCTAGATTAATTATGCTACCATCTCTGAAGATGACTATGACATCACTATTACATTGAATTTTGCTGCTATTAACAAGGTCAGTTCAGGGGATGGGGCCTGTTGAGAGGCAGCTGGTCTAAAGCTGTCACTAGAGCAGTGTAAGGATGTATTTTAAATTCAGGTCTAAACAAGAAATGCTTTTGTTCAGAGGGTGTTAACTTATCACTTCAGAGAAAAGAATCTTTTTCTTTCTCTGTTGGAGCTGGGTGAACAGGTATCCTTATCTGATTAAGCCTGACTTCATGGTTATGTTGCTATCATCTAACATTTTGTTACTTTGCTATTAGAATTAACTTTCTTCTTTTAGCTGATGTTGTTTGATGATTCTAGCACCCCTTTGCTTTTGATCTCAGATCCTGCTTTTTTTTTCAGCCTTCAAATTGTGTTCCTAAGGAATAAGCTTAGTAATTTTCAATAGTTTGGAGATAACTTTTGTCAGAGCTCCTGTTAACTCTATTCAAAATCTGGAACCTCTATCTCAAGAATTACCATGTTCCAAAAACCACAACATACACATTTCCAGCTTTTCAAAGATGAAAATCTACCATCTCAAAAATCCAAAATTTAGACTGTGTCTCTTGTGAGGAATCTTGGAAAGCTTACCTTGCCATGTGGGGCCTGAAAAGCTGTATCACATCATTTCAGAAGTGAAATTTCTCAAGTGGTAAAAACACTTTCATTTGGATGAGAATCTTGATTTCATTAAGCGAGGTTGTGTCACTTTTTTTTCTAAATCAAAAGAAATACCTAACACATGGTTTAGAAAAAAATGCTACATAATTCTGCCTCAAAACAGAGTTCAATTACATATGATAATGTCTTGTGATATTTTGACATTGATATGAAAAGCCTATATATTTTGTCATTTGCAACAGTTTTGTGCCACTAAGATTTTAGCAGCATTACATGATAATAACTACCTGCATTTGATGATTCTACAGGATATTCATCCCAACAGAGCAGTGAAGTTCAGCAATGATTACCCGAGTGCTGTAACAGAAGTCACAGATGGACAGGATGGCACTCAGACTAATTTTGGTGAGATTTTTCCCCCCCGTCTTTACAGTAGACCATAAATACAGCAGTCAGGAATACAGAAGTATGGAAGCTTGGAAGCTTAGACAGGCAAACATTCTGTGCCTATTTAAGTTGATCTTTTAGGTCTCAAAATGTGTCCAAGTTGAGATTTAAACAATGTACAGACTCTCTCAAACACTCCTGGAAGTTCTTCATCCTTAGGGAGCAGCTGAGGAGACCAGTGAACTGCAGCCACAGCTCACAGCAGTGCTTTTATTATACCAGTAACACTTTAGATGCTTCACATATTCTTTTACAATAGAAACCATAAATATCAATATTATCTCTACTTCTGAGCTCTGCCAGGGACTGCCAGCTCTGGCACATTAGGCAAAGATAAGAAATGATGAAATACATTAATTCTAGACGTAGTTTGCAGAGATGTTGTTTAACTGCAATCTCCCACTGGTGTCAGTAACAGCTCAGCATTTTGGGCATCTCATACTGGACTTAGGTTTTCATTAAATCAACCAGTTATAAAGTCAGCATCAGAATTCAGAAATTCCTGTAGCATCCTTTGACATACTTAATTCACATAAAAGTTTCATCCACTTTGTGCTTCCAGCCTAAAACTTGGCAAGAGGCAGCAACTGCACTGGGAGCTGTGTAAACCTTTTGTTAAAACCAGTATGATCTGCAACAAGCGTTTCATCACTCTCTCATGCAGAAAACTGATAAACACTGCTTTGATTGTGGATAAATTATTTCCAGATCTCTCCTCCAAGTTCTAGTTAGGATACTGACTTTGCTTTGAATTAACACTTGTTTTCCTCTCTGGTAGGCAGAGGTGATCATAATCTTTTCTATTCAAGAGGCAAAATAAAGAGAACCAAGTCAAGAACAGTAATGGGACAGGAATATAAGCTCTCCGTAAGTATCTTCTGCAAATACAGGAGAAAATATTTATGGAGCAGCACTAACATGAAGGAGGGCATTCAGGAGTGAAAACAGAAAGGTTTTAACCCTGACTGGGGGCAGGGGATAAAAGTCCAACTTAATATAAAACCTGAACACTGGTAGCTGAAATCTAGTTCAAAACTGAAAATAACTCACTTGTTTTTCTACTACTAAGAGTTTAATTAGATTTTTTCTCTCATTTTGAACCCATTCAATTCTGACACTGCATTAGGCCTAAGGACTGTTGCAGAGTGATTCTTTACAGATTTTTTCAGAAGCAACATCAGATGGAGGTACTGTCATCTTTCCTTGACTTTTCAACATTTGACTCTGTAGAGGCCTAGTCGAATTAAAGAAGCAAGGATTTACCTCCACTGGAGACCAAATTTTCTGGAAGACCTGTCTATTAAAGGGATTGTCAGTAATGAGATGGAAAATTTCATTCAAAAGGGAAATGTACATTAATCTAAGCTTGGATCAGTCAGCCAACTCAAAAGGTGGGAGAAGATACAGAGCTCTGTGGTATGAGTCCAGAGATAAAAATGCTTGGTCAAGTGATTGAGCTTTCAAAATGAGAAAAGGAGGTTGAAAGCTGGGAAGAAACAAAGGAAAGAGGTTTTAGGTTTTGTTGTTCATTTGTTGTTTTAAGATTTAGTAAACTAATTTCTCTGCGGCAAAATATACACATTTTTAAAACAAAATACTTTCACAAGTTCTGGAAGTTTCAAACTTTAATCCTAAACATGTACCTGATTAATTTTACTGTCCTGAGCAGAGCTTTGTACAGTCTGGAGACCTGCATTGATGTAAAGTGAATCATTTGCAGACACACTTGCTGAATGAAGACCTCAGTAGTGACATATTAGCCTGGGTTACCCTAAACTTGCTAAGATTCAGAAAGACATTCCCAAAGAAGTCAGAAGTCAGAGTGGCAATGAGGCTCAGATACATGGAATTCATCCCACTGTGTGCATTTTTCACTTTCACTCCAAGGCAGAATCTGGCCCACCTACTTGTATTTTCACTGTGTGAAATGTTACTGGCTGCTGTGTGTCTCCACAGCCAGAGTCCAGACAGCTACTGGATGAACTGGGTCGAACTGGGAAAGGAAGAATCCCCTTCATAGAACAGTTGCTCAGTGATGTAAGTTACGTTTGCTGAAGTTTCCTTTTTTAACTCTTTGGCTGTTTACTGCACGAATATTAGCCTGGAATGCAACTTCAGCTTGATGATTAGGAGGCAACAGCCTTGCAATACCAGTCTTCAGGTTGAAAGAACATTTTAGAGAAGACAGGGCCTGTTTGACATTTATAGATTTCTTCCCAAATCTCTATTTGGTCAGTGTATTAGGCAGCCTTCTCTGGGTTTGTCAAGGCCAGGCAGAAAGAACAATGTATTCATTTTATAGTTTAGGATCAAGTCCTGTGTATAGCAAAAGCAAGCATAATCTCTGTTTCTGCTGTGGGATCTCATTTGGCTACTGTTACACACATTTACTCTGGCTTTGAGCTAGGAGATGACAAACATTTTCAGAAGAAAGCAAAACAACACACTTTGAACCTCTCTCTGTCTTGAGCATGAAGCCCCTTTGCCAAGTTGAATTGGCTTAATACGAAAGCAGGGTGGAAGCTGAAGAATCTGTATGGTTTTACCAGCTCCATTTGCCTCTGCTCTGTTCCAGGGAGCTGACCCCAACTCCATGAGCAAGGAGGAGCGCCCTGCCCTCACAGTTGCTGTCCTGAACAAGCACACAGGAGCCATCTCCCCTCTGGTGCAGAAAGGGGCCGACGTTGACCAGCAGTCAGGGCCGTAAGTGAGCTCTGATCCTCTTCTTGGCTCTTTCCAAGTTTTACCCAAAAAAAAAAGAAAAAAAAAAAAAATCACACGTATTCCAGCTTTAGAGAGAACTAAACCCCCACCTCTCCTTCTCAAATCTGGAATGGAGGAGCTCCTTTCAAAGACAGTATCCTCGCTCCTTCCAGCTACCAGCTTTGAAGATTTCTCACAACTTGTTACAAAAGTTGTTCAATTCAGTTCCTTTGACTTAGTGATAAACCCCACCAAAGCCTACCACACTTCTAGAGTGTTCTGTATCCTCCTATTCATTTTCCTTAGTTTTATGTGCCAAGTTTCCTTAGGTAATAAGTACACTGCTCATTCCTCCCGTGCAGGCACAACAACACAGCTCTCCATGAGGCAGTTCTGCTGGGACTGGAGGGAGAGGAGTGCATCCGAGCCCTGTTATGGTAGGTACAGTGCCTGGGCCCCCAGCTCAGCCTGCCAGCACACACCTGCTTGGCACCACTGGAGGGCCAGAGCCTGCCCCGTGTCCCTGCAGGAAGCAGCATCCAGAAATTCCAAAGTTACCCCACATCAACCTTCACCTACAAGCCACTTCACTAAGTGCAGTCCCTTGCAATGAATTTAAGCAGTTTAAACCAATGTATTCTGTATTTACAGCTGCAATGCAAGCGTGCAGAAGAAGAATGCAGCAGGGCACTCAGCATTGGATTTGGCTGCTGCAGCTGGAGATAATAAGGTTATGTCATTGTTCCAAGTAAGTCTGGATAGAGAACGTTGAACTTAAGAGACACAGGGATGTTGTTCTCGTGTGTTATTACAACAAACTTTTTTCCCAAATAAAGCTGAAAGTGCTTTGACTTTGACCTGATCATGTGTCCAGTTCTGTCTGCAGAATCCATGACCCTGTGTGATCAGCTGTAACAGTGAAATATTTTCTCCAAGATTCCCCCATTCCTTTCCAGCAGTTCAGAGCACAACTCCTCTCTGACTGCCCTCTGTTCTGCAAATTTTCCATCCCAAACTTATGCAAGGAAAGGGACAAACCAAACCTTCCCAGGCACAAATAAATCTGAATGTCTTTAATGCCTGATGAACACTGTTTAAGAGTTTGACACTTGAGCAACAGCACTGCAAGCTGTAATTGATGAGCTTATTTTCCTTTTTGATGTTAAAACTGCATTCAGTGCAGCCCATTGCAGCAAAGGTCAGATTCCTCCAGAAAATAAAGTAGAACTACTTTGTTGTTCTGCCTTCAACTTTTATTTATAAATGCATCAACACGAGGCAGCAGCCAACTACAAACAGAAGTTTACAAGAATACCAGGCACACTAAGGTGTGGTATAAATCAACGTTATTAGCCACAATCCTAAATCCCTGAAGTATTTTTAAAACTCCTTCCTCTTTCCATGTCCTAAAGTATCTAAAAGATTGGTATATTCAGTACAAAAATGGAAATGCACATCAACTCCTATCAAAAATAAGAGTTTTAGCACCAGAGCTACCAGTAACAAGACAGCAATATCTCCAAACAGCTGGATTTACAAAAAAAAAGAAAAAATCCCGAAAAAATACAAAAACCCCAAAAAAGAAAACAAGTAAACCTGCAAGTAATAATCCTTAATTAAACCAGCAGGAAGATTAGGAGATTCTCTGCAGGAAAAGACTAGGTATGCAATGCATCAAACCCCAGGTACTTCCCAGAGAGAATCGGAGGAGTGAAGCAGAATTCCACCTGCTTCTCAGTGACAGCCAGTCTGGAAGCAGCCTCAGGAATCACGGCCATTCAGTCACAGGGCCAGTGCCACAGCAAGTGGACAAGACAGATGTCACTGGCAACAATGAAGCTGCAGCAGTCTAGGCCAGATTCTTTATACCACAACGCTGAATCTTGGCTTTCTCTTCAACCTTGGTCATCGTCTGAGAAACCTCTTTTTTCTGCAAAAAGTAAAAATAGTATGTTACTATCTGCCACTAAATTGAGTATCGTTCAGCTTCGAGGGGAAAGCAGGATAGATCCTGCATAAAGTGTGGCTGAGAACCAGGAAAGGGCAGGCCTTTGAGCCTGGATGCAACAAAGCGCTCTGCACAAAGCCCTGTGGTAAGGAACGAGGCCAGCGGAACAATCCAAACACTAGAATCCGTGTACGTACAAGTGCCTTTCTCATTCGCATTTTGTCCAGCTTCAGGAACTCCTGCACCGTCAGGTTAGCAGGTTCTTTCTGAAGAGAAAGAAAACCACAGTCCGCAGAGTGCTTTTTGTGTTCCTCCCTGAAAAGAGGCGAAAAGAAAGAGAAAATAAGAGAAGGCAGCAGCTCACAGCGAGCCACAGGCAGCCGCTCTCCCCTGCCGAGCCCCTCGGCCGCCACCAGCGGCTGCCCCGGGCCAAGGCGGCGCCGGTCGGGGCGGGGGCCGAGGGATGCCCCGGTACTCACAGGGGGTCATCGTCGGGCTCCCAGCCCTCCAGCTCCTTGAGGCAGAAGAAGCACTGCGCCACGTCGGGGCTGTTCTCGCTGGGGCAGTGCACGAAGCCCGCCGCCGCCATCTGCGGGCACAGGGGAGGCCGTCAGCGCCCGCCCGCCCGCCCGCCCGGCCCCGCTCCCGCCGCCCCGGCCCCTCCGCCCCGGCCCCGCGCTCACCCGCTCGGGCGTGCAGGCGCAGCCCTCGGTGAAGGGCCAGTTGCGGAAGGTGGCGGCGCGGACGGAGGCGAAGTAGAGCCGCCACACCTCGGGCAGCACGGCCGGCGCCTCCATAGCCCCGTTCAAACGGCGGCGCGCGGGGCAGGGCGGGAGCGGGGCGGGAGCGGGGCGGGCCCGCCGCCCTCACAGCGCCCGCGCAGTGCCCGGGGAGCCGGGCCGCCACCCAAAGGGCTGCCTGTCTGTTTTTTAAAGCCTCCAGCGCAAAGCCAAAGGGGAAGGAGGACAAGTTGGCCAGCTCGACCCTTTTCTTCCTTTTTTTTTTTTTTTTTCTTTATTTTTTTAAAGACGACTGTAGTAGAGCGCTTCCTGGTCGCAACGAATCAAGACCCTGGCCTGTTAGGAAAGGCCGAGGTCCCACCTTTCTGCTCCAGGAAAGCTTTGCTTTGTTAAGCTGTGCTCGGCACCTCCGGTCACTGCTGCAGCCGGGGAGAACCGTGCCGAGGAGCAGGGCGGTGCTGGCTCTCCGGCCACAGCTCGGATTCCCGGGGCACAGAGGGAAGCAGAGCACCGGGAGCATGGTTTGGGCGCTTGCTGCACCCTGGAAGAGCCTCACGCCTTGCACAGCCACGGCCGTTCAAGCAGTGGCCCTAAGCTGCTAAGCCTAAGAGACACTGACACTTCAGCATTACGGGTTGGGAATGCTCTCTTGAGAGAAAGCTGCCATGTAAGAGGTGGAGCTGTTAACTGGCTAATTGTGCCGGAACTAGAAACAAGCAGAACAGCAATACTCCTATCCACCCTCTAGAAGCTTTACCGAGCTCATTTTTACCAGTCTTCCTGAAGAAGGAAAACAGCTGAGATGCAAGGGCTCAAAGGCATTTAATCACGTCACTGCCTTCGAGGATCTGGGGTTAAATGAAGGACCTGGGTAAAACAAGCTGTCTGCAGCACAGCAGATGGCACAGGGCTGTTACAACACCATCGTCACTTGGCAGTCACTGAGGAACGAAGCCACAGAGCAAGGTGATCCTCAAAATCTTCATGGTCACCTTTGAGAACACAATGCAGAACTGGTCATCTTCTTCAGACTATTTTGTATCTCCTAATTCTGTCTGGAAAGCAGAAGCCTGCTAAGGCCTGCATGTGTGTGGCTCCTGTGGGGATGTCCAGTAGGGAGATGAGGAATTTCTTGCCTTGGTCAGCTGCCCACACCCATCCTCTGAAGGCCATACTCGAGTTTGCTAGATTCCAGTGAAATAAGATGATGGAGAGACACCTTAACAAACAGTAGGACTACAGGCAGGCTTTTCCAAGGGAAGGGCTTTAATTCCATTCATAAAGACATGTATTTCTTTTCTTTCAAAGTCCAGCTAACTCTTAACAACATTGAAAACGTTCACAGTCAGGAAACAGGCAGAAATGTGCATGGACATTCAGGCACACAACCCTTGGCTGGGCTGGTTTCCCCTCCCACTACCACTGGTTTAGTTGGTGATGATGTACATTGGCTACACAAAAACATATTTTGTGTCCCTTTCTCTGCTGTTAGCAAAATGAAGACTCCACTAAGGCAACTACAGCTATAGTCAGGCAGCCAACAGGTACACACAGTAGATTAGGGACAAAGAAGTCACATTTGGTGTGTAGCTCTCCGTGGGCTTGATGTGAAAGGACCATCCCAGTGGATGTGAGCCGTAGTTAAAATGCACCAACTGACCTCTGGTCAGTGCAGCTTTCTGTGCATCTGCACTGAAAGTCAGGGAGGGAGAGAAGCTGCTACATTGTGGACAAGAGCCACTACCAGAGAAACCCTTTGGGGTTGTATTTTTTAATTCCTGGGTATCTCTATTTATTCTTTGCTCTCCTCTTTACTGATACTTAGAGCCTAGGTGCTGCCAAGAACTGGATCTGGCCCACCTCTGCCCTTTCCTCCCTCCAAGCTGCAAGCAGATTGCTTCTACAAATCAGAGCCTGCATTTCGAACATCCCCACTGACTTTTGCTCTGGGTTTCTTCCAGCCAGAGCGCCTGGAGCAGGAGGAGGTGGGTGCTGGAGCCTGTGAGGCTGCTCTGTGGTTAGAGGCATGCCCAAAGGGCTCATCTGTAGCCCAACAACTGGCAGCGAGGTGGAAAGATTCCAAAGAGCTGATTTGGCAGCTGTGGTGCCCAACCTTGCCTAGACACAAACCCACCTGACACCGTTCCTGAACACAAAACACTGCACGTTACAAGAACTCCACACTGAGCACGGGGCAAGGCGGGGAAGGAGCAAAACAAAGGTGTCTCCTCTGAGCCTTGTACTTGGGATCACAGGAATCCACACGCTCTTCAGTGCTCCTGAAACATGGTTCCAGGACTACTGATATGGCATGTGCAGAACTTTCCTAACGTCAACATCCAGCTACAGGCACCAATATCTTATTTGCCTTCACAGACTCGAGACAACTGTTCCTAACAAACCAATCAAACCACAGAAACACTGAATGGCTTCAGTTTAGGTGTTCATTTTTGCTCTTAAACAAAAACAGAGACAAAAAACCTGCAACATTTTTTGGACAGGCTTCAAAACTTGAAATCCATGGGGCCCCTCTAAAGTGAGAAACATTTTTTTGTTTCGTATTTTTGTTTGTTTGCTAATGAGGCTCTCCAAAGTAACAGTGGCAGGAAAATTCCCCATAAGCACTTTCAGTTTTCCAGTGGTTTCAGTGTATCCCAGTTGGCATTTCCAGGCCTCTCCCCTTGGAGCACAGGAATCAATCCTCTTGGATTGCATTTTGCACGCACAACATCGCACTGTTGACATCCAAAGTCCTAGGGATAAACACAGCAGCATGTTCCAGCTCTCCTGTGGCAGCCAACATCCTCCACCGAAAGCTGGGCAAGTTTTTCCATGGCTTGGGCTCTTCCCAGCTCCCCAGACACGGCCGGCAGCTCAGCGCCGCAGCCGGAGGAAGAAGGCGTGCTTGCACTCCTTGCTGTCCAAGGGGTAATACTTGTCATAAAAATCCAAAATGTACTCCTCGGTCTTAAATCCAAACTTCTGGTAGAGCAGCATAGCAGGGTTGCTTGCAGAGACGTGAAGGGTGACGTCCTTGCCCATGCAGGTCTGCCAAGGGAGGGGGGGAGGAAAAGAGAGAGATCACTGCAAGAGAACGAGACAGCCTCTGGGGGAATGCGGAGGTGAGGAGGAGATTCATCAGCTCTGGGATCCAAGGTACTGAGGAAATGTGAGAAAAGTCACAGGCCCCGACACAGGAGTTACCACACATAGCAACAGCAAAGGGAACGCTGCTGCTGCTGCTCCTCCAAGCCTTTGTTTCTGGGAAACGTGGATTCTCTGACAATGAAAGCAGGTTTGGGATTATAATTTGTCATCTTTCCATTGTCAATTACTAAAGTAATTGTTAATTAAAAATAATCTTGGGTGTACAGCACTGATCTCAAATACAATGGCCTGAAGAAAAGACAAAACATGGCAGAGGCTCAGGCTCTGCACTCCTCCCTGTCAGCAAACAGAGCTGAGCTCTCCGGGACCGCCCGAGCACCTCTGTGCTGTCATGCTGGAATTCCTGCCTATCCCACCCAGCTCCTCTCCCATCCTTCAGGGCACTCACCTCCTGAGAAGGCAGGAAATTCAGTTCAGACAGCAAATAATAGCATGGCTGAAGTTACCTTGAAGATCCTAAATTATTCTAACCAGCAACACTCTGATAAAGATGCTGAAATAATTTATTTTCTGCTTTCATCAAGTGTTTTAATAGCATTCCATGTATACTGAGTATATCGCAATTTTAAGTGGGAACAGTAATACCCTCTAGGAACTCCCCAAGATAGAACATTTGAGGGGAAAACTCTCAGAGGGATTTAAGGAGGGAAGGAAAAAAAAGACATAATTGGAAGCTGTTCTGGCGAAAAGAAAATTGGAACGAGATCATTAAGAAAATGCAGTTTGGTCCTCTGTGCCAGATGCATGAGAGGGTGAATTCTGACAGCAAACCAGCCACCACCATTTGCATCAAAACATTTTCCTGTTAAGTTACGGTGTTCCCAAGAATTCAGCCCCAAACTCAGCACACTGATCCCCAAGTCAGTGACCTACCCTTAATCCAAACAGTGCATCAAAAGGTCTCAAGCTACAAAGAGGAGACCCCAAGCCCAAGCAGGCTGCAAAGCAGCACCTACAACCTGGAGACTGAGGAACACAAGGTCACAACCACATTCATTGCACAGGACTAAACCCCTTCTACCACTGTCAGAAAGTCAGCAAATGGCAAAATAAATCGAGTGTGAGCCAAACATACAGTGCTGATCTGTCATTGCTAGCATGCCTAATCAGCCCCAAATCTCTCAAATGTGCTTGGCTTTCCTCAACATGGAATTTCATGCTACTCTACCTGCAAGCAGGATTAGGTTAATTGATATGATACATCCTAGAAAAAGGTGTCAGGATTTTCCGTGGCTGACTTGCCAACTCCAGCATCCCAGCCCTGCTGGAGAGAGAAGTCTCTGACAGTCCACCTGCTGGATCCCTGCAAACCTTGGCGCCTGTTCCCACTGGGTGTTGACATCTCACATCAACAGACTGAGCTGAGGGCAATTTCCTTCAGCACTTCACACAGAGCTGCCTGGGAAAGGAAAGGGGTGAGTTTAAGGAATATTGATTAGAGGCCTGTGTCAACACTGCAGAGAGCTGTGCAGGTAGCAGAGCTACCCTCGGGCGGCCCAGGAGCAGAAAGTGCTTTTCCGAAGCACCGATCACTTTCCCCAAGGTTCTGCCAGCACTCCCCACCTTGCTTCAGCCAAAGAAGAGGAAAAAACAGTTTCAATGGTGAGTTTTTGTTAGTGCAGCCCATCTCGACTACAGCAAATTAAGCAATGTTTCCCATTGGCAGCTCTGTCAAGAGAGTTCAGGGAGTGGTAAAACTGTGGGTCCTAAAGAGGCAGAGTTGGTCTCTGTAAAGAACATTTATCTCCATCCTTACTTACTTAAGCTGCCTTTCCTGCAATTTAATTCAAGAAAGTCAATGGAATTAAGGCCACTTGAGTAACAGTATTCATTCAGAGATTTAATGAAGTTTCACTCCTTTAATACCACCCATTTAGTTAGCTGAGATTAATTTTCCCAAGTGTTCCGGTGGAACAAGGCCCAGTACAAGCCAGTTTAAATAAACAATGAGGTTGCAAACAGTTTCTCTTTTTCATTATCATTAACTCAGTTGTATTTGAACCAGATTATAAGAGTGAAAGTGAGTGATTAAGATCAGCAAGTGATTTAATGCACGGAATAAACCTCCAGGAGTAGCCAAGAAAGCTGCAATAATTCTAACTGACCCTCCCCACTCTTACTTCATTCTCTCCTCTAACCCCCCCCATTTACAGTATTCCTTTTACACAAATTATTGACCACTGAAGTGAAGAACATAGAGTTAATCCCAAGACAGCTGAAGTGTGCAGCAACCCACTGATTCTGAGGACATGACCAGGATGGTTGTTTTCCTAAATACACTTTAACTTCCAAAGCAGAAGCTACTTCCTCCCCTAACCATTCACACCAGGTGTTCCTGCTCTCCAGTATCTGCATGTGTGCACACAAGGAAGAAGGCAGAGCTGGTTCTCTGGCAGATTCACAGGATGATTTCATTACCTGGATAAGATGGTAAATCATGAAGGTTGCAATCCCAGCTCTTCTCCACTCAGGGTGCACCAACAGGAAAGAGATGTAAGCTTCGTTGTACTTCACATCTGGCACCATAAAGCCAAAGGCAATGATAACTTTCTTGTAAAGGACGACAACACTGAAGTCTGGATACTGCAGGCACTCTGACAAATCAATTCCTATGGAGAAAGAGAGAAACAGCAGTTGGAAGCACTGCAAACCAAAAGAAAAGTGTGATGGAAATCCAAGGGCTTAAGGCTTTTTAGAAATAATCCCTGCTTTTTACCTTTATTTCAAATCTCTGATAGCAAGAGATCACAGAATCATGGAATAGTCCCAAGGCCCCTGCTAGAGCAGTCCTCTGTTACTACAAATTATGCAGTCCAATTTCCCACATTTTGGGAAATCCGAGGCGTAAGGACACCCAGAGTGCAGGGGATGAACCCTGCCTTGGGAAAACCATCTGCCTGATCCTGGTGTCTCCCCTGCCAGGTAAGTATGCAAGGGGAAAGGAGATGATACAACAAAACAGACAGAACAAGATCTGCTTACTTAGCAGGGAAGCTTGCACGGAAAAACTAGCAAAGCTGATTTCCTTTCAAATGACTCAAGGAGGAAACTGAAACTCTCTTCAGAAGCAGCACACATGAAATTGGACGTTAGCTCTGGTACCATTACCTGCCTATGGTTCCTGTCTTTTTTCTCCACCTTGCCTGGAGCTCTTACTGCTGTCTCTTGTGCACACTCAGCTGGTTGTGGAGCTGCACTATGAACCTGACCACAGCTTCCAACGCTATCAAAACACTTGCTTTTGGCATGCAACTTCACTAATCTGGGGCACGAAATAGCCTCTCAGGCAGTGGTGCTTCTGTGAGTCAAGAGGCTGGACACAAAAAGAGGCTGAGAGTTTATTACCTTGCCTCATCACCCTGCTGCTGCAGTCCCAGAGCACCCACAGAGCATGTCAGCACCAAGCACTGCAGTTCGAGGCACTGAAGACTGACTGCTTGGTAATTTGTGTGGACAGACCCCAATGAGATGCAAGACACAGAGATGTGCCAGAAACGCTGGCTTCAGCCTCGAGCTGGCAGCTGCAATATATTTGGAACATGGGGTAATGAAATAGCAGAGTGTGTTTTCCAGTAATCACTCCTGATGAGATGCAAGACTTCATAAGGCACGAAGAAGTGGGTGAGTTATTTTCTTGTTCGAGAGTAGGCTGGGTGGAGCAAGGCGTGGGAGGAATCGATTGGCAATAGGGAGCAGTGTTAATTAAGGCAGGCTGCCGTTGCCTGTGGAGTGCCTTGCAGCGTGCCTGGACAGGAGCACCCATTGCCCCGGGCACAGCGGCGTCCCTGCAGTGCTGCAGCTTTTCCTGTAGAAGGTGCTTAGCTCAGGATGGTTCAGCCCAGGAGACAATTCCCGCTAGGGAGAGGTTTCCCACTAGGGCACCAAGGCACTGTGAGGAACAACACCGGGGAATCTCTCTTCCATCAGTCGTTTGCAGTCACTACCTGCAAACCTGGTTCTGCCTTGGGAGAGGCAAGAACAGCTCTGAAAGGAAGGATTTGGAGGGAAAGAACGAAGTGCTGGTTTAATGATGCTCACCCAGCTGCATATCCCTGCCTACCACCCCCAAGTTGTACCAGCTAAATCCTTTGCATCCAGGCTTTACCTCCTGAAGCATCACCTCCTCACTTCCCTCTCCTTCTAACACCAAGGTGCAATAATCATATCCCAGCCTCGGGCATTTTTCACCATGGAAAAGATTTGGATTCCTGTTGGGAGACTGATGGGAGTGTCAGCTGTCTGATTTAATGATGAACAGTTCACAGTTGGGTGTAACACACCCATGCTCCTTATGTTAAATAAAACAGGGTGAGTCCTGAAGAACTTAATGAAGGTGCAACCCAACTTGGCCAGAACTTCAAATGCATTATCAGGAGAGGAGAGACTATGACAAAGCGGTTCAGCCTCTGCTGGGATTGCAAGTGTCTCTCACGAGCTCTGAAACAGCTTGTGAAAGGAAAGGCGTGCCAGGTTATTTCCCCCACACTCTACAATTTGCATAATGAGTAGCACAAAGAGCTCCCCTCCTGACTGCATATGGCATATGGGCACTGCTGAACTACAGCCCTGCTGAATCACTATCTGCAAATCAAAACACAAACAGTTACCTGGAATAAAGGTGTGTACTGTTTGTACTGGGCTTTTCTAAATTAGTCTGCTGCGTTGTTTGCTGATCAGCAGCTGATGCATGAACCAGATGAACATTCCTGTTATTTCAGAAGAACTACAGACTGCAGCCTCATAACTGCCCCCAGAAAGGGCAGCCACTGTCCCCAAAGAGCCTGCAGTTCCAGAAATGACACAGAAAAATTCAAACCTAATCTTTCCCATACCTTTTAAATACTGAGGCTTGAGGAGATAAAGGACATCACAGCACAGCCTGCAGTTGTAAGAGCAATTCATAGAATCACAGAATGAGCTGAGTTGGAGGGGATCCTCAAGGATCAAGTCCAACTCCTGGCCCTGCACAGGACACCCCAAGAGTGTGCTTGAGAGCGCTGTCCAAACTCATGTTGGGCAAGCTTGGTGCTGGGACCACTTCCCTGGGGAGCCTGTTCCAGCGCCCAGCCACCCTCTGGGTGAAAAAGCTTTTCCTAATATCCAACCTAAACCTCCCCTGACTCAGCTTCAGAGCTGTTCTCTCAGGTCTATTGAGTCCTGTTGCTACAAAGAGATCAGTGCCTGCCTTCTCTGGCTTCCCCTCCTGAGGAAGCTGTAGAACATGATGAGGTCTCCCCTCGGTCTCCTCTCCTCCAGGCTGAACAGACCAAGTGACCTCAGCCACTCCTAATACGACTTCCCAGCTTTCACTCCAACATATCCAGCTTATGGCTGCTAGGAAAAAACCTTCTCACAAAGGTACTGAACAGAAATCTCTGGCATAAAATTGTTTAGTTCAACCCCTGATTCTGCAAAACATTTCACTGGATGCTTAAGTTTAGTTTAACTACTAAACTACCAGACTACTCCTATTGGTACCTATTTTCGTAAGTACTGTGCTAATTAGGGCCTAATTGCCCAGTTCCACATGATCTCAAAAGAGACAAAGACACCAAACCCATGTCTCCACCTCAAATGCATTCCTGTGACATCAGATAATGGGTTTCTAAGAACCGAGCCAGACACCGAATGAAGAAAAATTTGGCCCAAGAACATTTTTGTTCTGAACAAAACCACTTCCTTCTTAGGAAGCCCAGCACAGGAGGAATCTTACCAGGCCAGAAGAATTCGTGGCACATGGAGTTTATAGTGGGGATGTGATTAGGGCGAACGTAACAGTAATCAATGGGTGCTTCTGGCTCAGCCTTCCAGTTGACATCATTCCTGTGTGGATTCGCCCGGATTTCTGCCAGCAGCCTGAGTTTTGGGGGCTTTGTCTCATAATCACGTCTGCCAGGAACGTGAAAAGGAAACAAAAAGCAAGTGAGCAACAAGAACTGCCACTGCAGCTAAATAGGTACTGCCCATGAAATATTTTCTGACATGCTCAACAAAAAAAGAACAGTCTTCCATTTATGTGGGAAAACAGCCCCCAGCTCAGCAAAGACACCCTTGTGCCAGAGCCCAGGACACTTTCCAGACCCGCATGTCCAGCCAGTCTCTCCTTACAGCATGAGCAAGGAAATCACCGTTCTGACCCAAGAGCAGGTCAACTTGCACTGAATGGCTACAGCAATGCTCTCTCTGCCCTTTCCCCCTCTTGGACATTCCCCTTCCCAATGCAATCCGTTTCACCACTACTCAGCTAAACCAAACGCTATCCCTTCAGGGTTACCATGGTGCACTGGGTTGTACTTTGAGGAGGAGTGAGGAGCACTGCCCAAGAAAGGTGTCCTCTCCGTGGGCTGGCGGTGCACAAGCCAAGAGCAAGCTCAGACCCTCTGTACCTGATGTAGGGTTTAAGGACACGGGAGGTGTAAGGGCTGACAATACTGTGGTCTGTCAGCAGGTCTTCTGAGCCTACCAGGCGATACAGAAACTTGGTTGTCTGCTGGCGATATCCCTTCGTGGCCGGCAGCATTGTCTGGATGCACAAAAAGATACAGAACAATTGCAGGAATATCAGTCAGGGATTTAACAAGGGAATCGTATGGAGGGAGAGTAAGGGCCTTTCAATGTGACAGGATGGACTGGACCACGATGGTCCCACTTCTGCATTCTGCTGTGCACTCCCAAATTTGGTGCCCAAACCTAAAAGTGCTGCAAGTCATCTTCCTCCTACACTCATGAAAGAGCAGCCACCTGTTTGGGTACGTCCAGGCCTTCACCATCAGCATTTGGGCAGGGCTGGAGTACAAATACATCCACATTTGTGGTGCTGACACAGACAGCAGTGCTGCACCAGCACGTCCCAGGAAGAAAGGGACTTAGGAGAGCATTGGTGGGGACACAGCCCCAAGGCAAAATGAGTCTTGTTCACATAACCCTTTTCACTTTAAGAGTTAGATAACCTCAATGTGACACTGCTGTCTGCAGCAAATAACCTGTGCCAAAAGCTAACTTAGGTTTGGGAACACCCACCTGGTATCTGTCCAAGATCCTGAAGTCCTGGCTAGTAGTCCTGTATGTTGCTTGCCCTACTGGGGACCTGGAGACACCGCCTTCTTTGGCTCCATAAATTCCATCAACCAGGAGCAGTGCAGCATTCACAACCTGGTCCAAGTCGAAGAGCGGGAGCCCTCTTTCTCTCTTGGCCTGCCTGACCAGCAGCTTGCGCCTCAGCCTCCGGGCCTCTGGGGTCATGCTCAAAGCATTGGGACAGGCTTCCAGTCTCTTCAGCAGCAGCTTTTCCTCATAGATGCTAACTGAGGTGTGCTTGGGAACTCTGGGTTTAGCATCCTTCTCCAGCTGTGGCTTCCCCTTGTCTCGTCCTCTCACCTGCAAGGGTGTGTTTGGCTCCTCAGGATCTTCACTGTCACCTTCCATCCGTTCTGTTTTTTCTTCTTCACTCTCCACCTCTTGCTTGATCTGCTCAGCAGTCTTCACTTTTTTTCTGCTTGCTATCATGGTGCTAGCACCAGCTGTCCCACTGGGAGGGGGTACATACTCTATTCCTGGGTCTATGACTCCATCTCCTTCCATCTCCTCATCATCTGTAGAACAGATCAAAATAATCCAGGGGAAAAAAAATAATTTAAACATCAAAGCCCCATTTCAAATATGGTTGTCACAGCATTTTTCTGCTAAGGAACAATAATGTGAGTTTACCCAACACACCTCATTTTCTACATACTCCTGGATCTCCTCATTTTGGACAGGAGATGCTGTAAAGAGTCCAATTCCAGGACAGAGAATCAATCCTGCTCCTAAAGTGTCTTGTAGTTTGGCATTTGGAAACAGAGCCCCTCCTGAGCTGCAAGCTCATGCTCTTTGAGGAACGTTAAGCTGCTGAAAATTCCCTAAGACTCAAAAGCTCAAGCTGGTGAGCTGTATCTTCAGCTAGCATACCCTGGAGAGGTTCTGTCCTCTACAGAACCTCATCATTCTTCCTGTCACCCAGAAGTCTTGGCTTCTTAAGGAACTAACAGCATTCAGCCTGCACCACTGCTTTGCAATCTTGCTGAAATTTAGCATGTGTTAATCGGCATGTTCAAACTTATAAAATACTGGGACATTACCATGGGAATAAAGTTTCTCCCATGAAAAACATTTGAGACAAAACTAGAGTTGCTGTCTAACAGTGTAATCTGTGTTGCAGTGAAATGCTTATGCTGAGTGGTCTGGCAGTTGCTGTGTGAAATCCACTCACTGTTCATTCAGGATCCCCCAGTAAATGATAATGGGGGTTTCTTCTGCCCTTAGAAGCTGGTGATACAACGATGGAAAACCAGTCAATTCTCACACTCAACTAAGACGACAGAATACTGCCAGCTACTTTCCATCTCATTTTGAAAGGATCCGGCAGCTCATTGGGAGCTTCTTTTTTATAACAACTTCCTAGAAAACTACACACAAAACTTCACCACTAGAGGAACCCCATGGTGGCTCTTACCATGGAACAGAGCCTGCGGTGGCATGACATCGGGGATGAGGTCTGCTTCCGAGAGCAGGCTGGGAGTGGCCGAGTGCGAGGCGGGAGTGCCGGGAGCAGAGAAGTCCAGGGATGGCGACGGAGAGGGGCTGGTCAGAGGCGTGCGGTCGGATGAGCTCAGGGAGGAGAAGTCGATGACCTCTCCTTTCTCCAGGACGATATCGGGCCGGCGGCAGCGGCTGCTGAACTTCACGGGAGTGGAGGAAGTGCTCCGGTCCAGGAACCCGGCCGCCTCCTTCTGGGCCCTCCGAATGTCCTTGGCTTCCTGAGTGCGAGACCTCTTCTCCTTCAGCTCCATGGCCGACTCCACTGGATTGCGGCTCACGCGCTTCCGGAGGCCTTCCACGGTAATGATGGGATCCAGGGGCGGCTTGGAAGCTGCTAAAGAAGGAGTTTGCTTATTCTGACAGACACGGAGCTGCTGCAGTCACTGGGTACACACTGCACAGTCAAAACCACACTGCCTACAAAGCTTAAAGGATGGGTTTCCAATGTGTACGAGAAATTCACTCTGGGACATGTAGCGTTAAGCCAATGTATGACTAAAGTTTCATTAAAGCCCAAATTTTGTTCCTCTACACAGAGAATTTGCATCTAGTGACAAAAGACAATCCCCAGGGTAAAGAGAAGTGGAGAAATTGTGGATTTCAGCTAAAAAAAACCCAACCCAAACCACTCTGCACAAGCCTCAAAACCCTTTAAATCAGCACAATGGAAAAAGGTGATAAAATAGAACAGGCTTCTCACAGTACAGTACATGCACCAGAGCTCTCTTCAGTCAACCACTACAGCAGAACAAACTAAGGAACTGTCCATGCACACAACACGTGGTTTTAACCAAACTCTTCTCATCTCCCAGCCTTGGCCCAGCAAGGAATCTACACATTACTGGGGAAAGAGTTACCTTTTGCCTTCAGTGCAGATGCTGACAGCTTCTCTCCTTCGGGTTTCAGCGTTGGGGGTTTGTTATGAACCAGTTTCCACCATCCCGGTTCTCCAAATTCCTGTGCCCCTGAGCGAAAAAACAAGGGGCTCCCCACAGAGAGACAGCCAGCAACTGTGCTCCACCATGTTGAGGTCTTTTTCCTGTGGTGGAGAGAGGAAAACAAGGGTTAGGTCCCCACTCACCAGCTGTGCTTCCATCCCAGACAGAATGTTTCTGCCACTGGCACTGATGCACATCCACTGAACTATTCCTGCAGCACTCTTCTGGCCCCTTGGAGACAGGGGGCTGCATTTAAGCCTTTCCCTCTGCTGGGCAGTGCACTCTTACTGGGCATCTGAGCACTTTTTGTTCCTTTAGGAACTGGTCACAGGGCTAAGATGTCACCTAGGGAAGAGGTGAGAAGAAATACTGAAGAATTGCCCTCGTAGCCTATAACTGAGGTACTCCCTCAGACTCTGGAGAATAGGGTTCATGGTGCACAGAATCTCAGGATTTCTTCTTGCCTTTGCATTCCCCCCACTGGCAGAAACTTCTGTACTTGCCAAGGCTTGGCTGAGTTGGTGTTCACTGCTGCCCAAGTGCTGCACTTACACGCCTTGGGGTACTGAACCTCAAAGGTGGGGGACCAAACTCAGGTGCCCCAGCTCAAAGTCTGGAGTGTTACAGTAAATCTGGATAAGCTGCACTTCAATATGCCAAAGAAGAGCATTGCACGGTTTGTACCACTACACACACGATTCAGCTGTCTCTGTTCCATCAGTGGCTTGTCCAGGCAAGTGGGAAGGCTGTGTCTGAGGCCAGGAATCACTCTCTGAATTTTAATCAGAGCAAGGAGTGCCCAGTTCCCAGGGCAAGTCTCACAAGGCAGCAGCAAACCCTGGGAGGCAGCAGCTCCCCGAGTGAGGGACGATGGGCCCTCAGCTGCCCTCCTGTCAGGGTCCCTGTGGCTTCCAGAGAGGACAAATGCTAACATTTCTGAGAGCAGAGCAAGGAGGCTCAGACAAGCACTGTAGGCAAAGCCAAAGACCAAATGTGGTTAGGAAGGAAGGCCAGATCTTACAACAGAGAAATCCCTGGGGAAGAAAAGAAGCTGTGAAGTCAATCAAATCTACAACTCCCAAGGACTGCTCAGTTCCTTCCCTGCCTCCACAGCACATGCATTAACAGGGAGGCTTGGGTTTGACAGCTTCAGCATGCTCAGAAAAAATGTGCTGTTCACCTGTCCTTTATGAGGGGTTCCTGGTCTGACAGTGTCTTTACACACACTGAAAAACGTTTCAGTTGTTTAACACCTATTGTGTAAAAGTCCTTTCATTAAGATCCAAAACAATCTAAAAGGTGAGGCTCAGTTCTCCTTGAAGAACTCGGTTCTTGCAAGCTTTATAGCCAAGGAACATAGCACTTTGCTGGACCACATTTTTGTCCCTAAAGTTTGACAATACCAGGATTAGCCCATCCATTGTGACTGCTTAGAAAAACTCAGTCTTTGCAGGTTCATATGCTGCCTAAAGGAATATAAGAAATAATCCAAAATACATGCATTTGTGTGACATTCCTTGGGTTGTTCTTCCCCAGTAAGAAATTCTGATTCTTTCTCAAGTGCACCCCTCACACCTGCATTCAGATTCTCAAAATTAAATCCCCCCTTTTTATCACTTTTAAGGCTCAACAGAGATGTCACCAAATTAGCCAGGATTCTTGTCCATCTGTATAACAGGTTTTGATTCCTTTGGCTCACCAAGCAGACCCTCAGGGAAATATCATGTCTTTACCTGTTTCCTAATAAGAAAGTCCAGTGTTTCTCAATAAAAGCACAAATGTCTTCTTTCCACCTGAAGTACCCCTGACGGCCCGTTCCTTCCAGAGACAAGTTGTACATTGCCAACATGACAACCTGAAACAGCAAATGTTGGACACAAGTGAATCCTTTCTGTTTTTCCTGCTCAACAGAGCCCCCACAGCTGCCACACACACCAATCTTTGCTCCCTCATAAATGTCTTATTTTTGCAACATCTCGTAGGCAACTTCTGCAATTCGTCTTCTTCCTGGTTTCATGCTGCCCATTCTTGTCTTTCTATTGTTAGATGCACATTCTTCCAGAGATTTCTCCATCCCAGGGGAATAGCAAGCTGCCTAGTTATGCAGGTTTGTGCTGAGACACAAGAATTGTGCAGCTGTTGTATAAATGAATTACAGTACAGCTGGAGACTGAATGTAATGTGGAGGTAGGGAAACAGTCTTTCAAATTAAAAAAAAAAAAAAAGATCAGATAGGTCCCGCTATGGAATACATCAGAAACATTGTGACAATGGTCTTGCACACACTTCACAACTGAATTCACTCTGACCTCTTACCTACCCGAGCTAAAGGGAAGGTTTGAAAAATATCTTACCTCTTTCAAATAAATCCTAGGTGACCAACTGTTAATTACATTTACTTAATTAATTTTATTTAATTTATTAGAACTAAACTCAAATCAGCTAAGCTGGGATCATCTTTCAACAATCACACAGCCTCAGTTTGGCACTACTTCCAACAGGGACTTCACCCTCAGAGAAGTCTGAAATGTGGTTTTCTTAGAGAGATGGGTCTCCTCACAGTGGACCTTGGCCTTCTGGGATCCATTGTCAAAGATGTCAAAATGAGGAAGTACAGATAGTTTTAATGCCCCCTTCACTCTATTCCTACCTCACAACCCCTTAGTTTGACAGCTAGGATTTTGTGGGTTTTAAAGTCATGTGGACAGTGTCTCAGGACGTTAAAAATAATTCTCTTTTCAACTGGCTAAAGATACAGATCTGTTGAGGCCACATACTCTGAAAAAAATCCAGAAATCACTATCCCCATTTTTGCTGCTTCCAGTAAGTTAATTTGACCACTTCCCTCAATTCCACTTACCCAGAAGCAGCAGCAGCAGCTCTGGCTGCTGGAAGCCCAGGGAGGTGGTCACAGCTTTCTTCCTCACCCATTTTCATTTTGTCTGCCCCTTCCCCATGGCATTCTGAAGAGACCTGGGCATAATGCCAGCAGCCTCTGCTTTCCCAGTCTGGAACTTGGTGAAACTCTGCCAGTCTGCCAGCACAGACCCCTACACCAACCTTTTCCCCTGCACTGGCCACAAGAAAGCAGTGGAGTTACAATCGGTGTTCCGAATTACCTTACATGATGAAAAGGCTGAGTGCCTTTTGAAAGGCCAACAAGGCTGGTATTTTCAACAATCAGACACCTTGTCCTCAGCACAAGTGAGCTCCTGAGCTGGTGGATGGGGACAGGGAGCAGAATAGCCCCCAGTAATCCAGGAGGAAGCCACTGGTGACCTGCTGAGCTACTCAAATGCTTACAAGTCTATGGGACCAGATGGGATCCATTCTAGGGTGCTGAGGGAGCTGGCAGAAGAGCTCACCAAGCTGCTCTCCATCATTTACCATCAGTCCTGGCTCACCAGGGAGGCACCAGAGGGCTGAAGGTTGGCCAGTGTGACACCCATCCCTAAGAAGGGCTGGAAGGAGGATCTGGGAAACTCCAAGCCTGTCAGCCTAGCAAGGTTATGGAACAGATCATCTCGAGTGCCATCACTTGGCACCTACCAGCATGGATTTAGAAGAGGCAGGTCCTGCTTGACCAGCCTGATCTCCTTTTATGAGCAGGTGACCTGCCTGATGGATCCAGGGAAAGCTGTGGATTTTGTCTACCTGGACTTCAGCAAAGCCTTTGACACCATCTAGAGGGGCCTGGACAGGCTGGATCCATGGGCCAGATCCAACAATGGGAGGTTTAACAAGACCAGCTGCTGGGTCCTGCACTTTGGCCACAACAATCCCCTGCAGCACTGCAGGCTGAGGACAGAGCGGCTGGACAGTGGCCAGGCAGAAAGGGGCCTGGGGGTACTGACTGATGGCAGACTGAACATGAGCCAGCATGTGCCCAGGTGGCCAAGAAGGCCAATGGATCAGGAATAGTGGCCAGCAGGAACAGGGCAGTGATTATCTCCCTGTACTCAGCACTGGTGAGGCTGCACCTTGAGTGCTGTGTCCAGTTCTGGGCCCTTCAATCTAGGAAGGACGTTGAGGTGCTGGAGCACATCCAGAGAAGGGCAGCAAGGCTGGGGAAGGATCTGGAGCACAGATCCTACGAGGAGCAGCTGAGGGAGCTGGGAGTGTTTAGCATGGAGAAGGGGAGGCTCAGGGGAGACCTCATGACTCTCTACAACTCCCTGACAGGAGGGTGCAGCCAGGTGGGGGTTCAGCCTCTTCTCCCAGGCAACCAGCGACAAGACAAGAGGACACATCTTAAGCTGCACCAGTGGAGGTTTAGGCTGGACATTGCGAAGAAATTGCTCACAGAAGGAGTGACTGGGCATTGGAATGGGCTGCCCAGGGAGCTGGTGGAGTCACCATCCCTGGAAGAGTTTAAGGAAAGCCTGGATGTGGCACTCAGTGCCATGGGCTAGTTAACATGGTGGTGTTGGATCATAGGTTGGACTTGATGATCTCAAAGGTCTTTTCCATCCTAGCTAATCCTGTGATTCTGTGAGACAACACACCATTACTGTCCCAAATGATGCTAACACATGTTATTTTGGTTGCTCAGGTGTGCAAATGATTGAAACTGTGAATTCCAGCAAGGACTGATGCTAGTGCATAAGCAGCCAGGTTGGAGCTTTGTATTCAGGGAACTGGCAAGCTTTCTGTGTTGGCACCTCACTAATTTTACATTTTCTTATATACAAAAAACTGTTCATGCCTAGCAGCCAAATTGCATTTATTTTGCTTTTCCAAACCTGCTTGAAGCCATGAATTCATGAGCAATATACAGGGAAGGAAAAAAAAAAAAAAGAAAAGGAATGTGGTTTGTATGATTATCTTTCAATTTCCCTGCCAAATGCTCAAGTTCTCATGTGCAGGCAATCCTCAGCTAATTAATTTCTGAAGTTCATGCAAATGCTCCTTTGTCACCAATACCTGATCGTCCTTCTCCAGGTAGCATATACACAACAAACAACAATTTCAGAAAGTCCCACGGTTGTTCTGCTGGCACAGACATTTCACTTACTTGTTGCCATGTTAATCTCAGACGTTCAAATTGCTCCTTCCCATCCTCTGAGCAATCAGAGCAAGTAAATCTGAAAAAGTTATCTCCTTTGAGGTAGCTGAGCTGTTCTCTCAGTTGACCTAAAATGAAAAGGCAAAAATCATTTTTTTTTTGTCCTTTTATAGGAAAAAGTGCTGCAAAAGCAATTTGGATTTCCTCCAAGATCACGTTTGAAAAAAAGCAAGAGAGCCACCTGTAAACCCCCATGCACCCAAAGTTACAGGCTCTAGTTCTGTGTTTCTGCAGCAGAGGGAAAAAAAAAAAAATAACATTAATCAGGGCTTCTAAACTCACCAGGAGTTAATTAACACAAGTATTGAAAAAATGACACCAGGGGACAGGGAAATTGTTAAGACTATAGAGTGTTTCTGAAAAGTCACACTCAAAAGGTGTTTCTCTACAAGGATGTAATCTCTTTTACTGTGTAACAACACCAGATCAAGCATTTTTAACGTATGGATGCCTTGCTTCTATAGTGAATTGCAGAATTAAAGTTGCAACTGTGTCTGATGGGGGGAAAACCCCCCACACTTGGTAGATTGAGAGACTATCTAAATGGCAATTCAATGTACAAAAGTGATTATTTGTTTGCCTGAGCACATTGGCAATGTTCACAAGTGACAACTGAACTCCCTAAAATGGAATTAGGAAAGAGCAGTGTTTCCCTTCTGCAGTCGTTTACTCTGCACACTTGTACGTGGCCACTGCTGCTTTGCAACTGGCCTTTTCTGCTCCTTGCATTTGTTCCAACTGCAGAGAGAAGCATATTTGTAAAATAAAACAAATTTAGTGTTAAATCAAGTGCCCCTGCATGAGATAGCTCATGCTACCTTTAACTCTGCTGCATTTTCTTTATTAATACATTTCAAGTTAATATTTCCCTTTACTGCATAGTAACTTAGTAGCCTGATGCTGGTTTCATTACATTAACACCTAAACATTCACTAACACACCTTGAGAGGAGATTTTTACACTATAAATTTTGGCAAATTCTAAGAAGGCAAAAAGGGCAGCTCTGGCATTTCTGCAAGGCAGGTGCCACCTAAACAGTTCATTATTTCTAACCACAAACAAACCAACCAACCAACCCCCTAAATCAAACCAAACAAAAAACCCCCCACCAAAACCAAAGCTAACCAGTGCTTAGCAGTATCTGGCTTTTGGATCTCACTGATCAGATAATCCAGGATTTAGAAAGTAAAGTTGTCTCTTACATTTCTAACGGCATATACCTCATGTCAAGCATCAGAGCAGAGGCATCAAGTTCTGCAGCTTGCTCCAAACACCCCCCAGAGCTGGCTGCTGCAGGCTGGACACGTTTCCATGAAAGCCAGCTTAAATTCACATTATTGGGAAAACATTAAGGTTGAGATTTAGCCATATGCTCCACAGATGTGACAAATCCATAGGAAGAAAAAAAAAATTTAACACCATCACAAAGTCCTTTTCCTCCCCAGAGCTTTACAGCAAGGGTCATTATCTTTATCTGAGTGAGCACAGAGGTCAGGTTCTTGGCCCAAGCCCCTAAAAAGGTGCAAGCATTGTGAGGGCAGGCACATTTCCGAAATTTAACGTTCTCTACTAATGAAAGAGGACAGTTTAACTTCCTTACAGAGAGCACCAGCTCTGGACACACACAGAGCTCAGGGACTGAAGTGTTTAACATATACCCTGCCATCAGGCATCATCCACCAAGGCAGGATGGGGTACAGCCGAAGCAGCTGTAAAACAGGAACGCAGGACAGCACAAACCCCCTGCAAACACCCACCACAGCCAGGCACCACACAACTGGCAGCCTTACTTGCTGGGATCCACTTCTGGCACTTCTCACAGTAATAGGACATCTCCTCCATCCAGGACGCTTCACCCTCGTCGCTGTTCAGGGAGTCCCCGCTCTGGTCGTGCGATAAATCCACGGAAGCCTGGTCCTCAGACTCCACGATCAGGAGAGTCTCCCCTTCCACCTCGCCCTCCTCCAGGCCCTCGGAGGTGGAGGTCCTGGTGGCTTCATCGTCGTGCCGGCTCAGCAGCCCGCTCATGTGAACGTTGTTGGCCATCCTGGAGGGAGCCTGCAGACCAACGAGCTGTTCCTCCCCGCCTTCAGTCCATCCACATGGGATGTGCCACGGCCAAATCTGCACAGTCCAAGTACCAATCACAGAGGAAATGGGCTTTTGTCTGCCCTAAAGCTTGAGAGGCTGGATTATAACTTACACAAAGTCTTTCACAGAGTACCTCTGTTTGTTAAAACACCTGCAAGAAGTGAGCTGCAAATGACCTCCAAACGTCTTTAATCAAACCTCTAAGGAGCCAGGCCTGTGCCTAGGACTGCCGGGAACGTTTTTCCATTAGCGCCTTGTCTCTTTCTTCCACGAGCTGCTTTGTCAGAGCAATCTGCTCTTCTAACAGGCGAATGTTCTCCTTTTTCTGGTTCTGACGCTCAAGATCTCTCACAACGCCACTTCGCAGCCTCTGAAAACACAAAGGACAGGGTTTATCGCAGCCCGGGTGGTGCTGAACGGCATCAACCCCACCCAGGCTTCACCCCTGCTGCCAGGCTGTTCCCTCTGCTGCCTTTGCAGGGTCTTTGCCACAGCAACTTCAAGTGGTTGGAATCTTCAGGAGCCAATATCCAATACCCCTACACCAAAAAGTGCTTTATTTGCACTCACTTCAGACGGATGGGTTTACTATGTGACTAAGCTATGGAGCAAATAAATGCTAGGAACTTGTAATTCCTATGCCACGCAGGATGGATGGGATCTGAAAAGTCCTGTTATCTCTGACCTAAATCTTTACCAAATGAGAATAATCTCCTCAAAACTTCTCTGCTTGGAGGCAATTTTGTGACAAAATGGAAACTATTTTAAGAAACAGTGGCGTGTGTCTTCGTTTTCTTCTTTCTGCTCATGCCTTAATCTTACAAAAATACCCACAGCCTGCTTATGCCAAACTCTTGAAAAAGCAAGGCACTTCCTTCAAAAATATCCCCTTTACCTAAATGTTCATTATAA